>CM055436.1:14815501-15001405 GCA_029228465.1 Salix viminalis
CTCATCAATTCCTTAAAAAAGAGAGACAGAATACTATTTATTTGTTATATAGTTGACGATTATATTGTTTGGAGGCCTATCAAATTGTACCTTCTACATTGGCAGGCGCTTCACTTCACCATCTGCTAATGATTGCTTGCCTTCTTTGTTGTTATCCTGTTCCGGTAGCTTTTCTTCAATTCCCATCAATAATGTCTTATAATCATTTATTACCGACATGAAAAGAGTGAAGATATATAATAACATTTGGAAAAACATTGCTTAAATATATACTTTAGGCTTGACTTTTAAGTTTCAAATCACGTTTCCTCTAAATATTTTTCCTTGAAATTGATATGCTCGGATTTCCCTCTTTTATTTTATTGAATAAATAATGCAGAGTATACATATTCAATTAAGAATTTTATTTGGTCTCAAAGATGATTTATTTGACCAGTTCATATATTATTTAAAACAAAGAATGACCATGAACAATATATGAAGAATTCAGCAGTGCTCTTTGAAGCATGTATGTGATCGTTTCACACCACATAACCTTCAATTTCATCCTATAAATACTGCCCTCTCCTCCTTTCCAAAAAACCATCCTACAAATCAACCAAACCTCTCTCCCCCTTTCCAATCTTTTGTGATCTTCTCAAATTCCAAGTTATAATGGGTGTCATCACTTTGGAAAATGAGTTTGCAGTTGCTGTCGCCCCAGCCAAGGTTTTCAGGGCATACTGCCTTGAAATCGACACTCTTTTGCCTAAGATTCTACCGGAGCATATTAAAAGCTGTGAGATAATTGAAGGAAATGGAGGGCCCGGAACCATCAGAAAGATCACTTTTGTTGAAGGTTGGTATATTACTTGTTATGATAGCTTTTATTGAACTCGAGTGCTTTGAATCAGCATGCCACTCACTATATGATTGTTTGTGCAGGAAAAGAACTCAGTTATGCCAAGCAAAAGCTTGAAGCAATCGACGAAGAGAACCTGACCTACAGCTTCAGCTTGATTGAAGCTAATGTTTGGAAGGATGCAGTTGAAAAGGTGACTTATGAGCACAAGTTCGTGCCAACTCCCGAGGGAGGATCCATTTGCAGGAGAACCAGCACTTATTACATCAAGGGTGATGCTGCTGAGATCAACAAAGATCAGATCAATGATGTGTACGGCAAGAAAACAGCAGGCTTGTTCAAGGTTATTGAAGCCTACTTCTTGGCCAATCCAGATGCCTGAATAGGAGAGTTCCCATGCTTGATTGTTTCTTTTGGTTGTTTGCTTGTTTTAAGTCAAAAAGAGAATGGCTTTGGCGTGACAATAGTTGTTTTTTTCTTTTTATTTTTGTTATATGGGAAAAACTCTAGCTCGTAGAGCATCCACCATTACTGGTGTGATCATTTGGTTATTTGTATTTTACCATTTCTATACGAGAGTGAGCATTATTGTATTGTTTGCAATATATACATAATAAAACTCAACTTGTTATTAAGTTTTTATTTTATTAGTGTGAGCATCGATTGTTTGATTGTCAACAATGTATACAAGTGTGTGTGTGTGTGTTTGAATTCCATATTATTAGAGTAAAAATTGAGAACATGACGTTGTACTATTTATGTTTATAGATATATATATAGTTAAATATATTAATTCAATAATTTTTTTTTAATTAAAATCCAAAAATTAAATTATTGAGAATTGTGCAATTTAAATTTCAAACAAAAATAATTAAAATGAGAGTTGAACTGATATAACTCGATTGACTGGATTAGCTCAAAGATAATATGGAAAATTGATAAGAATATAGTTTAATTAAAAAAAATCAAGTTGAAATCTCAAAAGAATATTGAAACAACGATATATTGAATCAACTCGGGTCAATAACCTAGGTTAACCTTTCGTGACCTACATTATAAAACCATGATAACATGAAATAAAAAAAATCAAAATAAATTATAAAGTTCAATTCTTAATAAACTTGTTGTTGAATAATTAAATTGAAAAAAATTTAATCTAATATATTGAAACAGTAAAATGATTTTTTTGAATAAAATTATGGCCTAGATAATATTACGAGAATGTCATTATCAATCTCGCAAGATTGTTGTATTCTCTGATTGGTCTATAATTTTAAAATAATATATATAAATATGTCAAGAGACTTCCCGTAAAATTTCATCTCAATCTAACGATTGGATTAAGAAATATTATTGATAATGTAAAACTATTTATTATTTTAAAAAATGTTATTTGACTGGAACAGAACGAGATCGGAACTTTGTGGACAGAATTTGAGCAAAATTTGTGGAGCAGACCAAGATTCTAAGCGAGATAAAACTCGTTTCTGTTTGTTCTATTTTTTAAATTGAAACAAAATATTTTAGAATTCACAATTTGATTCTTCCATCTTATTCCTACGAAAACAGCTCCTTATTCTTACTCAGTCAGGTAACTTCGGTCACCATTTTTATCCGTCATCACCTCCTGTGCTACCAGCCGGACATACTCTTCATGTCAAAAGCGTCAAGTAACACTCATTCAACTCCGGCCACAACTACATAGGTTTTTTAGTAAAAGGTTTTATACCTAGTAAATCCATAAATAAATTGAAACAAATTATAATATTCAGTATCTAATAAACTCAACATTAAATGTTAAAATTAAAAAAAAACAATTCTATTTTTTTTTAATATCTTGGCATTTTGATTTTCATTGTTTATGAAATGTCAAAGACTTTTAATAATAATAATAATAATAATAATAATAATAATAAATAATAATAATAATAATAATTATTATTATTATAATTATGTGAAGCAATAACATCCAAAAAAATACATGTGCAATGCGGTGATAAAATGAAAAATCTCGAGTGTCTAGTACCGTAAAAATTAACACATTCAAGTAACAGCCATATATCATGAGATATGAATTATCTAAGTATTTTTTAGTCTAATTTATTCATTATTTGTGAAGGGATGTTTGACATTGCGTTTTAAAAGTATATTGAAAAAACTTGAATTTTTTTATTTTATTTTTGATTTTAATGTTTTTAGATTATTTTCTTGTGTTGATATCAAAAATAATTTTAAAAAATTAATAAATATTATTTTGATGTATTTCTAAATCAAAAATACTTTCCAAGGAAAACTCAACTACACTTTAAAATAATATAATAATAATGTAAAACAATCACTAAATCTCATCAAGTTATCCCTCTGTGTCTAGTAATAATAAAATAAATGATTAGATGAAATGATTAGATAGGAATGAGTACAATTTGATACTTTAATCTAATATTACTTAAATATAATATTTAGCCCATCTCTATAAGCATTAAACATATAATTAGAAATGTGGAATAAAGGTTTTGACCTGTGACTTTTCCTATGGGGCTGCGCCCAGCATGTAGGACTGCCTCTTTTTCCAGGCTGCGTCCGACCAGCTAATAACGAAACACTTCCTTTTTGTTATGACTTCTACCAGTAAGGATCCCTATATTCAACTACGATGAAATTGATGTTCTAGAAATCATCCCCTTTTTAATCAATTAAATTTTTTATATGATTTCATTTAAATTATTTTATACAAACAATGACCAAGAACAGAATATGAGGAATTAATTAGCACCGGCCATCAACACTTGTATGTGATCCTTTCACACCACATAGCCTTCAATTTCATGCTATAAATACTTCCTCTGCTCCTCTAGCTTCAGCATCCCCAAAACATCTTCCATATCAACAAATCTCTCCTCCTTCTCAATCTTCTGTGATCTCTTAAAATAACAAGTTATAATGGGTGTCATCACATTGGAAAATGAGTTTGTCGTTGCTGTCGCTCCAGCCAAGCTTTTCAAGGCATACTGCCTTGACGCCGACACTCTTTTGCCTAAAATTCTACCGGAGCACATTAAAAGCTCCGAGATAGTCGAAGGAAATGGAGGGCCAGGAACCATCAGGAAGATCACTTTTACTGAAGGTTAATATATTATTTGTTGCAATTACTTTAAATGAACATCCACTCGCTGCATGCACTGAATAAAGAAGTAACGACTTGATATTTTACTTGCAGGCAAAGAACTCAGTTATGCCAAGCAGAAGATTGAGGCTGTTGACGAAGAGAACTTAACCTACAGCTTCAGCTTGATTGAAGCTAATGTTTGGAAGGATGCAGTTGAAAAGGTGACGTACGAGCACAAGTTCGAGCCAACTCCCGAGGGAGGATCCATTTGCAAAAGAACCAGCACTTATCACATCAAGGGTGATGCTGAGATCAACAAAGATGAAATCAAGGATGTGTATGGCAAAAAGACAGCGGGCTTGTTCAAAGCTATCGAAGCCTACTTCTTGGCCAATCCAGATGCCTAAATATGAGAGTTCCCATGTTTGATAGTCTCTTTCGTGTGGCTATGTTTTTGTGTGTGTTTATGTTCTGGCTTTGGCATTGTTGTTTTTGGTTTCCTTTTTTTCGATAAATCTTTCAACCTTGTTACTAGGGGAAAACGTGAGACTACTGAAGTATATCTACTATTACTTTAGTTGTGTTTGATTTTGTTAATTGTATTGAAGCAATTCTATTCAATAGTCGGTGTTATTGTATTTCTTACAAAATACATAATAAAAATCACCATGTTGTCTAGTGTTAACTTTGAATTGATGTATCGGTGTTTTTTTCCTAACATATTTTTACACAACACTTCAATTTATGCACCTTCATCCTCTTCGCTATATTCTTTTGCCTAAGATTCTACCGGAGCATATTAAAAGCTGTGAGATAATTGAAGGAAATGGAGGGCCCGGAACCATCAGAAAGATCACTTTTGTTGAAGGTTGGTATATTACTTGTTATAATAGCTTTTATTGAACTCGAGTGCTTTGAATCAGGATGCCACTCACTATATGATTGTTTGTGCAGGAAAAGAACTCAGTTATGCCAAGCAAAAGCTTGAAGCAATCGACGAAGAGAACCTGACCTACAGCTTCAGCTTGATTGAAGCTAATGTTTGGAAGGATGCAGTTGAAAAGGTGACGTATGAGCACAAGTTCGTGCCAACTCCCGAGGGAGGATCCATTTGCAAGAGAACCAGCACATATTACATCAAGGGTGATGCTGAGATCAACAAAGATCAGATCAATGATGTGTATGGCAAAAAAACAGCAGGCTTGTTCAAGGTTATTGAAGCCTACTTCTTGGCCAATCCAGATGCCTGAATAGGAGAGTTCCCATGCTTGATTGTTTCTTTTGGTTGTTTGCTTGTTTTAAATCAAAAAGAGAATGGCTTTGGCGTGACAATAGTTGTATTTTTCTTTTTATTATTGTTATATGGGAAAAACTCTAGCTCGTAGAGCATCCACCATTACTGGTGTGATCATTTGGTTATTTGTATTTTACCATTTCTATTCGAGAGTGAACATTATTGTATTGTTTGCAATATATACATAATAAAACTCAACTTGTTATTAAGTTTTTATTTTATTATTGTATTGTTTGATTGTCAACAATGTATATAAGTGTGTGTGTGTGTGTTTGAATTCCATATTATTAGAGTCAAAATTGAGAACATGACGTTGTACTATTTATGTTAATATATATATAGTTAAATTTATTAATTCAACAATTTTTTTTAATTAAAATCCAAAAATTAAATTATTTAAAATTGTGCAATTTAAATTTCAAACATAAATAATTAAAATGAGAATTAAACTGATATAACTCGATTGACTTGATTAGCTCAAAGATAATATGGAAAATTGATAAGAATATAGTTTAACTAAAAAAAAATCAAGTTGACATCTCAAAAGAATATTGAAACAACGATATATTGAATCAACTCGGGTCAATAACCTAGTAACCTTTCGTGACCTACATTATAAAACCATGATAACCTTAAATAAAAAAAAATCAAAATAAATGATAAAGTTCAATTCTTAATAAACTTGTTGTTGAATAATTAAATTGAGAAAAATTTAATCTAATATATTGATACAGTAAAATGATTTTTTTGAATAAAATTATGGCCTAGATAATATTACGAGAATGTAATTATCAATCTCGCAAGATTGTTGCATTCTCTGATTGGTCTATAATTTTAAAATAATATATATAAATATGTCAAGAGACTCCCCGTAAAATTTCATCTCAATCCAACGGTTGGATTAAGAAATATTATTGATAATGTAAAACTATTTATTAGTTTAAAAAATATTATTTGACTGGAACAGGACAAGATCGGAACTTTATGGACAGAATTTGAGCAAAATTTGTGGAACAGAACCAGATTCTGAGCGAGATAAAACCTTGTTTGTTTCTGTTTGTTTCACCTTTTTAAATTGAAACGAAATATTTTGAGCATTCCAGACATAACAGAATAGAATTGACAATTTGATTCTTCCATCTTATTCCTACGAAAACAGCTCCTTATTCTTACTCACACAAGTAACTTTGGTCACCATTTTTATCCGTCATCACCTCCTGTGCTACCAGCCGGACATACTCTTCATTTCAACAGCGTCCAGTAACACTCATTCACCTCCGGCTACAACTACACAGGTTTTTTACCTAGTAAATCCATAAATAAATTGAAACAAATTATAATATTCAGTATCTAATAAACTCAACATTAAATGTTAAAATTAAAAAAAAAACAATTCTAATTTTTTTTGAATATCTTGGCATTTTGATTTTCATTGCTTATGAAATGTCAAAGACTTTTAATATATGCTAATTAATAATAATAATATTAATAATTATGTGAAGCAATAACATCCAAAAAAATACATGTGCCTAGTACCGTAAAAATTAACACATTGATGTAACAGCCATATATCATGAGATATGAATTATCTAAGTATTTTTTTAGTAAAATTTACTCAATATTTGTGAAGGGCTGTTTGACATTGTGTTTTAAAAGTATATTGAAAAACTTTGAATTTTTTTTTGATTTTATTTTTGATTTTAATGTTTTTAGATTATTTTCATGTGTTGATATCAAAGATAATTTTTAAAAATTAATAAATATTATTTTGATGTATTTCTAAATCAAAAATACTTTCCAAGGAAAACTCAACTACACTTTAAAATAACATAATATAATAATAATGTAAAACAATCACTAAATCTCATCAAGTTATCCCTCTGTGTCTAGTAATAATAAAATAAATGATTAATTTGTTAGAGAATAATATAAATCATATTATGGGGCCTCACTTACAAGGTTAAGCTTTTAGGTGAGATGGTTCTTTAACATGATATCAGAGCCTTGTTGACCAAGCGGTCACGAGTTCAAATCTCACTTCCCCCATTCTATTTGATAAAAACCAAGCACAAGGTGATGTGGGTCTGTGCAAGTTTCAAGCCCAAAGGACTTTCACTTGAGGGGGTGTGTTAGAGAATAATATAAATCATATTATGGGGTCTTATGGGGTCTCACTTACAAACTTAAACTTTTAGGTGAGATGATTCTTTAACATAGATGACAGGAATGAGTACAATTTGATCCTTTAATCTAATATTCCTTAAATATAATATTTAGCCCATCTTTATAAGCATAACATATAATTAGAAATGTGGATAAAGGTTTTGACCTGTGACTTTTTCCTATGTATCCCCTGCTTTTTTTATTTAGATATTTTTGTATTGTTGATTTTTGAAAGACTACGGAATGGGGCTGCGCCCAGCATGGAGGACTGCCTCTTTTTCCAGGCTGCGTCCGAACAGCTAAGAACGAAACACTTCCTTTTTGTTATGACTTCTACCTGTAAGGATCAGTATATTCAACTACGATGAAATTGATGTTCTAGAAATCATCCCCTTTTTAATCAATTAAATTTTTTATATGATTTCATTTCAATTCTCTTATACAAATAATGACCAAGAACAAAATATGAGGAATTAATTAGCACCGGTCATCGACACTTGTATGTGATCCTTTCACACCACATAGCCTTCAATTTCATGCTATAAATACTACCTCTCCTCCTCCTGTTTCAGCATCCCAAAAACATCATCCATATCAACAAAATATCTCCTCCTTCTCAATCTTCTGTGATCTCTTAAAATCACAAGTTATAATGGGTGTCATCACTTTGGAGAAACGAGTTTGTTGTTGCTGTCTCTCCAGCCAAGCTTTTCAAGGCATACTGCCTTGACGCCGACACTCTTCTGCCTAAAATTCTACCGGAGCACATTAAGAGCTCCGAGATAGTCGAAGGAAATGGAGGGCCAGGAACCATCAGGAAGATCACTTTTACTGAAGGTTAATATTATTATTTGTTGCAATTACTTTAAATTAGCATCCACTCGCTGCGTGCACTGAATAAAGAAGTAACGACTTGATATTTTACTTGCAGGCAAAGAGCTCAGTTATGCCAAGCAGAGGATTGAATCAATCGACGAAGAGAACCTGACCTACAGCTTCAGCTTGATTGAAGCTAATGTTTGGAAGGATGCAGTTGAAAAGGTGACGTACGAGCACAAGTTCGAGCCAACTCCCGAGGGAGGATCCATTTGCAAGAGAACCAGCACTTATCACATCAAGGGTGATGCTGAGATCAACAAAGATGAAATCAAGGATGTGTATGGCAAGAAGACAGCGGGCTTGTTCAAAGCTATCGAAGCCTACTTCTTGGCCAATCCAGATGCCTAAATATGAGAGTTTCCATGTTTGATAATCTCTTTTGGTTGTTTGCATGTTTTAAATCAAAAAGAGAATGGCTTTGGCGTGATAATAGTTTTTTTTCTTTTTTTTTGTTGTATGAGAAAAACTCTAGCTCGTAGAGCATCCACCATTACCTGGTGTGGTTATTTGGTTATTGTATTTTACCATTTCTATTTCGAGAGTGAACATTATTGTATTGTTTACAATATCTTCAAAATAAAACTCAGTTATAAAGGGTTTTTTTTAATTTTTTTTCTTATTATTATGAGCATCGATTGTTTTATTGTCAACAATGTGTACAAGTCTCTCTGTGTGTGTGTTTGAATTCCCTATTATTAGAGTAAAAATTAAGAAATGGCATTACTTGCCGAAACAGGAAATTCCGAAAGCGACTCATTTCTCAACCTCCTATTCCGAAACATGGCAGTATTTACTGTCATAACCCAATTTCTGGGTTACTCCCCATAATCTACCCAAAAATAAAAAATAAACGTGGCCGGCGTTGGTAGAAAAATCAATGTGAAAATTTTTGTCATTTTCGAAAGCTCAATCATACCTCTTTTGCACCCCTAGAAATGAAGAAAAATGCAGATTTAAGGCATAAATAATTTATTATTGGATAAATCTGTGTAAAAATTAAGTCGAAAGGAAAAATTATATTTTTAGAGGTCGATTTGATTTAATTGCTGACCAATTTCAAGTGCAATTATGTTTGGGAATTAGTTTAGGGTCCAATTGAAGGATTTAATTAAGTGTAAGGACTTAATTATACTTTAAGTTGGTCAAACTAATTTTATTAAAGGCTTAATTGATGAAAAATCAAGTTCTTGAGCTTAATTCGGGTTCAATTGAGACGATTAGAAATTTTTGGAGACCGAATTGAATTTCTCCAAGCCAATGGTGCGAATCACGGATCAAATTGAAAATGATTGAGAGTTTAATGGTCAATTGAGGGTTAAAATGCACAAATCAGAAACCAATGATCAAAATAAAAAAAAATGCTGCAAATCTAAGGTTGCTGTTGAAATTTTGATGAGGATACGATTGCACAACATTAAAAGTTTAAAGCCAATTGGGGTGCGATTGAACCAATTAAAAGTTGAGGAACCAAATCGTATTTGTACCCTCTCCCAAATCATTACAAATGTTTAGTCACAAGAACAATGCAGACACACTTAATTGTGGGTAGCCGAAGGGTTGCCTCCTACCTCTATAAATATGTGCATGAAAATACATGCAGGGGGGAGAATACTGGGGAAAGAGGGGGAGAAAATTTGCAGAATACTAGGGGAACTAAAGGAAAAAAGAAGGAGGGAGGAGATTGACAGAGGAGAGAAAATTTATAGAGGGAGGGGAGAAAAACCAGGGGAAAAATTTACGTAATAGATTAAAAACCATGAGAAACGAAGAGAAATTATGTAGAGAGAGGGGATATTGACGATTCTTATAGAACAGTGGAAAAATATTGACAAAGGGAATGTGGAGAAAAAGAATAGAAAAAAAACAGGGGAAAACGAGAAGCGAGAACGGGAGAGAATTTGTAGAAAACATAGTGATTAACACACACGCACGCAACAACAACCATCATCTTCATCAGCTCCAGCTTACCTCTCTCTCTCCCCTGCAGTTCCCTCTCTCTCTCTCCCCAACGATGGTTCTCTCTCTAAAATCAGTCACTCGGCAGCTCTCTCTCTCCACTATTAGCTGCTGGCCGACCACTCAACACCACCCTCATCTCCACTGGAAGCTTCCCCCCAACACCAGCAACTAGACCACACTCCTCAGCGAGGCAGTAAAGGCGGTAACAGTGGCAGCAACGTGAGCCCTGATGACTTCCAATGCCTTCTCCGGACACTATTTCCGATGCAGCCACCACAAAAATACATCACCTAGACCTCATATACCCAAAGGTACTAACAGGTACACCTTTCATTACACTTGAAAAATCACTTGTTCATCGTCTTTTTCAACCCGTTGCTTGCAGGGGGACGTAATTTGTGTCCCACTGTTCATGCGGGTCGGGCTTGAGTGAGGTGGGTTTGGCTTTGTGCCCGGCCCAAACGCCTAGGAGAGGTGGGCTGCCAGGCCACCTGGCCTGAGGCCTAGCCCATGCAGTGTGGGGCTACCAATCCATCCCCAAATGATGGGCCTCCCGGGCTATCAGGAGTGGACAGTCAGCCCACACTTTTTTTTATTATTATTATTTTATTTAAAAAATGGAAAAAAAAATACAAAAAAAAACATAAAAAGGTTTTGTTTTCGTGCATACGGCCAGATTCCAAAGTTTTTTCTATCATATTTTTTGTTAAAAAAAATATGTTGCATCTTTCTCATATTTTGAAACGAAAATTGGATATCGTAACTAGTTTACGATTATCCTTTGGTATTCGGCCAAAATATCAAAAATAATTTAACAATTATTTTGTTTTATATATCACGGTATAAAATTATATTGTAAGGTACACTCGTAGATCGTTAAAAATGAGATTTTCAAAATGCAGTGCAAAATTTATTTTTGGGTTAGTCTTTCAACTGGCAATGAGATAGAGATTCCCCTTGCACTAGGGGGTGATGCGTCTTTTCCTTGCACAACAAGTCCCCTTACCTAGATTCTCTCGGATCAATAGGTCTAGTGACCATAATACTAGGTGACGACTCTTAATAATTATAGTCATAATTTTTACAACTATAATTTCCTCCAAATCTTGGGATGGCGGAGCGCAAAGCGCGAAAAAAAGTCGTAGTGACATTTACAATTGTGCTTCCTTTGCTTTTTCTAACCACTACTGCCACAATGTTTGTCACCAACTTATTTCATAACTACCAAAAAAGTGTCCTCTATATTTGGTAGCAACTAAAGGCAATCATCTTCTCCCTTTTCTCCCCTCTCTTCCTCTCATGTAGCGGCAACAATCATAGTTTCTTGGAGTTTCCAACAAACTCCGGCCACCACTATCACCAACGATACCACTAGCAGAGCTTTCTCTTCACATCAAACTACTCCACTTCAGATAACGACTACTTTCATTTTCTTCATGTATGGCACTATTCACGTAGTACATGAACAGTGTCGAGTGAATTAATTCACTATTTATGCATTAGGTGAACAGTGTAGAGAGTGCAGAGTGAATTAATTCACTCTGACCTATTCACTTGGATGGTGTTTGTTTTTTTTAAAGAAAAAAAATCCAAAAAAATAAATTTATATATTAGTCTATTAGTCTCACAATCTACTAAATCCCATCGGTCAAGTTATCCCTCCTCTGTGTCTAGTAATGAACGAATAAATGATTAGTTAGATGAGATGACTAGATAGGAATGAGTACAATTTGATCCTTTAATTTAAAATTGCTTAAATATAATATTTTGCCCATCTCTAAATGCACTAAACATATAATTAGATATGTGGATAAAGGTTTTGACCTATGTATCCCCTCTTTTTTTATTTATATTTTTTGCATTATTGATTTTTGAAAGACGACGTAATGGGGCTGCGCCCAGCATGTAGGACTGCCTCATTTTCCAGTCAACTACGATGAAATTGATTTTCTAGAAATCATCCCCTTCAATTTCAGCATCCCAAAAACATCTTCCATGTCAACAAAATCTCTCCTCCTTCTCCATCTTCCGTGATCTTTTAGAATCATAATTATACTGAAGTAAAAAATGTTAAATTTAAAACACCCCTTGCCTTCAATTAATATTTTTATTATAGAAAGAGTAAATTAAAAAATTTATTGTGAAAAAATAATTTTGATAATATCAGGGTATCCTCTAAAAAGAAAATTTTGCTATAATATTTGCACTCCATTAAATAGATCATAAACAAGTATAACAATTCATAGGGGTGTTTGGGAGTTGTAGTTGTTTTTTAAAGTATTTTTTATTTAAAAATACATTAAAATAATTTAAAAACACTCAAAAAAATTTAAAACAAAAAAAAATAATTTTAATACAATGAATCTTGCTCGTTGTTTTACTTAGCACTCATAGTTTTTTACACCCACACACTATTTGGAAGCCTCTCAAATTATAGCTTCTAGATTTTTGATATTTTTTATTTGTCAAATTATTAATTTATTATAACATCAAGATTGTTAGGCGCTTGATTTGACCATTTGATAATGATTGGGGCTGTCTTTATTGTGATCCTGGTGGTTTTTCTTCAGTCTCTCATTGATCATTTTATGACCGACAAGGGGAGTGAGGAAATATAACAAAAACGTATTACTTTTAAGTTTCAAATCACGTTTTCTCTAAAGATTTTTCCCTCTTTTATTGATAAGCTTGGATTTCCCTCTTTTATCTTATTGAATAAATGATGTGGAGAGCACAGATATTCAATTAAGAAATTTATTTGGTCTCAAAGATGATTTATTTGACCAGTTCATATATATTATTTAAAGCAAAGAACGACAAAGAACAGTATATGAAGAATTTAGCAGTGCTCTTTGATGCATGTATGTGATCGTGTCCACACCACAAAACCTTCAATTTCATCCTATAAATACTACCCTCTCCTCCTCTTATTTCAGCACCAAAAAACCATCCTCCAAATCAACAAAACCTCTCGCCCTTTTCAATCTTTTGTGATCTTCTCAAATTATAATGGGTGTCATCACTTTGGAAAATGAGTTTCCCATTGCTGTCGCCCCATCCAAGGTTTTCAGGGCATACTGCCTTGAAATCGACACTCTTCTGCCTAAGATTCTACCAGAGCATATTAAAAGCTGTGAGATAATTGAAGGAAATGGAGGGCCTGGATCCATCAGAAAGATCACTTTCGTTGAAGGTTGGTATATTACTTGTTATAATAGCTTTTTATTGAACTCGATCGAGTGCTTTGAATCAGCGTACCACTCACTATATGATTGTTTGTGCAGGAAAAGAACTCAGTTATGCCAAGCAAAAGCTTGAAGCAATCGACGAAGAGAACCTGACCTGCAGCTTCAGCTTGATCGAAGCTAATGTTTGGAAGGATGCGGTTGAAAAGGTGACTTACGAGCACAAGTTCGTGCCAACTCCCGAGGGAGGATGCATTTGCAAGAGAACCAGCACTTATTACATCAAGGGGGATGCTGCTGAGATCAACAAAGATCAGATCAATGATGTGTATGGCAAAAAAACAGCAGGCTTGTTCAAGGTTATCGAAGCCTACTTCTTGGCCAATCCAGATGCCTGAATACGAGAATTCCCATGCTTGATTGTCTCTCTTTTGTGTGTTTGTGTTTTTTAATGTTTTGTCTTGCAATCACAGGTGTTGGCTTTTGGCTTGAGAGTTGTTTTTTCTTTCTTTTTTGTTCTCCGGGAAAAGAAACTCTTAGTATCCTCCAGTATTAATTACTTAATTAGTATTTGTTGGTGTGGTCATTTGTCTATTTCGTGAGTAAACAGTATTGTAATGTTTGCAATATACATAATAAAAATCAACTTGTGATCAATAATGTTATATTATTATTATTCATTTTATGAACATCGAGTGTTCACTTATCAATAATGTTATAAGCGTTTTTCAGGTGGAGGTATGGCTGTTAAAAGAAAGAAAGGGATGGCTATCTTCACCAAAATCAAATTCTATCTCTCTTCTTTTTTTCATATTGAAAATGTATTTAGAAATTTTATTATTATTATTTTTTATCTTCACTTCAAATTATTTTTTTTTAGTTTTTAAATAAGTTTTTATTTATTAGTATGAAGATAAATTTTATAATATATATATATATATATATTATTTTAATATATTTTCAAGTGGGTTTAATGCTGGAGAGAATTAATTTAATACAAGGAAAAAGTTATTTAAAAAAAACAATTATTTGTAAATATTAAAAAAGTATTTTATACCTTAATGTTTTACATTCTCTGTATAATCATAATTGCTGCTATATAAATTAGTTTGAACTAGAGTTAATTTTTCTATCCAGATGGCTTTGAACGTCGTAATTATTAAAAAAAAATATATATATATATATATATATATATATATATAGCCGCACCTGGAAATTCCCTTTCGCACTAAGGACACTTTAGTCAATTAAATCGTCCAATCCACAAACTCCATGCATACAAAGCAACGACTTGTCTCTTGATCTCTCTTAAATCAGGAGCAAATCGCAATTTAGGGCAAGAATCCCCCAAATCAGAGAGAAAACAGTAAAAATGGTGTGCTAGAGGTGTAAGTAATCAATCTCCCATCTCAATATGCTTAACCCGTCATAAAATTTTCTAATTTTGTTTCGATTTAACTGTATTAGTTAGGTGAAAAGAAGTTAGCTAAAGTGATCGTTCCTGATAAGTGGAAGGAAGGAGCGAGCAACACCACTGAAGGCGGTGGCCGGAAAATCAACAAGAATAAACTCCTCTCCAGGAAAAAAAGGTTCCCTTTATTGTTTTCCTCTTTTTATATTATATTGACATTATTTGCTAGCTTCTGGCTGTAATAGTTGATGTTAGGTGGGGAAAAAAACTCTACTCACAATGCGCTGAGTGTTTTGCTGTTGGGAATTTCTCAGTAGTGAGTAGATAGTGTGAAATGATTACAAACATGTGGTTATGCTGTGTGATGGTGTGATTCCTGTGGTGTTTTTTTAGCATATGAATGAATCGTGATTTGGGGGAATGTGTAGGTTCTTGCTTCGCAGTTCATGTTTTGGGATTTCGCTGGTGTGACAATAGATTAGCTATTTGTCGGGGTTATATGTGTGGGGAAAAATGTTCATGAGCTAGTGTTTAGGTACAAGGAAGGGGAGGATATGGAAACAAACTCCGGGGGAGTTAGAGATTTCAGATTTGTGGGGTTTGAATCACATTTGGGGTTGAAGTATCCCTTTGTGTGTAGGATTGAATTCGTATGCTAATTGAGGGATTAGTGATAACATGCTAGAACTTTAAAAAAAAATGAAGAAGAAAAGCTAGTATTTGACTTCCCAAGTGTACTGGTTTGCGAAGAAGCTTATGAATGAGTATTGGGGATGTTTGCACCCTAGCTTGAAGTATATTTTAAGATTGTATTTTATGGTTTGCAATGTAAGGGACTTGCAGATTGCAATGAGCAATAGTTGCTGGAAGGCGACTTGAGAATTAGAGTTCTGGAACCAGGATTGGTATAGTGTAGCTACTACAGTAGTTGAGTTACTGATCACCAAAATCATTTTTTCCGTCTGGGTTGAAAATTTAACTTTTTATAGTTTGCCTTGTGTTTTAATATTGCACTGAACCTTTTACTTTTTCCTTCTGACCTGATAGTTTGTTGAAATGTTGGTGTTTCTCAGTAGTCATGGACTTTTCACACTAGTAATTCTGGTGGTGTGATTCTACATGAACTTATTTGGAGTTTCATATCTTGCAGATGGAGTCCTTATGGAAATACCAAGTGCATCAAGTGCACCAAGATGCCAAGTACTGTCACCCCTGTGATTATTCAAAAGGTACTGTCGTAGATGATCTGATTTAGATATCTTGAGTTGAGAATATCAGTAATTGTTTTGCATCAAGTTCTGTTGTTGCTTTTAATTTTGAAGGAGTTTGTGCTATGTGCGGTAAGCAAGTACTTGACATCTCTTGTAAGAGCATGAGACAGCTGGGGTTTTATTCGTTCATTGGGCTTACAAAGTGTGCTTTCTCGGGGGTGGGGTTTTCTCGAATAAAAAAAAAAAAATACTTGACACCAAGCTTTATAAACAAAGCAATGTATAGCTCAACCCAGATGCTATCTGGTACTTCCGGTCTGAGTGTTATGACTGATAGACTCGAGGCTGCTTCTCGGTTCATTTCCCTCGATTATTAAGCTTGCTAATGTGTAATTGGAGCTGTAAATATCACTGACAGTCATGTAATATACTAGAATGATTGGTTAATTTCTTTATTGCTGATCAACAAAATGTGTTGGTTATCTTATCACTGATTTTATATCATCTCAACATTAGGATAGATTTCATCTTCAGTATAGCATATAATTTCAGATGTGCAATACGACGTGCCTACAGTGTTTCAGAAAAGAAATAATAAAATAAAAAGTAAATTACCTAGACATCCCCTGGACCTATCGATAATCACGCGAAAAAAACTAGGGGGAAAGTACTCCAATACCCCCGGCTCCTGGTATTCTTTTATGTAGTTTTCGAGGGCTATTTTAATATTTTTATTGTGCAGGAATTTAGGAAAAAAACCACAAAACACCCCAACTGTTCAATGTTCTTTTCTTAGCACCTAGGGGTAAAAGAGTATTTTTATTGTGCAAAGAATTCAGAGATATCATCCATGTCCTCTAAAAATATCAAAAATGATCCCCGATCTGGGGGGTAAATTATTCGGATCTAGAGGTAAAATGGTAATTTTATTGTCGTAATGCATAGTAATTTGAGTCTATGTCAACGGTTAAAAAACTGAACAGTAAATATGGGACCCTTTTATATTATTAGTAATGTGCTTTTCATTTTTGATTCGTCCTCCTGTAGACTTGTGATTTTTATTGTGGGCATGTGGGAGTTTTGTATCTGGTTACCAATGTTTTGACCCTATGCTCGCCAGCAACAATATCCCTTTTTTATAATTTTTTATCAGTTTGCAACTATCTTGTTTTTTCAATTTCACCCGTACTATTTTTTTAATCCATTAATAATCCTTTTTTTATTCATTTTTTTTAATCTTTCCTAGGTTTTATTCTCTTACATTTTATCCTCATTCTTTTGTTTTTGCTTTTTCTATTATTCTTTTATTAATATTTTTCAACAATCTTATCCTTAAAAATTAAATAGATTGAGAATTAACCTTCTTCATTGAAAATTGTTGAGGAATCACGGGCTACAAATAGAGTACTCACTGATTGACTCAGAAACTGTGACTGGGCCTTGGCTTGTGTCAGACTCAGCATCGCCATCAGAGCAGTGAAGGATCCAAATTAAGGTTTACTCTCCCGTTTGTTTCAGTGGCAGATCTATCACAAGAAAATGACGTGGTGAAATACTGGGCTAGCCTTTTTGTAAACTGTATTCATGGGCACTACTGTAATTTTTTAAGTTTCAAAAGATAACTCATATATGATTATTAAAATATTTTTTTTTGTAAGAAACGATGAAGATTTCTTCGAACGTTTATTTTTGTTATTTATGATTTATTTTTATTTTAACATGACAATGAGTTTTGTTTTCTTTTATTAAAAACATGATTATTTGAATGAAAAATTAAAACATTTAAAATAAACATATTTCCAAACTCAATTGATTTAAATGTATTCTTTAGATAGTTTTTTTCTCTTTTTATTTGTTAATTTATTTTTTATTTTATAGAGAACATGTTTTTTTTTTTAAAAAAAAAGCATGGTTATTTAATGAATATTATCACAAATTATAAAGTAGTTATAAAAAAGAAAAATATTTTAATTATTTTCGTACAACTATTAAAAAAAATAGAGGAAATAATGTAAAAAATAAACAATAATATATATTTTCGTACAGCATGATATATATATATATATATATATATCTCATTGAATATTTATTCCAATTCCTTTTAAAACTAGTACTCATTAGCTTCAGATATAATAAAAGGGTAAATATTACAATAATAGATCAAATTTTTATTTTTTTAAAAAAGAAATAATTGGATAAATTTTATAATATGATTTCAAATAATTATCTAAATAGAGATATATCTTAGGATATATGATTTCTATATTCGTTTGTTCAATCTCGATCGGACTGAGAGAATCCATTCCTGTCAGCATCGCCATCAAAGGAAAGTGAATGAGCCACATTAAGGTTTTACTCTCCCGATTGTTTCCGTAGCAGATTTATCACAACATCCATGGATGGATAGGATTGCTCTGAATTTAGCATGGATTCAATTCACCTAATTAAATTAATAACTATTCTCTATGGATAAGAACAGGGGAGGATTAAAGTCTTAGCTGACAACCAAGTGTTATGTGGTCCCGCACCATTTAACAAATAAAAGGAGGGCTGCCACGTCACTTAAGTATGGCATTAGGGTTTTATATTTAACAAGAGAAAAGAGAAAAGAAAAAGTGATGGCTGCTGAACAATACATCTTCTTTCTTTGATTGTCAGTTCGTTAACCGTCGGATCGAGCTGAGATTTGGATAGAATCTTCTAGACATATTAATCTTCATTCTGAACGGTTGGATCGAAGATTGGAGTTGTGGAAGTTGACCGTTTTGACAGAAAACGGGGTTGTCAGTATTGTGAGCCTTTTCTCAAACTTTGTTCTCTTTAATCTTGTTGTATTCCAAGAATAGGTTGTTCTTGATGATATATGTTGTAGCCCTTAGTTGAATCTAAGGAAGAATATTGTGAACCCATTATTTGTGATAGTGGAAGTTTTAAGTGGCCTACGGTCCCGTGGTTTTTTCCCGCATTAGGTTTTCCACGTAAAAATCTTGGTGTTGATGTGTTTGATTATTTGTATTATATTGTTAATTGTTTGATCCTATAATTTGATTGCACAAAAAGGAAAAAAAGTTTGGGACTTGATTGGTTATCCGCTAAATTGGTTCCCGATTATTAAGTTCTTTTCCCAACACCAAGAAATGGTCAATGAATCAAGCCACTTCTTGCAACAACTTTTGGTACATGCTAGAACTTACTGTTTTTTTTTCTATACAGTAAACTCTATCTTTGGAAAATTTATTCTGTAAATTTAGGTAAATGAGTAAAATTTCGGTAGGTACATGTCCTGACTCGAACTTAAAACTTGTTGTGCAGATCACAATCACTTTACCATCATGTTATGCACTAAAAACCAGTATCTAGTGTTCCAGTACTTCTCTATTTCCTCAGCTGTTCTTCCAGGAATCCTTCCAGCAATCAGAGACCACCTGATCAAATCATCAGAGCTCGAGGTTAAATATTTTGAATCTGAAGGCTAACAAAGTCATTGAAATTGAAAAACAAAAGGGCAACAGGAAAACCTCTCTCCAACTAGGTTAAACATCCTAATTATTAGTGTTTCCTCATCCTCGGAGAATTCAAGCTTTGATTCCTGACTTGTTTCCTCTGGAAAAAAAATCCCAAAATCAAAAGTATTTAACAGATTGCCCAGCAAAGAAACACCCTTGTCGTGAACAAACATCTCATGTATAATCAGCAAAAGGTAACAAAACTTAGAAGGGACAAAATACCGTTAATATTTTTACCAACAAGTGTCAACAGTATAGTACCTCTCGAAAACCCAAAAGTTTCATCAGAAGAGGATTGTTGAGAGTCAGCCATAGGGAAAGGGAGGAATTACTTTGAGGTTTTCAATAGGAATCTAGTCAGGAAACAACAGAAGTAAAAGTTTTTGGGATAGGATTAAAGGCAGTGGAGTATTAATGTATTAATAGAAAAGGATGACACGTTTTCTTTTAAATTAAAAAAACCACAAAACAAAGAATGGATGGTGCTCAAGATGCGATGACTGGTAGTTGTCAGCTACAAGACTGGAGCAGCATGACCACTTTGATAGCTAGGAGGAGCTGCTGGGACTTGTATGGCTAGTTCTTGGGTAATTACTTCAGGCATGTAAATAATTAATAGTAAGGGGCTCAAACAAGGATTACATGCAGAATTAGGGCAAAGAATAAGATAATTAAGGATGAACCCTTTTGTTGCGTTGTGAAATTAAGGAAAAAATAATATTTTCCTGGGTCTCTATTTCCATCTTCAAAATTCACGTAGTTTTTATATAAGATTGCTCGTTGTATTGGTTTGAATTCAGAGGATACAGTGGAAATACATCACGATGCGTGTACACAGAGAAAAGGATGTTTTTATTAATTTTGATAGTATTATAAGATAGAAAAAAAAATATACTTATCATCTAAGAAAAAACACATGGTTCGGAAGTATTACATTAATTGTTTTACGTCTATATGAAGTTATGCTTGCAATCACGTGCAACCTTATCAAACAATATAGTATAAACTAAATATCACTATGAATTTTAATAATTAATTTTAAAAAAATTAGTTTTTCTTCTTCATTTTTTTTTGTATAGTTAAACTTTTTAAGTTAAAATTAGCATCCAATTTCACATTTTTTTGGAAGAAAGGATTAAATTGAAAAACAAATTACATAATTGAAAACAAATGACATAGTCTAGGATCAGCCCAATAAAAATAAGGAAATGTTCTTACGTAATCCTTGGAAATAATTACCAGATATTTGTCGTATCATTTAAAGAAACCAGCATGCAGTTGCAGTGGAATCTGTAGACATGTGAGCATCATTCCGAGACTTCTTCATGGAAGCTAGCAAAAAGGTCACTGTCTGTAGATATAAGTGTTTCCCAATCATTACTTTCCACTGTTAAGCATTAAATACTTCCGTATCAGTATATCATTTAGTGCCCCAGGTGTCATGCTGACGCTTCAGGATTGAGAAGAGAAAATAACATCCAGTTTTTTACTTTCTTTTGATTACTGAAATCCTTACTATTTATCATTATTTTTTAAAAGTATTTTTAAAAAACTTTCAAGAAAATTATTTTTATTTTTATTTTAAATTAAAAAAATTGGATTTATTTAATATCTTGATTTTAAAAATAATTTTAAAAAATAAAAAAAATATCATTTTAATATGAACGATATTTTTCTAAACAAAAAATATTTTGAAAAACAACCTCAATCACACTTTCAAACAGGTTTTTACTTTCAAGTCTTGTTTTCTTTCCCGAAGAAGGAAAAAAATGATTCTTTTCTTTGTGCATTTTTTTAAAGTATTTTAATTCTTTTCTTTGTTTTTTATCTTATATATTCATTTTTTTTGTGTTTTCATATCGTTTTAATATATTTATGTCAAAAATAAAAAAATACTTTACAACACAACTATTACTAAAATATCAAACAACTCTAAAGCCATTAGATTTAAATTTAACGAAATATTTTGTTAGTTATTTAAATTTATAGAAATCAACATTCTAAACTCTATATTATTATTATTATTATTATTATTATTATTATTATTATTATTATTATTATTATTATTATTATTATTATTATTATTATTATTGTTAGTCTACTGCAACCTCTCCCATCTTATCTTGATCAACGATGATGATGCCCTCCTTATCCACTAGGCTGCTAACCCTGTTCCGAGAGTGGCGGTGACGCATGCTACAATGAAAAAAGGCAGTGTTCCAATCCCCCAAGGTCAACCATTGGATACGAGATTTTTGCTTATAATAAGCCTCTTCATCCCTGATCATTTGATTGAAATTGATCGCAACTACATGCTCAACCGCCTTTAACTCTTTGGACAGAGGATCATTGTCTAACTGAACCTGAGCTTTAGTCCAATCTTCCTTCGCTTTGACCACTCTGCCAGTTATGCCACTTCTGTGCTTCCTGTGCCAATCCACTAGATGAGCCTTCACCATCTTCAACTTAGTGGTCAATCTAAAGAAAGCACTTCCATGCACTGGACGCTATCAAATAGAGGAAATTCTGGGAATGAAGTCCTCCTGGCTAGTCCAAAGATTAAGGAATTTGAACCGGGGAGGGACTTTGGTTGGCTTATTGGGCTGAAGACGCAACACCATGGCACTATGATCAGATACAATACGAGGGAAGAATTGACTCTGCACTTGAGGCCATGCTACTGTGAAAGCATAATTGCTTAGGACCCCGTCCAGCTTCTTGATTATCATGTTGGTGGATCCCTGCCCATTATGCCATGTGTATCTTAAACCTCGATAAGGTAGCGAAGTCAGCTCAGCTTGCTCTAAATAACGGCCAAAGTCCAACTTATGCCCAGCCCAATAAGGATCACCCCCACTGCTATCAGAAGCCTTCAAGGTAGCATTGAAATCTTCCATCAAAGTCCAACCCAGCAGTGTACAGGAGCTTTGCATATTAATGTAGTCCCATAGCCTTTGTCTGTCACGGAGTGTGCATGCCATAAACCCATGTGACAGTGAGATGCATGTTTGTAGCTAAGGAATTCACAGTGCAAGTTATCCACTGCTGATCAATGGAAACGCAAATCACTTGGAATTTCTTTGGGTCCCAACCAACCATGATACGAGCTCTCCCATCTTGTTGACCATTCGTTATATAAGACCATGACTGTAACTGCAATCCTTCTTCAACTGCTTTCTGATTGGCTGCCAAAACCTTGGTTTCAAGAAGACCAACCACACCCTAACTGATTTTTGAAAATCCAATCTCTAACTTCTTTTTGTTTATTGTGGCCATTTAGACCTCTAATATTCCAACTACCTAACATAAATTATTATGAAAGAAAAGAAAACCTACAACAGAAACCAAGAGCTTAGAGGCGGCGAGCCTCCTTGTTCTTTTTCTTACCTCCCTTTTTCTTCTTCACTGTGGCGAAAGCCATAAAAGAGGTTTCCTCGTCATTCTGGTCACTATGCACCTGCCTGGAGTCCACCTCAAAATCCTCTTCGCTGTCACATGGTTGACTGTGTAAGGACGCCATCGTGTTAACCGTGCCCTTGGGATGAATCCCTTTGCCAGTAATCTCTTCTCCCTCTGATGACTCAATGTCCTTGATGGCTGCTTTCCCCTTGTCTGGTTTCTTTGCAATACTCACTCGGATTGGCGTGTGGGATTCCTCGGGTTTTGAGTTCATAGAACTTTCTGATTGGGTCCTTGTTTGCCTTGCTAGCTCCTGTGAGGGCCCAGCTAGGAGAGGGGCCTTACCAACCTTGGTTGATGTGGCATGACCCGGGTGCATGTCCTTACCTGATGGACAAACTGTCCTGTCATGGCTACTTTTTCCACGTGGCGCTACTGGATGATGGCCTGACACCTGGGTCTCATCTGCTTTTGCATGGCCTTCTGACTTCTCTGCATGGATGCTTTTGTCCGAGGTCCCCTGTGTGGCAGTGCCACATTGCACTTTTACGTGACTAGGTTTACCATTTAGGGGTTCTAGGTCAACCGCTGTCACCGCACAGCACCACCACTTGGAGCCTCATCTATGGCTTTTTTCAGTTACCTCCCCGAGCGCATGAATGACCAAACAAGCGGCATTTTGCACAACGTGTTGGTTTCCATTCAAACTCTACCTCTATGTTCAGAGGGTCCTTGGATAGAGGAGTAAGAACACTGAAATTATGTATGAAGGGTGACGCTGCGTCTATTTCCACGCAGACCCGAGCAAAATCCAACCTTGAACATATGAACGTGGCTTCATCACAGGCTAGAGGCCTTCGAACCTTACTCACCACCAAGCTAAGCCCTTTCCTAGACCACAAAGGAAACGGGAGACCATGAATACGAACCCAAACTGGGATCTTGGAAATCTTACTCTTGTCAAATATAAAATGAGGATGTCATTGCTGCAGGATAATGGCCTTTCCCCCAAATAGCTAAGGCCCCCTTTCCAGTAGTTCCAACATCTGGTCCACAGTTTTGAACCGAAAAATGATGGAACCAGCAGCAGTAGTTCTAACATCTTCTAGACCATGGGATCTCCAAACACGCGATGCTATCTTGTTCATTGCGTGATACTTCATGCGATAGCCTGGAAAAAAATCCAACCATACATCTACTCCATTGTTCTGCATGTTCTGTCAACATATCGTCTGTGATTTCAAGTTGACAATCCCTGTCTCTTTGAGGTATATGGTCTAGCGTATACCGAGTAGTAGAGTCTGTCACCTTTACTCTATCAGACCATGAGACAGCCTTGGTTGAGGTTTTTGAGGGTGGGTTTTGGGTTGCTTTGGTGGGGGTGAGTTTTGGGGTTGCTTTGGTGGGTATGGTTTTGTTGGTTTGGGGGTTGACATCTGTGCGCCGCTTTGGGAAACGTTATAGTGGCTGTGGGACGGGTCAGTTGCTAGAGAACGGTCGGAGTGTGAGACGAAAGAAAACTGGGAGAAGAGACACGAGAGGAGGATAGTGAAATTGTTGAAAATAGGTTTTAAATTGGATTCACTGTGTTTGGTTGGTTCGAGGAGAAGAAAAGGGAGAAGTGGGGTGGTGGTCCGGAGACAAACCTTGCCTGAACAGTAGCAAAATCAGTCGGAGTAGTGTTTGGGGCTTGAGAGCATCTCTCACATCCTTTCTTTCTATTACACTCCTATTCAGCATCAATCAAGGAAACAAAAATCTATCCACATATTGCAAATGAATTTTTCATCATAAATATTGGAAGAGAAGATGACAAGGCTAGGGGATTCGTTTGGCTGGCTAGAATCAAACAGATCATGGGATAATAGAGCACAAAAGCTTATATTTGTATTTTTTTTTTTTGTTAAGAATTTGATTGCAATGAAATTCAATTTCTAAATATTAATGCCATAAAAGTAAATCAAATAGCAACCTCTCTATTTACAATTTCAAAGTGAAGAAATTTAATGTTAAAATTAACTTTTTAAAAATATTCGCCAAGCCTTTTTTTAGAAAAAATATTTAAAGTAATAAGATGAAGATAATATTGAGAAAAAAAAGAATTAAATACTAATCCACAGAAAGTTGATTTCCATGTGATTCTGCGACTGTTGATACAAGAAAGTTTTAATTAAAGATTGTATGGACTCCAAGACATTGGCATCCTTATATACTGTTGTTGACCCTCTAAGATCAACTGGTTTAAATATGTTTCTAATCTTAACGTTAAATGTTCAATCATAACATTTTTTTTTATTTCTTTATTAGCGGATATCCTTAAAATATTAGCCTATGTGAAAGGGGAGTGTTTCCCCCATTTCTGTTGTTACTTATTATTAGGCCCCACGTGTTGGAAATGATGTATATCCCTTTTAAACTAAATGCAAAAGTTTAGCTCATGGTTACTGGATGATTGACAAAAATAGAGAATAAAAATATATTTTTTAAATCTTATCCCACTAGAGATGAGAATCTGACATAGAAAATATGAACTTTAGGATCCAGAAATATGTGAATAGATCCTATAATATCTCATAAATGAAAGAATATAGTTGGAGTTGCCGAATATTAAAAGAAACCAAATCAAAAACAAAATTGCAATAAAGTCTAAATTATAAAAGAATGGTGACAACAATGGAGTTAGTTTCGAGCACGAATTTTAAGGGATTTAACCAATCTTAATAACCAAATAAAAAAGAAAGAGTTGAGTCACATTAAAGGACTTCTAATTAGGAGAAGAATCCTAATGAAAGACAATATCTAGGGGGACAAAAGGAGAAATTAATGGTGGAAAAAACATATATTTCTTCTCTCTTTGCAACATTTTCTCTCTCCATTTTGTGTTAATTTTCCTAAAGTTAACAACTGGGACCGCATTTTCAAAGACCACTAGACAAGAATCAGCAATAAGTCTTGACATAATTATTTCCTATGACTTGTCCAGCTGATGTAGACTTTTCTTCGGAGACAAAATGAAATGACCATCTCCAACTTTGCGAGATCCGAGATGAACGTGCTGTGACCTTCGACCTATACTATACTCATGCTTTCGAAGAGGAACTCATGGCTAGGGTTACACACGGAATATATACACATAGAGTTTGGATTTCCATAGAAATATTACACGTCCACTTCTGTCAGCAGCAAACAATTTCTGCAAATCTTGAGCCCCATACCTGGAACAACGAGTCTTCTTGTGGGAAAAAAAATATTTTCTTGTCTTGTAGATTATATCGAAAATGGCAAATGATTAAACCTCCTGGTTAATGGATTTCTTTCAAAGCCTGCATTGGGTTACAATCCCTGGCAAAGTATTTAAACAATTTATTTGCAATAATGCAAAACCGAATTCCAGGGACTGAGATTTCCAAATTCCGAGCAACCAAATACCCCATCAACTGTTTCTCACAGTCCATGCATAATTTCAACCACCACATGATAGGCCACAAAAAAACTTGAGTGATTCAATAAAGATGGAAGTTCTTACATCAATCAGGTGAGTTAAAGCCCAAATGAACATAAGAACAAAAGTGACTATTTCAATCTGAGAAACAAGTACCCGATCTTGAGACAAGTTAGAAAACGGAAATATCGCTTTCGGCCACTGCTCTGTGTTTATGTCGGTGAGATTCTCTCTTTACCATCACCACACACAAACAAACTCTGACCTACTGCATTCAACCTTGGGATTCTCAGAGATCCAGCTCCCTTGATGGGAGGATGATCTCTTTTTTGACTCTTTAGATGGCTTGCATGCATTCGACACTCGAAATTTATCAAAGATATAACTGGGATTAAATTACTATATTCTAATCGCAGGATTCTATCTGGTTTTCTGGACTTTTCAAACTCCAGTTAAGGGAAAAACAGGGATCCAAAGCAGGATATTTTGTAGATGCTAAGAATACGTGTAGATCTTATACGTGGACTAACTAAAAAAGTCCAACACAATTCTGAATTTTGATAACATTAAGATAAATAACCACGGGAGCATGAATAGAAATCAATAAGAGCCAGAAATAACTGCGATATTTATTCAATCATTAGGAAACATAAAAATAGTATTCAGAAGGCCTTAGATGGCCAATCACACATGACATAATAGAAAAGATTGAGCAGAACCATAGGCCCTTAGAAGCCACCGCGGAGGCGTAAGACAAGGTGAATTGTAGACTCTTTCTGGATGTTATAATCAGGAAAAGTCCTTTTGCTGGTCTCCACCTCCAGAGTAATGGTCTTCCCCGTCAACGTCTTAACAAAAATCTGCATCCCACCACGCATGCAACCTCAGAACAAGTTGAAGGGTACTGAATATTATATAATCAGCTAGAGTCCGACATCCTCAAGTTGTTTCCCAGCAAAGATCAAACGTTGTTGGTCCAGTGGGATCCCCTCCTTGTCCTGAATCTTCTCTTTGACGTTGTCGATGGTGTCGCTCCTCTCGATCTCGATAGTATGGTCTTCCCGGTCAAGGTCTTGAAAAGAATCTGCAACGTTTGATCTTTGCCGGGAAACAGCTTGAGGATGGTCGGACTTTAGCAGATTATAACATTCAGAAGGAGTCCACCTTCATCTTGTGCTAAGGATGGAGGGTGCTCTCCTTCTGAATATTGTAATCGGCCAAAGTTCGGGCATCTTCTAGCTGTTTCCAGCGAAGATTAGACGTTGTTGATCCGGTGGGATGCCTTCCTTGTCTTGAATCTTGGCCTTGACGTTGTCAATGGTGCCGCTGCTTTCCATCTCCTGGTCTTGCCGGTGAGGGTTTTCACGAAAGATCTGCATTTTTTTTTTTAGAGAATTCAAAGAGAAATTTTTTTGTAAGGGTGCTGTTGTGTGAAAAGAAGAGTCCGGGGACCGATTTTTATAGCTAAGATGGTTACTACAAAGGAGAGGCGGTGATGGAAACAGCCAATGGAGTTGGTCCACGAGTTGTTTAGCCTAGCTGAGACGGCAAGGTTTGGAACATAGGATAGCTTAATTGCTTTTCTGCTAAGAAATTGCAGACCGATATTTTACGGAGTGAAGAAGGTTCGGATGGGATTTGGTGGCCGTTTTGTATTCGGATGGTTTTGGGTGTAGGGGTTCATGACGGTGGATTGTAACGGTGATAAGACGTTTGTTTTTGGATTTCTTGGGAAAATAAGTATGGATTCAGCTTCGGTCATTATTGCTGGGCCTAAGCATGTAATCAGTTGCAAGTGAGGTTCCTAAATATAGGAAAGGAAAACTTTAAAACTACCTTTATTATCATGTAATATTCTCAATTCTATCATCATATAACTTTAAAAACTTTAAAACATTTTGGAATAATTTTTTAGGATTGAGATTTGCAATAAAAACTTATGGAAAAGACTATTAACACTCATTGGATTGGATGGAGTGAACAAACAATGAACTAGAAGAAATAGTTCTTTATGACATGGTCAAAATCCAAATTTTGATTTGAAAAAAATAAAGTGAGTAAAACCCTCTTTTAATTTAACCTATAAAATCCTCATTAATAATGTTTTAAAAAATTCTTCAACAATCCCCCATATGGATGAATATTGTTTAATCAGTTTTCAAAATGTCTTGAAGATTTATTGAGAGATGTTGATTTGATGGATTATTAAATTAAGATAGGTATCTTTTGATTTTGAATCTTTCTTAGTAAAATGCCAGCAGAGCTACTCACTAAATAGTAAACATGAAGTCTTGAACTATTTAATTTTTGTGTAAACTATGACCATAATACTTACATAGCTCTCTATCTAGATATGGTTTGAAGTTCTTATTGTTGTGTTTATTTTAACCTTAAATAGTTTCTTGGATTCATGAGTAATTGAGAGTATATTTGATGTTTTCTCAACAAGAAATGTGATTGTTTGATAAGTTTTTTTAACCACATGGCAATATAATTTCTTATGCTTAAACACTAAATTTGTTAGGTTTTGTAGTACAAGTTTCATTCAATAAATCAAAAATCATTGTAGATTTTTTCTTGATTTAAATGATAAAAATATTAACTAGATCATCATATATATGAACTTTCTCTCATATTATAACTGTACAAAGCCATCTTATTGATTCTAATGTTATATGGGAGGTTAATATACCCGCCATTTAATAGTTGTGCTTCTAAACTATCTAGTAGGTGTCTCAGTGGTACAAGTTTGGAATTTAAGGGTTTGCTCTCAATGTAGTCTCAGATTCAAGTCTTGTGATTGCTAATATGATGGTTACTAGAAGCATACATAGTCGTTAAATCAGGACCCATGGAATTAGTTAAGGTGCGCACAAGTTGGACCGAACACTAACGTTAATAATAATAAAAATAGTTGTACTTATATGATTGTTATCATACTAATTAGACTAAAAATGGGTGGCATCCAATTACCCATTCCCCCATTTTTTGGATTATTTTATTCCACCATAATGCTCATGAGTAGGCCTTTTTGTTTTAGAAAATTAAACCTAGACACCATTGTTTCTCACATAATGATATAAGAACTTTGAATCTATCAAAAGCTATTATGAAAATATATAACTGCAATTATATAAATAGATATTCAGTTAATTATGTTGAAAAGGAGAAAAAAATAAATCATTAATAAAAATAAAAGATAACTTAAAAATGTTTAGAAAAAAATATTTTGTTCTAAAAGCCTTAATTGATTATATAGCAAGCTAGTTTATTGTGAAATATGGCTGCAAGAATATCTTGCATAATCCAATGATTTATATATATATATATATATATATATATATATATATATATATATATATATATATATATATATATATATATATATATTACTTTAATATATTTTCAAGTAAAAAAATATTTTATAAAAAATAATAATTATCTTTTACTATAAATTTGGCTTCTCTAAAATAATTACAATATAACTAATTTTTATAGTACACCTCAAAGCATTGTTTACCATATAATTAATCATCTTAATGGTTATTTATTGAACAAAGAGTATAATAATAGTCATATATGTACATGTGTTTTTATAAAGAAGTCAGAATCTAGATTTGCTATCATTATTATGTATGTATGATTTAAATATTATTGGAATTCATGGAGAGATACCAAGAACAATAAATTATTTAAAGAAAGAATTTGAGAAGAAATATTTGAGAAAAAAATAATTTTGTCTTGTCTTGCAAATCAAACATTTAACAAATGAAATTCTCATTCATCAGTCGATTTACACAAAGAAGGTCCTTAAAATATTTTATATGGATAAAATCATCCATTAAGTACCTCATTGGTTGTTCAATCACTTGATATGAAAAAAAAATCATTTTTAGACCTCGTGAGGATAACAGAAAAATATTTGATCCTAAAGAACCATACCTTAGTGCAATTGGTGCGCTAATATATCTTACTAATAATACTTGACCTGATACAACATTTTATGTGGAATTGTTAGCAAGATATTGGAATGAAATTAAATATGTTTTTCGTTACCGATGATGAACTATGAATATAAGTTTATTTTATTCATAAATTATTTGGATATGTGAATGTAAGATATTTATCTTATCCACATAAAGGTCAATCTCAAATAGATTATTATTTACATGTGACAATATTGTTATAACATTAGTTGTTACTTCACCCAATCATGATGAAATACTTGGAATCCATGAAGCAAGCAAATAATGTGTGTGGCTAAGATCCATGACTCAATATATTTGAGAAACATGTGGTTTATCTTCTAGTAAAGAAACTTCAACCATTATGTATGAAGGCAATGTTGCATGTATAACTCAACTAAAAAAATGGTATAAAAGAGAGAAAACAAAACACATCTCACTAAAATTCTTTTTCACACATGAACTTGATAAGTGTGGTGATATTGATGCTCAACAAATTCGCTCAAAAAATAATGTAATAGGTTTGTTCACTAAAACATTACCAAAATATTTAAAGGATTGCCACATAATATTTGAATGCAACAGTTTAAGGACTTAAAAAAGATACACACATGAGGGAGAGTTAATAAGGACTTCATTTTTTTCCTTAATAAAGAGTTTTTTTCCCATTAAGTTTTTCTAGAAAGATTTTTAATGAGACAATTTTCAATCCGTAAAGTTATACAATAAACTTCAAATGAGGAATGTTATAAAACTACACATTGTATATGTGAATGTCTAGATTTCTTCGTACATATCTCTCATATTATATCCATTCATTAGTCTCTAATTCATTTGAATCTCTCAAGTTCATTTGAATCTCTCAAGTTTATTTGAATGTTTATCTCTTTATATCCTTTGAACTTACAAGTATTTATTTATGTGTCTATAAATAGATGTATTGCTAAGAAAAAAAAGAACATACATGCAATTATAAAGCTACATGAAATAAGAATGGTTTCTCTCCATTTTTTATCCTTTGAACTTACAAGTATTTATTTATGTGTCTATAAATAGATGTATTGCTAAGAGAAAAAAGAACATACATGCAATTATAAAGTTACATGAAATAAGAATGGTTTCTCTCCATTTTTTCCATTTTTATTTATTTTTTATTAAATATATCTTATGCTTACACACACACACACACATTGCTTTTATCCTTTAATTACATGGCCTGTCTTGGACCGTGTAATTAGTTTTTATTCTACATTTTAGGTGAGGTGAGGGAGAGTTCATAGAACTCACAACTCTGAACATAAACAGGCAGAGGAGCAGCAAGCATAACAGAACAAGACGGTTGGAGAGAGAAGGGTTTTCTTACAGAGGGCTTTTCCGAGGAATAACATAGCCTCTTTCTTATCGATCATTTATATTTAGGTTTCTAGGGTATTTCTATTTCTATTATTATTTGATGCTCTGGCCTATTCTTTTTGTTTTGTGAATCATTATCTGTTTTTGCAGCAGTATGGTAAGATGAATATGAGAAACAAGAGGTGGAAGAAGTAAAGGACTGGGAAGACGTGGCTGGTGGTCTGGTGGCGTTGATGGAGAGGCTGCTGCCAGTGGTTGGTTCTCGGTGTGGGTGGTCCAACAAATGAAATCAACAATTGGATTGAAATCAATTAGACTAAACTGAATTAGATGGATTGAAATGGACTGATATAAAACTTTGGACAAATGTTTTATTCTCATCACAGTCCTTGGATTTTGAATCTTTCCAATCTCACATTCAATTTGCCCTATATCAAGTTTTGACTTTTCAATTGAAACCTCAATTATGGTCCAAAAATCTGTACACTCAATCTTCTACAGGTGATACTTGATTATCGGTCCAATTTGAATCCCTAGTCGTTTTTAGTATTTTTGCATTTAATATGCTTTTCAAGATTTTCTCGACACTCAAAAATTAAATAAAAATAAATATTAATTAATATTAACTAAAATTATTGATTTTTTGTTTTGAATTTTTTGAATTTTTTATGAAATTTATAAAAGTAGAGGGTCAAAAATTAGGTTATGATAATTTCTATTACTATCGGTGTTGTTATTATTATTTTGATTTATTAATATTATTATCATAATTATTACTATTATTCATATTATTATCATTATTATTATTATTATTATTATTATTATTATTATTATTGTTATTATTATTATTATTATAACCATTATCATCATAAAAAAAACTACTATTATTTCTACAATTATTATCACAATTATTATTATTATTTTCACCATAATCATAACTATTATAATAAACTATTATTATTGCTATTAGTAGTAGTATTAGTAATAGTTTGGCATCATTACTATCATTACAATTACAATTAATAATATTATAAAACAAATAATAAACTTGATTTGAAGAATAAATTAAAAACCATAAAAAGTTAAACTAAAAGAAAATAAATATGAAATCAAAAGAAGATGGACCAAAGTGAGATTATTAGTATTATTGAGAAAAAATCACAAACTTGATTCAAACGATAAAATTAAAAACTTTGACAAAATAGTCAAGAAAAAAATCAAAAGATGAAGGACAAAATAAAAACTTATACTGTGTAATTATCATTTATCCCTTTCTAGAAAAACAAAATTGAATTACCATTAAGGGATTATTCTGCCATTTCATAAAGTCTATTTGCCATAAACAAATTGTTCAAGTGAACATATTTTTTCATAGTTAAATTACTAGATTGCCCTTAAAAAAAATATAACCTGTCATCAAAGGTCCGTTTAACTTTTTTTAATTGGCATGGTTAAATGATAATAATACCCTTTTGAAATTTATTTTTTGGTCTATTTTCTCGGATGACCTTCCTATGAAAACGAATACTGGTCTATTTTTCGGATGACATACCCATCAAAATGAATCGTGGTCTATTTTTTATGGTGACTTGCCCATCCAGACATATGTTGGTCTTTTTTCTCGAGCGACCTATCAATCAAAACAATTTTTGATATATTTTTGTAGGTGACCTACCCATCAAAACAAAATTTGATTTATTTTCTCAAGCAACTTGCTTATCAAATTGAATTTTCTTTGTGCAGAGATTTTTAAAATACATGTCTCTCAATCCACATACCCTTCTTTGATGATTCTTGTTCTTATAGACCAAGATTGTTGCTGGGTAGTTTACTCAAGCAATTCCATGCAAATATATCACCTTATATATTGGTTTATGGATTAAACATGTCAATTAAAACTATTATCTTAACTGAAAAGGTTTTGAAATCCTTGTAGTCTTATCCTATAGAGTTACAATATGCTTTGTTAATTAATAAAGTTTCATTGTTATCTTTATCATCAAATATAGTATCTCAGAAGTGGTATCTTAGAAGTTTTGGTGAAAAAAGTTACTCATTTCATCATAATTCTCAAAAACAAATATTTAGCTTAAGTACTTCATCAATCTTTTTTGATTTGTTGAATTAGAAAATAAAGAAAATATTTTTTGAGATATACAATGATTACCAAAGAAAAAAATGTATTAAACTTAAAAAATGTATTAATTTTTATTTCAAATATTTTATTGAAAAAATAATGGCACATACTTGTTTTACTATTATTGATGGATTTTGATCGGGTAGGAGCAAAACGTGAGCCCAGAACTTGTATGTACCAAATAATAATGTCTCGTAGTTTCAAAGCTTTAAATAGTGATTGTGACAAGATTAATGGCAATATTTTATTTTGATGTGATGGTTGATATCAATGATAATGAACGAGTGATAACCAATGAGTACCACCTGAGTGTTAGAGAATAATATAAATCATATTCTAGATCTCACATAATCATTTAAGTTTTTAGGTGAGATGATTCCTTAACATAGTATCAGAGCTTTATTAACCCAACGATTATGAGTTTGAATCTCACCACCCCCATTCTATTTGATAAAAAAACAAACTCAATGTATTATGGGTTTGTGCAAGTTTCAAGCCCAAAGAGCTTTCACTTGAGGGGAGGTGTTAGAGAATAATATAAATCATATTCTAGGACCTCACTTAACAACTTAAACTTTAAGGTGAGATGATTCCTTAACAATAAGGCTTAAATAATTATTGGCAACTATACATGTAAGATCAAATCAAATGAAGATTAAATCCTTTAAATTTAGTTATTTACTTAATAATCCCTTATTTTGTTAGCTATATGTTTATTACACATAATCAACTAAAAATGTTCTACGAAAGGGTGTATGCGTAGATTTCTTTGTCAAAGAAACCTTGCTTGTCCTAAAAAAGAAAGAGCTGATAATTAGAACGTCCAATGTATTGCCATATTTATATATATAGTGTTCAAAAATCAAAATTGAAGGGATTGATGAATCCTGCATACCTTGCACCATAAGTTAGGTCATAAATCTATCTTTAGATTAATTAAAATATTGTCCTATCGCACTTGAGGTCATGGCCTATTGAGAAAAAAGACTTGTTTCTTTTCTCTATACCGAGTTCGATCCTCTGTGCATGTTTGTCATTCCTACAATATTTTATTTGTCTATTAGACTTGCAGAGTGTTTAGTGGATTAGAGAATCTGTAATAATATTGTCATATCATGTCTTCAATATTGGAGACTAATGTTTTTTCAAGTCTTGGTGTGATACGAAAGTATCATAATTACTTTCGAGATTCATGTTTACCTCTAATAATGTGATGTTAAATCATGGAAAAATGTCACAGATATTCTTCTAAAGTCATTATATGGTTTTAGAATGGTTGGAAAGCTTTCCATATATATGTATATTTATGATTTTTGCAGGATGGGCAAACCTTGCCCGCAATCGATAGGACACTTGTCACCATGCTATAAGCTATACTTATGTAGATATTTGTATATTTATGATAATTGAATTTGAAAAAGGCAGATCTTAGGGTTATTCCAGAACGATCAAGATCTTAGAATGACATGACCTGCTAAACCCCTCCCACCACTCACATTGACCTTAAATTGTCAAACGCGCACTTGAATGAGAAGGACCTGTAAATGACCACACTAAAATCTTATACAGTGTTAATAGGCACCGTCGGCAATTATGATCAATGATTCAGAACCGTGTACGTGGCAGATACAACATCAATAATTCATGTGTCATTCAACGTTTGATAATAGGGTTTCTGTGTGATGTGGGCCTCGAAATGTAGCCATATATAGCACTATATGTTTGGTGGGTTCTTTCAAAGATGTGAGATTGCACAAGGAGCTCTGATGTAGGACAAATATCAACCTTAGAGATCTCAATTTTTGGCTCATTTTCAACCAAAAAGCTTAGTTTTTAAACCTGGTCTTAGTCTATTGATGCAATGATTAAAAAAATTAAGCATCCATATGAATTTGATAAATTTTTGAATTGACTAAACTCATTCCATCTAATCGGGTTTTAGTGACCAAATTGAAAGCTACGGAATAAATGAAATAAATAAACAAAATATTGTAGTTTTAATAAAAACTAATAACCCATTTAGTAGAGTTGTTTAGACTAGTCTACAAGTTAGATTTAATAACTTATATATTAATAATATAGTATTGGGAGCAGCGGGTAGGTAGTAGTGGTAATCAACTTTCATATTGATTACTTTATAGATGTAAGCAAGTTGTGAAGCATGTTAAATATAATTTTTAATCTAGGTAACACCACCACCTCTGGTAACAAGGACAAATAATTCCCTATTGTTTAGGGTGAGTCAAGGCCACTTGTTCATATAACACCAAGCTTATTTGCCTCATCTAGAGATGTCCTTGGTAGTGTTAATTGTCCCACAAGGAGGCTTTTCTTCCAAGGAAAGAGTGTTGAGCAATGTCATTTTCAGATCCAAAACCTATTTTAATGGTCATAAAATCTCTAATGAGCACTTTCAATTTTAGGTTTGAAGCAAAATCTCCCTCATGAGATGCAATTCTTTTATTTTATCTAGACACCTTTCTTAAAAAAATAAAGAAAGAAAAGATTAATGTAGTCTTTATTTACCTACTATAATGCAAAAAGTAACGAGAATTATTCTTCTCATTTAAAGCTTCGATTACAAGAGGTTCACGAAAAGAATTTAGTAAAAGTAAAAAAATAGGATCGAGGCCAAAAAAAGATTTATATACATCATCACCTTCTAATCCCAATAATGAATGATAGACATGTTATTATAACATTGGAAAAGCTAAACACTTGCTGCATTGATTATACGTTATTAAATAATTGTCTCAAGAAGATTTGTCTTGCCTTCCCACGATGTCATTTAAAATCAATATGGAAAGACAACTCTTCTTTAGGGAAGACAAGTCAAAGTTGATTAGTTGTCTTCCATGGAATTTTTCAAGTCTTTTTTTGCATCTAATGTATGAATACTTTAAAAGCAACTATGTAGCTAATATTTTTTACTTGATATTCTTTATGCCTAGAAAAAGTCTAAAGTTTCATTTAGGTGATAACTCAATCAAACATCGGTATGGACAAAACTCGAACCCAATAAACTTGGGCTTGGTTGTAAGATAAACCCGAACAAATCACAGGTCAAACAAAATACTAGACTCAAGACATTAAGGCTCAACCATGAGTTGAGCCCAAGAAAGAATTGGTTTGGCAAGGACATATAGGTTTGGAAAAATATCACACCCAATATATTTGATCTCAACCATGAGATAAACCGAATGAACACGAGTATAGCAAAATGCTAGACCCAACATACTTGGGCTCAACCATGAGTTGAGCCCAAGAAAGAATTGGTTTGGCAAGGACATATAGGTTTGGAAAAATATCATACCCTAATATATTTGATCTCAACCATGAGATAAATCCAATGAACACGAGTCTAGCAAAATGCTAGACCCAACATACTTGAGCTCAACCATGAGTTGAGCCTACAAACCCTATTATTATGAAAGAATGTTAAATCCAATGAACTTGGGTTCATCCACATGCTAAGTTCAAGGAACCATGGGTTTAGAAAAATATTAAACCTAATATACTTGAGTTCATCAATAAGATAAACCCAAAGAGTTGTAGGTGTAACAAGTTGTCGGACTTAATATATTTCGGCTCAATTGTGAATTGAACCTAAGGAAAAATATGCCTAATAAGTTCTTAGACCCAATATGTTTGAGCTCAACTATGAGTTGAACCTAAAGAACTAGTTAGATCCATCTCTCCCGATGTTGGCTACACGCCCAATTCAGTTGGTTTTGGAGACCTATATAGAACCTAAAGGTGTTATCTTAAGGCTATAGAGAGGATCTACTCATTTTAAGAACAATCATCTCTATATGTATTAATATGTAATAAGTCTTCCAAGAGGCCTGTCATTTATTATATTTTATTAATAATATATAAGAGATATTTATTCATCATTAATAACATGTAAGGGATATTTATCCCTTATTAAATACCCTCTAAACCTCCTCTGCATAAACTCATTTTTTTTTACTCTCCAATCTTATATATGTTAGCCCTTAAAAAATTAATTACGTAAGAACAAGAACAAACAATCATGTTCTTAAAATTTAAGACTTCTTCTTTCATTTATTATCATTTCCATGTAAAATTATTGATTTTATTATCGAAGGGTCATTAAATCCCATTGATAAAGACTGTTTTGTAGATACCAAAACTCCTACCGTCAATTTTATACTTCCCCTTAATTCTACCTTACTATTTACTTGTACTTGGAATCCTTGACGTACAAAATTTAACATGCATGTGACTCTAGTTGCCTCCACGTAGGTGCCGACACCGGATGAACATTTAAAGTTTACAGAAATCTCGACATGGTAATCATGTTTTTCAGACATACTATAAGTAGAGAGAGGGATTAATCAAGTTCCTTCAGAGTAGGTACCAAAAAGAAAGCTGATGATTTAATTGATGAATATTGAATCAACGATCATTTTTGGAGTCAACAGATCATTTGGTCCTCATCGTTCCAAGTTTATCACTCCCTTATCTCCTCTCCAACATGTCGACACTATAAATGGAAAAAAAAGTGTACTTGGTGATTATTTATCTTATTCATATCAATCTTAAAAAAGGGTGTGGAAATCCTACAAGCACTTAAATATTCGGCTTGATTTACTGATAGGGATTTCAATCACCCATCTGCTTAATCCTCTAATTCGAGTTCTACAGTGGAAAGGGTTAGTGGTTCTACAATAGACAGGACTAGTGATTGTTTTGGTTCTGGTCCTACAATAATTTAAAAGAAATGGATACTTTAAATATAATATATGATTTAATAATTAAAAAAAATAGGATAGGCTATAGATTGAATTATTAGAAAAAATATATAATATTATTGTAAAGTATGCTTGATCTTTATTAAGAAAAATAGTATGTGGTAACTATCTATTTGGTGGCACATCGTAAGAGCTTGAGATTAAGAAATTTACTTCAATGTAGTTTAAGGTTTAAGTCTTGTGGTTGTTAATATGATATCCACCAGAGACTTATATAGTCATTAATTTTAAAATATATAAAATTAATCTAGATACACATAAGCTCGTCAAATACCTATGTTAATAAAAAAAAAATTATATATCATCATAATTATTTTCTTTCAACAGTAGTATGATCATAATAATTATTGATGGCCTAGCTTTTCCTCTCTATAAAATATCTCCCCTCCAAGCTTAGTAGTCTACACAACAACCTTTCTCTAACTCCCTCCCTCCCTCTCTCATTCTCTTCATGTAAGTAACATATGATCTTCTCAAACAGCCTCTATGTTATTTTGCCTTTGCTTTCCTTCTACAAATCTCTTCTTATTGTATAAATCGTCTCTCTTTATGGTTTTTCTATCCAAGTAAAGATCCTTTTGTTTTCATGCAATCAATTTGTATTTGATTTCATGGTTTTGTTTTCTCTACAAACCATTGCTTTCAATATGAATACGGCTGTGTTCTACACGATGTATACTTCAAAATACATGGTATTAGCAGATGTATTTCCTTCTTAGCCCGAGAAGCTCATGTAAGTCGACGTTGACGCTTTTTGTGCGCTACCATGCAAATAACTAACTAGTTTCGGCACTCATTCAATGCTTGCTAACGTTTTCATTTCCTACAAAGGATGTTGTTTACTTACTTTGTGTTTTTCCATTGGTATAACAAACTATATCATTTATTTCCTCCTTGTATAGAAAGCTGAAGTGATTGGAGTTTCACTTAATTTTCTTGAGAATGCAGAACTCATTCACACAACAAAAGATTTAATTCAAGTGTATATCACGGAAAAGCTTTAATAGTGGAATCCAACAACTTTTTGGAGACCAAAAAAGAGGTAAGGAAAATGAAACTCATGCAGAAGCTGTTTGATTGTGATTCATATGCATGTTTACACTCACACACACTATTAAGATCTAAGTATATGACAAAGGTTGGCTTGTTGGTTTGAGGTATAAGATAAGGATTGTGTGAAAACATAGTTAAATTAATTTCTCCTCTCTTGATGTGAAATAATCCCCTTTCCTCATTTTTTTTCCTGTCAGCCTGGTTTATAGGCCTCCTTTTCAACCCTCGACTGGCTATATGCTTATCCGGGATTTAATTTCACTTGCACAAGGAAGATATAGGCTTGAGTTACTTGCCATAGAAAAACAAATGATGTATACACGCATGATCATATGAAAAAAAAAAACAATTATATTACACAATCCATCGCAACGACTTGTTATAATATGGCCCATTACACCAGTTACTGATCCTCCAACTCCTTCTTCTTAGGGTGAAGTGTAGAATCTATCTCCTTTTGCGATTACATGGAAGCTATAATTGGCTAGAACTTCCCCCCCTAATATTGTGACTGGAAACCTGATGAAAATTGCATAACACACACACAAACCTGGCCACTAACCAGTATAAGCACAAACTAGCTAGCTAGGCTTCTTATTTAATGTAACAAGAATATACAAGACTCGGAAAACTTATTTATTTTACTTGCCGGGTCCATGAAATGTTAGTAAAATGACTATATATAGTTGATATGATACATGAGACAACAAATGTCAACAGGGAAGTAGTTTTCATCTGGGAGATTTCGGTACTTCTTAATTAGCGGGTGGATTTGTATTATTTGCGATATGACCATATATAGCATTTATTCTGACACTAGAGCCAAGCCGTCAAACTAAACCAAAGGAAATTGTTCAGGCACCATTTCATATGCAAACCCTAGGCGATACCAATTGTTTTCCATGCACAGGAGAAAAGACACAGTAGCTAAGGACTTTTAACTCAGTTCTTGATTTTTTCTGTGTTTGGATTTTAGAATTTTTTTAATCCATCGAATATAATGGAATATATATATATATATATATATATATATATATATATATTTATATATTTATATTTTTTTAAATCATAATTAAAATATAAATTGGTTTGAAAATATCTTTCATATGACTAAAAAAGAAAGAAAGAAAGAAGAATAGCTGCTGTGGTGGTATACGAAATATGAGGACAGCATTCGTTCAAGTTTATTTCCAGATGGTCACACAAATAGTATTATATATATATATATATATATAAAGAAAGAAAGAAAGAAGAATAGCTGCTGTGGTGGTATACGAAATATGAGGACAGCATTCGTTCAAGTTTATTTCCAGATGGTCACACAAATAGTATTATATATATATATATATATATATATATATATATATATATATATATATATATATCATTTTATGCGGCAATAAAATGTTCTACCATGAAAGTTTTGTTTCTAGGCACAAACAGCTGAAAGAAGCAACTCCCTTCGATGACATTTGTCACTATTTTGTGCTGAGATCCATGCCCACAGAAGCATTGCCGACATTTATTTAATAAGGTCCCACAATGATCAATGAGAGCTCCTGATTCGTTTCCCCCTTGGATTTACCTGGCCTTTCTCAATTAAGGTTTGAAGAGTGCTAGCTAATATTCTTACAATTAAGTAAGAACTCTGCATATAGGGAGCTTTATAGCATCGATTTTTCTTATATGTTCTAAACTCAACATCATCTAGTGTATTATTCAGCACAATAAGTTAGCATAGAGAATGAGTTAATAAGATAATCCACAGAGATATGAAATATTTGTTTTTAATATAAATTGGTCGAAGAATATATTAACCGTTAAAATAAAGTATAGTAATAAGGTTTAGTGGTTATTTTTTATATTTTCTTATAAATAGTACAGTTAGACTTTGGACTACTTCACAATCTCTTTCAATTTTTTTCCACTGATTTTTGAAGTGTTTTTTTGTCGGTTAATACCCATGTTGAGTGTCTAAGTATCCCATACGATGTATTTGAGGTAAGATGTATTGAAGAGTAATATCAAATTACAAACCAAATTCATATCCCACAATTAATTTGTACTTTATTCTAAGAAAATTATTTCTTACACGGCAATAATTTTCAATCTTGGAATAATAAAAGGATAAAATTTAGATATCTTCGAATCCTAGAATACAAAAAGACATGCAATCAACTATGCCGACAGACTTCAATTCTTGAAAGGAAATGCCATATCGTTTTCATCGACGACTAAGGGAGCAAAAACAAAATGAAAAGGAGAAAACTTTCGTTTCAACTTTCCTCTCTCTTTGTCCCAATCACTCACTAGCTACCCAGAACACACACACAGACACCCACCTTTTTATTTTTATTTTTCCTAAGCCTTTCTAGCATTAATTTACTCTCGTACATCTCCTTTCAGGCTAAAAGATGGACATGGACCCACCTTTCCTTGAGACCTACAAGACCCTCTTGGACCTAACCACAGAAGGTACAAATGGTCATAAAGTTGTTGATATTATTGAGGAATGTGAGCTTCCATTGATTGATCTCGGCCGTTTAAATCTTGGAAATTTGGAGAAAGAAAAGTGCAAGTCAGATATTGCCAGGGAATCGCAGGAGTGGGGGTTCTTTCAGGTTGTGAATCATGGGATTTCACGAGAGATTTTGGAGAAAATGATGAGTGAACAAGTTAAGGTTTACAGACAACCATTTAATAACAAGAGCAAAGAGTTATTTAATTTCTCAAATGGGACTTATCGATGGGGGACACCTACAGCTACTAGCCGTGAGCAGTTGTCATGGTCTGAAGCATTTCATATTCCTATGGATGAGATACCGTTTTCCAATGGTTTCAGCAGTCTCAGGTAACTGCAACTTGTTTTTTCTTCAATTCTCTATCTTTTTTCTTCTCTTTTCTTGGAGTGGAATTTGTAGTTTATTCACTATATCCTAAAAGAAAGAAAGGGTTGTTCTCTAGGTTTAGGATTTAGAATTAATTAATTCCAACAATTTTGTTGATATTTTAAAACTTTATATTATAGAAAGATTTAATCAAATTTGGGTTGCATGATATGATAGACCTCTTCTTCCAGCCTTCAACATTAAATCCCTTTCCACTTCACTTAACACTTGAAAAAAGAGAGGTTAATTTTTTAAATTTAACCATTAAATCATGCATTTATTCACGTATTGTAAAATCTTAGACTATATATGAATATTTGCAACAATAGAAGGGGATGGAGCTATGGAAAAGTAAACTTGTGGATTTTGATCGATCGCAAGGTAATTTTATAGAAAAACACAAGTAAAATCATGAATCACTACCTAGTATAAGCAGATTAATTACAAATGATAGGAGTCGAATCAAATTGTCTGGGTGGTGTAGTTGGTTCTCAGACAATTGTTTTTCTTTTGGTCTTTTTGTTTTGCACACAACAGAAGGGGTCCAGAAAGTACTGCTCATAGCTGACACTCACACAGCACTAGACCCTTTAAGGATAAGAGGAGCACTTGTTCTCATCTCTACGTGTGTTAAAACTTTCCTATAATGGTGAGACAACAAATCATATACCTCAGATCTGCTTTCTTAGCTGATGTGATGGAGCAATACTTGTTATCTCTACGTAAATGTCTTAAAACTTTCTGAAAATAGTGAAACAATACACAAATCATATACCTCAGATCTGCTCCACTTAGCTGATGTGATGGAGTGGTGTTTATCTCTACGTACGTAAATGTCTTAAAACTTACCGAAAATAGTGAAACAATACACAAATCATATACCTCAGATCTGCTCCACTTAGCTGATGTGATGGAGTGGTGTTTATCTCTACGTACGTAAATGTCTTAAAGACTTTCCGAAAATAGTGAAACAATACACAAATAATTAGACAAGCAAAGTAACACGCACCTCATTATCGGCAGTCAGATCTGCTTTACATAGCTGATGTGATGGAGCAATACATGTTATCTCTACGTAGATGCCTTGAAACTTTCCAATAATGGTGAGACAATACACGAATCATTGCTCCTTCTTGGTAAATAACTCAAACACCATCATGAGCAATCGGATCTGCTTCACTTATCTGCTAATCTCAAAAAGTTTTAGAATTACATAAATGAATATTTTGCATGCAAGGCCTGGAATTTCCATCAGAAAAGTCCACACTTATTACTAACGTGATGAATGAGCTGTAAATTAATTATCAATCGCCAATAGCTATTATTATACACCAAAAATTTAGTGCATGCTTAGAATATCAGTAGATTATTTCTCATGTCAGTCGATACTAATTTATGAAAAACTTTCAAAACTCTTTTTAAAAGTTAATTGATGTAATCAGAATGAAACCCACAAATCATATATACTGCTGTAGAAGAGTGGGTCCAATCAAAACTTCTTTTTTTTTCATTTTCCTTCTAACATTTTCCTTTCTTTTTCCCTTACAAATACTAAGATATATAATTTATAGATTGATCATTTTTTTATTTTCTTTTTAACAATCCCATTTTTCCCTTGGAATATGAATTGATGCTTTTTTGTGGTAGTCCCCTTTGTTAACACTGTTTTTTTCTTTCTTTTGATGTGGCCTAAAACGAATATATCCATGTCAATAATTAATCAAATGGACGCTTGCATGCACATTGGAAATCTTAAGAACAAATTACCCTTTTGCTTTTTCATAATTTTCATTTCTTCCATTGAAAAATGTTAGTTGATAGGTGATTTGTTGACAAGTTTTTTTTTCCCCCCCTTCAAATATACCTCCAGCTCGACAATGGAACAATTTGCTACTACAGTTGCCGATCTAGCACAGAAATTAGCTGCGATTTTGGCAGAGCAGGTAGGCTTCAAATCAAATTTCTTTCAAGAAAACTGTCTGTCAAGCACTTGTTATCTCCGAATGAACCGCTACCCGCCTTGTCCAACGCATCCAGAAGTATTTGGCCTCATGCCTCACACTGACAGCGACTTTCTCACAATACTGTATCAAGATGAAGTTGGAGGACTGCAACTAGTGAAAGATGGGAAATGGTTCGCTGTCAAGCCTAATCCCGAGGCTCTAATAGTCAACATTGGGGATTTATTTCAGGTAAGGGGACCTTTTCTCAATAGGAAATTTAAATGATCTATTCCACGAATGGTGACACGAACTCTTGAAGTTCTCTAGATTTCATAATATATAGCTAAATAGCTAGCAAGAATATCACCTCATTCTCTCTAATTATTCTAACTTTATTTATTTTGAAATTCATTATAATAGTTTTCTTGTTTCTTTTCAACTTTTGACACATTCTCTAGTGATTTCTTACCTCCCATCCTCAAGGTTTATGTGATGAAGATGGCGTTTGGCTTTGCAGTCCAGTTAAAAATCTAGTTTTAAAGTGTTTTGTTTTAATTATAATAGATTAATGTTAAAAAAAAAACTATTTTATTATATTTTCAAGTAAAGATACTTTGAAAACAAAATGTATCACACTCACAAATAGCCACGAAATGTTGGATTCCCCAATGAATTGTTGCTAGCATGATTCTTTCCCTGTACATGTACGAAATGTTGTTTATTGCTTTAAGCAATAAAAATCAACTCAATAGTTGGTATGGACATGCCGAACGTGCATGATGCAGGCTTGGAGCAACGATGTTTATAAGAGTGTTCAACACCGAGTTGTCACAAATCCACGAGTTGAAAGGTTCTCAACAGCATATTTCTTATGTCCGTCATATGACACTGAGATACAAAGCTTCTATGAGCCTTCAGTTTATAAGAAATTTAGCTTTAGAGTGTATAGACAACAAGTGCAAGATGATGTTAAAAAATTAGGTCGTAAGGTAGGGCTCCCAAGGTTTCTTGTATGATAAATGATTTTTTTTTTTGTGACTAATCAATTAAGTTGGTGTCCCCCTTTTTTATAAAGAAAATGTGTACGTCTTAATGTGTTGTTTTGGAAAATTAAAATATATAGTTATTAGCATTTTATAATATAATAAAATTCTAGCTTACTTGTGATTGATGAGGTTGCTCAAAACCTCATAAATATCAGCGTCTTTCAATGTTGAGTAGGACCGACCACAAGATCTCCAAAAAATAATTATTCTTTGTGGGTTTGGGAAATTCTCCGAGAATTGAATCAATACTGATAGTGAAAGAAAAGAGACAGAGACTATGTTGCGTGTATTTGAAAAACAAAGCTTAAAGAAGGAAAAAGTAGATAGATTCTTTTTTTTCTTTTAAAAGGAAAAACTTCCTTCCATTATTAAAAAGAAAAGGTAGTTAAATTAAATTACTATTTTTTTTTATAAAAAGAATAGCTATATGAATTTAGTTTCTCAAGGAAACAAGCGTTATGAACTCCCTATATTGATGTTACCAAAATCGTGCATGGCAAGGACCATAGAAGAACTCTTACAACATTTTAATTTCTCCCTTTTGTTATAACCAATGAACCAGCATGGATTTCAAGCACTTTTGAAGCACTCTCATTCAGCCTCGGATCGCAAGTTGTACACACACCCCATGCACTCTAAACATTGAGCTGCAACAAAAAGAAAAGAAAAAAAGAAATGGGAAATGGTAATATTTGTCATGAATCATCTCACCTAGAAATTTAAGTTATTAGTTGAGATATCAAAATATGATTTATATTATTTTCTAACATACCTCCTCAAATAAAAGCCGTTTGGACTTGAAACTTGCATAAACTCATACTACTTTGTGCTTGATTTTTATCAAATACAATGTGAGATTTGAATTCGTGAACATTAAAGTTAACAAGACTCTGATATCATATCAAAGAATTATCTCATCTAAAACTTAAACTGTTATGGTTTGATGCTATAGTAAAGTAGTATGGAAATTAGCTATGGGAACTTTGAATTCAGTGCTGACGCTCTGGAAAAGATTATTTCTTAGAACTGATTTTCGTATCATGGAAAAGGAAATGGCTGAGGCTAGAGATTCGATTGTTTCAAAATTATAGACTAGCCATTCCCTGGGCTGGTCTGTTGGCTTGGGTTTACTTCATTTCGTCCGTGTATCTGTTTTTCGTTGTTATCTTTTGAATTTCTTATTTTTCTTATCTGTTGTTGGCTGTGGTGATGGTGATTGTAAGTGTGGCAATGTTTATTTATAAATATATCAAAATAATATTCTTCACCTTTTATTTTCTTACCTTTTGATCTTCTATTTAATTTCTATTAATCCATCATTTTTTTTTCTTTTAAGGGTAGTTCTCATTTTTAATTTTAATTTTATGAAGGTATCCTTATTTAAAAGGTTCTGATTCGTGTTAATAATTCATCAAATGGATCCGGGAAGGTTTCGTTTTCTTGTCATTTTTATTTGATTATTTTTCCTTGTTTTGCTGTTCTTGAAAGGTATTGATTGACAAGTGATTTGTGCGGTCTTTCCTCTCGTTAACAATGTTTTTCTGTCCATAAAATAATTATCTTGTTCGATAATGGAAACAGCTTGCTGTCATTGTTATCGATCTAACGTAGATGGGAAACTGTTTGCTTTCGAGTGGAGGCTATAATAATGAACATTGAGTGATTGATACCGATGTTGGAAAATTTTCTCCATGGGAAGTCATGTATGAATCAAATTTGACTTTAACCTATGATTTTATACATACAACATTATTCTAGATTTTGATTGAGATTTATTTCCATTATCTTGCGGGGGTGTGTATATATATATATATACATATATACTTGGTTGATGTTAAGTTTTTTTAAAATAAATCTGGTTCTGTTAATATAAACTATTAAAAATATAGGGACCTGAATTGATGAAACAAAGGGTTTTTTAACCATTCAAATCACACCTTTTTTTCTTATTGTTTTGTCAAACTTGATTTTTTATCTTTTTAGTTTAAAAATTATTCAGCATAGTCCAAGACTTCATTTTCCTTACAAATTTGTTAGTAGATTTGAGAGACTAGAGACAAAGTCACTATAAAATAGTAGATGAGGGAGAAAATTTTTGGTTGATCATATTTTGGCATTTAAAATAGATGAATTTGGTATTGATGATTTTATTTGTTGAGAGAAGCTCAATAGTGATGTTTATATATAATCATGCCTAAAACAATTGATTGAAATATGAAATATTTTAGTTTTTTTATTAGGTTGATTTTTTTTTGGAGCGATTTTAGAGTTGATAAGTGGTATCATGAAGGTTTTAATGGTATTTTAATGTGTTTTCAAGTAAAAAACAACTTGAAATTTAGGCTTTTAGGTCTAAAAACTTGAAACCTTATTTTACTATCATTGGATACGACAAAAAAGAACATGACATTAGGTGACAAATCACTTGCCAATACAGCGATCTCTCACAAAATTAGAAAGAAATCTAGGTATGGGCCTGAACTTTTTAATTAAGGTTACACATATGAGACTTGTCGCACATCTCTGCATAACGTTAAGGGATTGTTAATTAGAGTTGCCATCTAGTTATTTGATTCATAATTATCAATAAATTAATTAGTAAATTTATTGATAATTTTTTAATTTATAACCTGATCATCAATCATTTTCTCCCCCTCCCTTTCTTCTCAATCTTCCTTGTTCATATTTTCTCTCACAAGTCCCTCTAATTCTAACACAGTTCAACCTTTCGCAACAAAGCCAATTGTTGAGGCTTGCTAATCATGTAATTTGCACTTAAGCAACTTAGGCTCTTTAGAGATTATTGTTTTTGTTCATCTACGGAAGATCACTTATCTAGTTTGTGAGTGCGTGATCATTATATGTGGGAATTGTTAATTATTCAAAATACTCAATTGGATGGTTGCTATTTCTTGGCCCCACAATGGGATCAATTCTATACATACTTAGTGTTGTTGAATAAATTATCCAACACATGAGGGATTTTGAATAATTAAAAAAATAGAAGAACGAAATGATAAATTAAACACAAAATTATGTCCACTATTAATTTAGCGAGGCAGCACTAGGATTGAACTAATTATGTTGCAGTGATGATGTTGAGAGTTTAATGGGGATAATAAAACAAGCAGAAAAGGAAGGTGTAATGTTAGTATATGTTAGAGAATAATATAAATTATATTTTAGAGTTTTCATCTAACAATTTAAGCTTTTAAAGTGAGATGGTTTTTTAACATGATATCAGATTCTTGTTGACGTAGCGGTCACAGCGTTCGAATCTCGCTGCACTCGTTCTATTTGATAAAAATTAAACACAATATATTGTAGATCTGTGTACAAATTTCAAGCCCAAAAAAAGCTTTTACTTGAAAAGGTGTGTTAGAGAATAATATAAATTATATTATGAATTTTTACATAATAATTTAAATTTTTAAATAAGATAATTCATAGAAGTATAATAGCTAGCTGATCCTTCAATAGGGCTTAATGTGCTAAACTAACCTGTAAGTCATTTAGCTACGGATGTAATAGGCCCAATAACAGAAGCTATTGCTTCTGATCTTGGTGTCTTGCCTTGTGGTCTTCGTCGTGAGCTCCTGGCAGGAATGTTCCTCTTTAAGAGGATTATTTTCAACCAGTATGAGCCGTTGAATTCACTATTAAAAGGGTGATGGTGAATTTACCTCGGAACTTGAACGAGGATGACATTGTTCTTGCTGGAGTTTCTCGTACTGGGAAGACGCCTTTGTCGACATATTTGCCACATGAAGGATATAAAGTACCAAATGTGCGTACTGTAAACGCTGTAAAATTGCAGAAAAGCCTTTTCAAATTGCAGAAAAGCCTTTTCAATGCTGTAGTGTTGGAATTTGCGAGGCGAAGAGTCTAGGTTTCAGTAACTATTCAGAGATGGATTGTGTCAGAGTTGGAATTTACTCTCAGGATCTTCGCACAGAATCCTTTCTGGCCAGTAATTGGTAACGTGGTTCAGTTTTCAAATGTTCAACTCATTGGAAGCTTTAAAGATATGCTAGTGATTGATTCTTGATGGTGCTTTTTACTTGTTTGCGATTGCAGGTGTGACAGGAAAGCAATTGAAGAAACATCGGCAGTTATATTGAGGTTATATCATGATCGGCGACAGAACTGCTCAACGCCACGAATCACCAGAGCTATAAATCGAAAACATAGTCATACATGTCCGACGACTGACCTGAAAAGTATTTTGGTCATTGGGTCACATGGTAAATTCACGAGATCGGTCAACCATTTTTATTAAAATGGTATATTGTCAGATTTAGCCAAGTGAACCAATCACTAAAAACTTAGTCAAGTTAACCAAATTGTACTGGGTTAACATATTGTCCAATTCAACTAAAAGCTGTCGTGTTGGGCTTCAAGTTTTATTGCCTCTAATCTTACGGATGAGTGCTGTCTTGATCTTGTTTCACTCACATGAAATCCATGTACAACAAAAATGGCAATCCAAGTGGGATTGCCAAAAGAGCAAACAGGATAAGAAAGCATGGAGAGCAAAAATAAAGGTTGAAGAAAGACATCGAAAATAACTATCTGATCCTCCATTAAGATGTGCAGGGTTGCACGAGAGACAGCATAAGATAACACATCTTGTTTCTCTTCCATACTTCTGTAAAGAAGATTCCTTCTCCATGTCATACCACTTTTTGCTATTGTCTGCATCTGTAGAACTTCAGTGAGGCCCTGAAAAAAGTTGAGCAGTGCTGCATATAGAAGCAGTGGATATGGAAAGTTGCTGGTTAGTATTTGCCATCACCTTATCTTCTCTTTTATATGGCAAAGCTTCATTGAAAAGAATCCTATTCTTGCAAAGAGGATGCTCATCATGAACTGATTGCATTCATCTCTGATTCGGTCTCGCTTTACGCTCCGAAGTGTATACTCTAATTATCTCCCTTCTATGAGAATGTGGTGCATAATTTTGCTGGTTTCAATCAAGGGAATTGTCAATTGCATTGAGCTTCCCGATTGAAAGAGTGAGGTATATCAGCAACATTGTTCCCATACTTGACCTGTTGAGAATGAAAATACATTTAGCACATCAAGTGTTCTAAATTAAAATTGCCTGTAGGCAAGCATAATGGCATATGTTTGATCTTTTGCAGCTTTTTTAAAGGTCGTTTACTTACAGTGTGGCAAAGAAGAAAAGAACCCTTTTGGGATCAAGGACCCATGAAGGTGAAGAACGCTTGAAACTATTTCTCCTAATGCATCTACCTTCTGGTGTAGCATTCATGTTGCCGGTTGTGATTGTGATTTGATGATGAAGTTGTGGGCTACAGGAATGATCTGCTGTCCCTACCGTTACTACCGCTGCCTTTTCTGGCGTGCTGGGCCCTATTAAAGCAGTTACAGAGTAGTAAATACCATGTCGATATAGATGAAACTTTTTTTTTTTGGATGTAGCATTTTCATCAACTTTCCAAAAAAGAGTGCAGATGCCTTCAACAATGGACAACCAAAAAAATGGATGAGCTCTGTAATCTGTACTCTATGTTAAAGTAGTTAAACCCAACCATGTTTCAATTGGGTTGTTGAACAGTCCATGGTTGACAAAATTGTTTGGTAACATTTCACTTTCAGTAATCTTAACTATTGCCCCCATTAACAGTGATAGAAAGGGCTAGTTCCGTGCAAACACTCTCCACTTATCTAGGACACCTCACCCTCAACAGTGAAACCTAAGTTTCTCATACTCTCTCTATTACAGTCAGCTTGGCAAGATATTGAAGAAGGCAAGAAAAAGGGCTAGCTAGAACAATTATCAGAAGCACGCATCAAGCTTCCCATATTTTCTGTTTATTAGAGATCGGCGAAAACTTCTTACAATATAACACCAAGCATGTTAATCTTTGATTTGTTGTTTCTGATGTTTGCATGTGAATTGCATAAACGTTTACAGAACGGTAAGAACAAAACTAACGGTAAGACTCGGAAAACTAGTAAGACCCTATAAAATTGACTTGTCTAAGAATTTCTATGATACTTGTGTTGAATGAGCCTTCTATCGTTGAAGCAAAGCGACAACACGGATATTATTATAATGACAACACAGGCGAAATGGACATGGCTTGACCACAAATCTAAATTCAGTGTCTCTAATGCAAAGATGATACCTCTGGGTGAAGCTGAAGCAACAATAGCATCTCTATCACTAACAGAAAGATGAGAAAGATTAGAATTTATCTTCTTCTCGCCGCCTCCGGCCCCTCGCGGTGACCCTTTTCTGGAATGGCTCCTCTGCAACTTTTTTCATTGAAAAGGTCAAACAAATAATTAGAACAAAATAGATTAAAATACTAATCTGCCATTGGAATCGATAAAGCATATAGATAATGATGATTTGACAAAAAGCAAATGGATTGCGAAGGCATGCGTCTTGCTGAAACAACTTCAATAAAAATTATCCACAACTAGACAAAAGGAGCTAAAAGAGAGAAGATAAAAAGAAAAAGTGAAAGGAAAAGTAGAAGAGACTCACTGTGATCCTTGAATTTGTATTGATATCTTTATTTAAGCCATGAGAGAATCTTTCCATGTCAATAACAAAACTATCTGATTTCTCCTTTGTGCATTGAAATCCATTTATATGATCTATGACTGAGATTTTTTTTTCTTCCATATTTTCTTCTAATGCCAACCCACCACTCCCCACCAGCTTCACTTGATGAATCCATATCCTAATCCAAAATCAAGAACCCAGAAATTAGGAGGAAATAAAGTTATTCATTTGAAGAAAAAAACATGTATGAACAAGACAAACAAGTAAAACCATAAGATAAATATTAAAAAAAGACAGACTCAAAAACCAATAAAAAAAACTTGTAAATTTTGAAAATTTCAAGGGATTATTATCGAGAGAAATCCCAGGTAAAAAAAAAAGAGCTCACCAACTTTGGATAATCCGCCATTTCCATACTTTCTTGGGAAAAATAAAAATAGAATAGAAAAGAAAAGAAAATAAAGCAGGGTGTTTTATATATTGTAGAGTGTCACAAATTGCGTATCCAATGGATCAATAATCACTACCCACCACCTGATTAAGAGAAAATAAAGAGACACCCTTGTACAAGTCAAAACTTACAAAACAATATTTCTATTACAAAAAAAAATTCAAAAATAGAAAATTTCAAGACAAACTACGGTAACAACTACTACAAAGACTTGTTCTTTTTTATTTATTATTTTCTTTAACTACTATACAGCTGATTAAGAAAAAATCAACTCTCAAACCTTGGCTAGACCAGAAAGACTTTGTTAGTCAAGAGTAGGTATTGCATCTCCTTGCATCTCCTTCAACAAAATCTTGCTGCAATTCAGTATGGAAAAGGGAGATAGGTGCAGTTTCAGTCTTTGTGTTTAAACTGACCCTAACTACTGTGTTTTTTTCTTTTTATATATATATATATATATATATATATATATATATATATATATATATAGAGAGAGAGAGAGAGAGAGAGAGAGAGAGAGTATCTTTCCTTCTCTCTTCTTTCTCGGAGGAGGAAGATTGAGAGGAATTGTGTTCAGAAGAGAGCAGAGGAGGAACAGAGGAGAAGTAGGAGTATGGTAATGTGAAAAGCAGGGGAGTTCTAAATGGGGAGGTTTTATTTTGCTTTGATATTTATACTATAAAGTTTTTTAAAGTGATGTTGTTTGTATTTTGGTCATTGTTGTTAATTTTTAAATTAGGTGAGAATAAATTTAAATCTATTCAGGTTATGAGAGGATTTTTTTTTCCCTCTTATTCTTTGGGCTGAATTTTACAAAAATAATTTGGTGACACAAGCATATAGTAAGATGAAGGGTCTAAAATAATATATATTTTTTTTATGTTTTTAAAACATTTTTTTTGATATTATTATATATGAAAATGATCTAAAAATATTTAAAAAATTTAATTTTAAATACATAATAATTTTTTTTTCAATTTTCTTTAAAAAAAAAACACTGACAGAATCTTAAATTTCATTTTCACACGCATCATTTTAGAGGGGCCAAAATTCATTTATTCCTTATGTGTTACTCTTAACCCCCTGTTCCTCCATCAATCATTAAACTCTTCAATCCAACAAGTACCGTGCCGTGATATGAACTTAGATGGAAATTTAAGAATATGACAGAGAGCTTTTAGATTATTTTTATTTTTGTAATTTTTTTCGTTAGAAATTAAGAATATGACATAATTATATTTTTTCGAAGAGCATAATAAAATCTTATTCCATGATTTGTTTTTTTACAATTTTTCTCTTTTGATTATTTGGATCCTCTTCTACATTAAGACTTGATTACCCATATTAAACCAAAACATGTGACATAAACAAAACATGTTATAGAAAAAACAAAAACAAAACATGTGACATAAACACAATAGATTTTTACATTGTGGACCAAGACACTTGTGGGCATGGTGGTTGAATGTATCAGCCACTTTTTCTGTAAAATATATTTTATATATGTAAAAAAGACTCATTTTCCCTATAGTTTATGTGATCATTGTAAAAAAGTTAAGGAAATAAAATTTCAAGAGTAGCTAAGTAATTATACTATGCAAATAAAATAAATAAATGAAAAGTCAATAACATCCTTGCCCTAACTAATTTTTTATTTATTTAAAGAGAAAATTAATAATTTTATTATGTAACAAAAATATAAAAAAAAATCAATTTACCCCCTAAGCATTTTTTTAGCTCGCAACGTGAAAAGTAAAATCATATCCATAGCATATTACTTATAACTTTTAGTGAATTTTTTTATATAAAAATATGAGAAAACTCAACTTTTTATTCATTAATATTTTTCAATAATATTCCATCCACAAGAACTAACATTTTTTATTCATAACTTTTCTTTTTTTATTTTTATAAAAAAGTCAAATATTTTCTCAAAGCAATCATGTTACGTGTACAATATCAACATAAATTGCAACAGCTGTTGGAACCATGACATTGACTATCTTCAAATCCATGTATTATAATGTTTTTTTTTTTTGAAAAGCCATGTATATAATTCATAAAAAACAGACATTTGATGTGCTATAAGCTTCAGTGGTGGACCTACAATTTCATACTATAAGATGCAAATAATTAAAAATTCTTGCTACAACATCAACACTAGCGTGCTAAGCCTCAAATTCCAGGATAATACATCAGGCAAGCGTGACCAAACAGCAATCTTGGCTGATGAAATAGAAAAAAAATAGCAGGTGCTATTGACTTTATTTTATATTGTCAATCAGGCATGAAGGTGCTCTCAATTGAAACATATCTCTTCCATTATATGTTCAGACACGATATATTTTTTTTTGATAACCAGGGTGTTCGGGCTAGCTTGCGCGTACCACAATTAAATCCCCGGGCCCATTGAATATCCTGCAAACCCAATGAGCATGTAAGGTACCGTGGGGGTGACAGGCGTGCCTGACAAGGCTTGAACCTGGAGTGAGAAGAAGGGAGAAGCCCTTCTTGACCACCAGACCAAGACCCTGCTGGCGACACGAATCTTATAGCTTGTAGTAAATATCTTAATCGTATGTTCATTGTTCTTTCCAATAAACTCCTCTCAACCAATGAAAATAAATGTCATGTTATTGTCAAATGATGTTCTTTTATCATAAGATCAAATGCACCTTAAATTGATAAACTTCAAAACAAATTACTCCATAGACAGTCTTGGTGGATCCACTGTATTGCCTCTGACTGCTAAATTTTTCAAGGATGATCAGGAAGGAACTGTCAGTGTCAAAGATAATGTCTAAGTCTTATTGCTGAAATGAATTTAGAGAGATGTTAATTTTTTAAAGTGTTTAAGAATCAAGCTTATTTGGCTATATACCCAACACACAATATTTTATACATACGGTCCTTTAATTATCTTGTATTTTGAAAATAGAAATTGATTTGTTGTGATATCTAATGGTTCTTTATGTTAATTTTAATCTTTGATTTTAGGTATGTTATTTGATGGTATATGATAAGGTAATTATATATGATTTTTAAATAGCAAGAGTTTTGAGTAAAGACTCGAGGTTGAATTAAAAAATTGTCCCATTTTCATCACCTACTTTATCAACATGCATGTTAACTATTAACTTAGTTCATGAAGTCATGAGCCAAAGCTCTACCAGTTTTGAAAGTGTCATTTCAATATTCTTTTAATTTCAATCCTTGATTTTTGATTTTGAATAATTTAGTCTTTGATTGGTTAATAAACATCTTTTCCTATAATTACATCCTTAAAGTCGTTGATTTCAATCTTCTAATCCACACGTATTCTACATATTGGTATTTGGTCTTAAATTATTCATTTAAATCCTTAATTTCTTACCATAATTTGAATTTTATGTAATTAAGTCCCTTTTCAAGGTTCAGTTTTGGTCCCCAAAACTTGATTTTTTTGAATAATACCCAAATTCTTCGCAATTTGTTTTTGGGTAAAAAAACTTATTAGGAAGTTTATTTGAAGCAATTACGTAATAAGTTGCCCTTTGTTATGGTTCATCAGCCAATTATGATAAATAGGTATGGACGCTTAATGTAAATGGAAATCCCTCAGTTAAATCTCTTGTTTCCTTCTAAGATCAAAAAGCTCATCTAGGGTCCAAACTTTTCTGCATTTTGGTATGATTTGCTAAAGCTCCTCCTAAGAGTCAATTTTTAATTTTAATTTATCTTGCTATTCATCTATATGTCCCTTTTGCGATTCAAATTCGGAGAATACAAATCATTTACTTTTGCAATGTCCTCTTACTTGGAAGCTTCGATGTTATTTCTTGCAATACTTTAATACTATAACAGACGAATTTCATATTATCTTGTACTTGATTTTTATCCAATAAAATGAGATAGTGAGATTCGAACTCATGACCGTTAGGTTAATAAGATTCTGATACCATATTAAAGAATCATCTTACCTAAAAACTTAATCTGTTAGATAAGACTCTAGAATATGATCTATATTATTCTCTAATAAAATGTACTGTCTGAGATTATTGTTAAAGTTGTATTTAAAAGTGTTTTTTATTTAGAAATATATTAAAATATTATTTATTTTATTTTTCAAAAATTATTTTTGATATTCGGACATAAAATAATCTAAAAACATCATCTTTTTTTTAATTTTTTCTTAAAAAAATGAACACCACCAAGAAAACGGGGTTTTGTATGCTGTGTTCCAGGGTCTATTGATGATCTCTTGTATGAATGATCATATCTTGAAATTGGAAAGTTGGAGAAAAAGATGTAGAGAAGCTTATCCTTTGGTATTTTCTGGGGGAGTTTGGCTAGCTTGAAATGCAACAATTTTCAATGACAAATTGGTTGATTGGGATGAAGTTTGCACATTTTATTTTTGAATCCAATGATCTACCTTGCTTCTATAAACATGGCTACCAATAGCTGAAGGTCAATTACCCCTTTGTAACTCTTCCTTCTATCCATTTTCGGTCCCCTCTTTCTGGAAATTACAATCACTCAAAGGGAATATAAATTAATGAAACCGAACAAAACAGTGTTGCGCTAAATCAAAAAACATTAAATGATATGCAGGCACTCGAGGCCAAATCGCAAAAGCATCCCATGCATGGTTGTATCTAAAGGGTGTAGCATGCCTCTTAAAAAAAGAAATAAAAAACCTACATCACAGCTTAAAAGTCTCTTTAGAATTTGCGGTTAAAGTTATTTTTCACAATATATTTCGTTCAGTATCAAAATTATATATTTTTTATTTTTTAAAAATTATTTTGCATTAACGCATTAAAATTATCTAAAAACAACAAATTTTTTTAATTATTTCGTTCAGAAAAATATCGGAATTATATATATATATATATATATATATTATTTTTTAAAAAATAATTTTTAACATCAGCACATCAAAATTATCTATAACAACAATTTTTTTTAAATAAAATAAAAATAATATTTTTTTTTCAAAAATATTATTAAAATGCAATTTCGAACTGTCAATGAGTCATACAAACATACTGTCAATGAAATCAATGTCCACCTCTATTTCCCCATCATGGGCTATCAAGCAAGGGGAAATATTCAGCAATATATATATATATATATATATAATGTTTTCTTAGTACATGCCAAGGTTATTACACACACAAAAATTCTTCAACTGCCATTCTGCACACACACACACATGTGTGTGTGTGTAGAATGGCAGTTGAAGAATTTTTCAATGCATGTGTGAGGTCAACAGCCTTGCAATAACCTTGGTATGTACTAAGAAAACACTGTATATTTATGAAGTATTCTCTCCTGGAATGTTTTCTGGGCTCGAAAGAAATTATCTTATTTTCACTGTAACATATTAATTGATTGTGTCTCCAAGGGATATAACGTGATGATAAAAAGTTTGAGATCTAAACTACAGGTCTCGAATTCGAATCAGAACGTGTATCTCTTATAAGAACATGAGACAACCAGAGTTTTATTCATTCATCTGGATCCACAAAATACTCTTTCTCTATAATTGATTCTCAATTTTGTCTGAAAACAATTTACTCTATCGTTTTCGTCACCGATTCATTAAACATTTCTGAATCTTGTTCTTCCACCTAAAATCATATCACAACTTTGTCCGAGCAATCAAATTCTCTTGAAAACAAGTGTTAATTTATTTCATAAAAATACAGAAATAGTAATGCACATGGTTGGATAATCGATATAAAAATTCATAAAAAAACAATCAATTCCCTTTCTTTAATACTTTAATTTCATCAATATAATAAGGTCCAAGATCCCAAGTCGGCCTGATATGATATCAATTATAAACTGGAGTAGTTATGCTTAATTAACCATGGAAAAAGTCAAAGAAAGTGGTTAGTTGTGAAGGCTCAGCGCTTATGTGCAACTCCCCATTTCGTGGTCTATTTTGGTTTCCGTATTGTAGCGTGATTACTTTAGACTTCTTTCAATGGAAGCAGCAGGCGTAAGGTTCACTTCAAGCCAACCATATTTGCATCTCTATCCCGTTCTTTGCTGGTGCAATTATTACATGTGGCCTCCTTTCAAATTGCAATTTTTTAAAGAAAGTAAAAATGATTTTAAATATCTATTCATCGACTTTGTTGATTAAAAAAAAATTAAACTTCTCTTCTTATACCTAACTAATATAAAGGACCTGTCTTTAATATTGATTAACGTGCAAGCTAATAAAAAAATCCCACTTATCATAAATAAAATCTAAATACATATACCAATATTTCCCAAACTATATTTGTGTGTGGGTGTAGTTTAGTTCGTGTTATAATTCAGTGACATATGGAGTCTAGCCCGGGCAAGCTCATTGGAGAAAAAAAAATAAATTTGTTTCTGAGATTTATTCATTTTTTAAAAAATAAAACTTGAAATAATCTCATTTCATTGACACATAGGTTCAAATAAGCAAGTAAAATCCTGATTGTTCTAGATTTTTATAAAAAATATATGTTCTGATTTAAACTTAAAACTTGTTATACAGATTAAAAATTCTCTTTTATCAAGGTAATTATAGAATGTGTGGGGTCTAATGTATACATATTAAGGTAGTTTCGTGGATGGTAATGAGTGACCGAAAAAGATGATACCATATCACATTTGTTGCATCCAAATGTTGTTGATGGTTGGATATTGGGTGGCCATTTCCTTCAAGTAATTATAGAATGTGTGGGGTCCAATGTATACATCAACTATTGTTTGATTTCTACTTCCATAATCAGTTTACCACTTTTTCAAACCCTCAATGTAAGGCCATCGTTAGGTTATTTTCTAGATCAAAATCTACGTTTTGTAACGCATTATTAGATTTTTTTTTATTCAGTCCATATCATGCAGGATGATATATATTATGATTTAGGAAAAAAAGAATTGTAATGAAATATGAGGTTAAATTGAATCAATTCTTTTTATTTTATTCGATTCATATTTCTTTTATTAACACATTTAAAATAATAATCTGATCATATTTATTCTCGTAATTATATCAAAATTGAATTAAACTCAATCGAATATATATTCTTGATTTACATGTTTTCATTACCAATTATTCATTGCTGGATAACTCATTAATATAAATGATATTCAAATATCAAACCCGTCTCGATATAACTTCTGTGGAATAAAATGAAAGGTAAGACTAAAAGTAAATTTTCAGTCACAAAGTCAAAATAGGAATTTCACTATTGCGCTTTTTTCCCTTCAATTTTTCGTAAATGAATTCAGGAAATTGGCAAGTTTAAGGGCTTGTTTGACATTGCATTTTAAAAATATTTTTAATAAAATTTGAAAAAAAGAAATAATTTTATTTTTTATTTTAAATTAAAAATATTTATTATTCTTAGATCGTTTTCATGTGCTGATAAAAAATAATTTTTAAAAAATAAATAAAAAATTAATTTGATATATTTCTAAAAATTTTTCCTTTCAAAAACAACCTGAACTAACTACGGTTCCAAACAGATACTAAAATTAACCAGTAAAGAGGGCGAATACAAAAGATGTGAATGCATTTTTCCATGACTTTTGCTTGGGAGGAGAAACCAACAATAGACTTGTGCAGGCGTGGTAGCTGGAGCATGGCAGCCTATGGACCTAACCCTTTGCCATGGCAAGAAAGGAACACAAATGGAAGATCATACCAGATTATTCTCTTTGATTTTTTATCCTTAGAAAGGCCAAAAATGAAATCTGAACCAACGGTAACTAGGTGGCTACATATCGAACCTCAAATGAAGGAGCATAAGACAAAAAAAAATATAAAAAAAATAGGACACGAGGTTATCGAAGGTGACAAATTAATATATTAATTTAACACACGTGTTATACATTAAGAATATATCAGATTATAATGTTTTTCTAGCCTAACTGTCCTTATGTGATATGTTTTATAAATTGCTGTTTTTTTTTAAAATAAAAAAATAAAATAAGAGTTTGCCCCAAAAAGACGAGAAAGAAGATAGTTTTTTCTTCGTGGAAAAGTTATTTTTGAAAGGAAATAATAGGTTAGAAGAAAGAAATGATGTGACACACCAACATGTAGGCTTCTATGAAAAGTCGAAATTTAATAGAATAACTTGTTTGAAAAGGTATTTTTGATTCAAATTATTTTTGAAAGTGTTATTTATTTAAAATATATTAAAATAATATATATATTTTTAACTTATTTTTAATATAAACATATGAAAAAAATAATTTAAAAATATCAAAGTATTTAATTTAAAATAAAGATAAAAATTATTATTTTTTTTAAATACTTTTAAAAATGACAAACAGGCCTAGAAGCCCTGTTTATAAAACATATGAAAAAAAATAATTTAGTAACATCAAAAGTATTTAAATTTCAAAAGAAAAGAAAGTAAAAAATTATTTTTTTTAAATACTAAACGACAAACAGTGCAAATCTAAAATTCTGAGTTCAAACCTCATTACATTCTACATGTCGCTCAATTGGCAGTAACATCTCTCTCCCCCCAGAAATTTCGAGTTAAAACCTCTTCTTTGTAAAAAACGATATTGGTGGATTTTTTTAATACAAATAATAGGTTAATTCATTAAATTGATAGCTTGAACCATACGATCATAATAATTTTATAAAAAAGAAACGAAACAATGACTAAAGTCAAATTGGATTAACATGTTAAACTTGCAATCTATTTCATAAGACCAAGATAATTTTATAAAAAAAAATAAAAATATATTAAAAAATAAATATATTACAAAGTTTCATTTCCAGTAGATTAAATGTTGAAGTTTGAATTAAAAAAAAAGACTACGATAACAGCACATAAAACAAATTGAAAAACAAAACTCAATTCTTAAATAACTTTTATATTTAATGGTGAAGTTGAAAATAAATATTAAAAAAGAGGAAGATTGGTTTGTTAAAGGTTAAAATAACAAAATAAAAATCTTGAATAAAAAAAATCCAAACTAAATTAGAAAAAGGTTTAACTTTATATCCAACTTAATGTTGAATAATAAAACAATAAAAATCGATTACAAAAAAAAACTCGAATCAACTTAAATTAACCTTTGAAACTTGTGCTCTAGGTTATAAGATCATAATAGATTCAAAAACACAGTTGAAAAAATAAAAATAAAACCTCACTCCGAATATACAACGGTTGAAATTGAAGAAAAATAAATAAATTTATGAGACTTATTTGTACCTAATAGAAAGGAAATAAAAATAAATAAATTTTAAAGCATAATCTCTAAAACAACATAATATTGAAGTATTAAATAATAAAAAAAAACTAGATTGATAAATAATGAAATAAAAAAAGACTAAACAAAAAACACAAAACACAAAATATTATTTTACTAAATAAGAATTTGTGAATGCAACTATTGTTAGAGAATTATATAAATTATATTTTGGGATCTCACCTAACAACTTAAATTTTTAGGTGAGATGATTTCTTAACATGATATCAGAGCCTTGATGATCCAATAATCACGAGTTTGAATCTTACCACCCCCATTTTATTTGATAAAAATCAAACACAAGGTAATATGAGCCTGTGCAAGTTTGAAGGCCAAAAGATTTTCATTTGAGAGGGTGTGTTAATAGCTATAATATTTTAGTCACAACCTTTAATGTTTTATAATTATAAAACTATCTCTTAAAAAGAGTTAATATGAGATTTTGACACAATATATATATATATATATATATATATATATATATATATATATATATATATATTTATATTATTAAGGAATCAATATATCATTTATTTTTTATAATGTGAAAACAATATTATTAAGTCAAATAATATTAATGTTTTTGAATGATTTTTAAAGTTAATATTGAACCATTACAAATTAATACTTTTCATTAGTATTTTTAACAATACAAGATCTATTCTTGGGAAGCCGAGCTGCTAGATAAATTAATGCTAACAAGTTTTTTCATTCAACGATCATATACTGTTATTGTTACTAATGTTGTCTCAGACTAACATCCTCTACCTAAATCGAAAATCAAATTTGAAGTTCCAGCAACTAAAATCAATTTTCGAAAATCATATACTGTTATTGTTACTAATGTTTATAACAACTAGAAGCTCGTTTTCTTCCCTACTATGGGAATTGTCCCATAATGCAAAAATCCAGCAGAGATCAGGACCATGCTTCAACATGGTATCTACCATCCTTTTCCAATCTCCCGAGCTGCAAAACAGCAGTTTCTCTTGAAACTCCAGCCTCTTCGGATATAATTTCCACAAAGGCTGAGATTACATCTGAAGGGATTTTGGTTGACGAACTAAAAGTAAATTTCTTGCATGGCTCTTTCCTCTACAAATCCATGATAAGGAACTGATGGTGATGGAGGAAGGGAACCCTTGCGAAACCATACAGGAATATATATATATATATATACATTGTTAACTTACTTTGTTAATTTCTTTCCTTCAATTGAAAGGAAGAAATTTCAATTACAAAGTTTCAACCTTAATTTCCATTAGAACCATTGCTCAGAGGAATTTGACTTCGCCAGTTGGAAAATCAGAAAAAGATAACTAGCCTCACTTGATAATACAAGTTGACAGAAAACAGAACATTATCACGCTGAGCAACTATAACTCCTGATCTTATCACATGGTCAATCTCTTGTTTGGACTGTGAAGATTTACAGAGAATTAAAGTAATTTGAAAAGTAGAAGAAGATGATTGCTCGGATGGTAGTGAAGAGAAGAGAGAGAGAAGAGGAGATAAAAGAGAGGGAGAATAGAATTTGAATTTGAATACTGTTTCAATATTATTTCACACTCTTCGTGTGTTCAACAGTAGCTATATACACACATTATATACTCCATACAATACCCTCTTTCATACTCTAAAACACACATATTCATTTATACTCTAACATCCCCTGGATCTCTTGCTTGCTTAGGTAAACCAAACATGAGATTGCAACAATGAATATGAAATAAAAGAGGCACTTAAGCCTTTGGTTAGAATATCTGTAAATTGTTCCTTTGAAGACACAAATTGCACATATAACTGATTGCTAGCCACCCTCTCACGAACAAAATGAACATCAATCTCAATATGTTTGGTCTCCTAATGCTGAATAGGATTAAATGACAGAGATTATCACAAAGAAAACTGGAGGCTAGGCAATTGTAACACACAGAAATACCAACAATTGCTTGAACCAATCAATTTCAGCAGTTATAGATGACAAGTTTCTATACTCTACCTCAATAGAAGATCTAGAAACAATATGTTGTTTCTTAGAAGACCATGAAATAGGATTGGATCCAAGGAAAACAATCAAACTAGTGGTGGATCTTCTATCATTTGGATCACCTACCCAATTTGCATCACTAAAGGCTTTAAGGTCTAAGGAGCCATGATGATAACTGATTTCATAGTTAGCAGTACCCTTGGGATAATGTAGGATCCTTTTAACTATAGTTAAATAAATCACCATGGGATTTTGCATAAACTAACGTACTTGATGAACTGAAAAGGCAATGTCTAAACATGTGAAGGTCAAATACTGCAAGGCTCCTATAATGTTGCGATACAAATTTGGATTCTCTAAAGGCACGCCATCATCCTTAGAGCATTGTTGATAAGGAAGGCAAGGAGTGACACAAACCTTAGCATTAAACATTTGAGTTTTAAGCAGCAGATCGTGAATGCATTTAGACTAAGACAAAAACAAACCATTACTAATATGAGAAATTTGAATTCCCAGAAATGAATGAAGGTCTCCCAAATCCTTGATCTCAAACTCAGCAGAGAGGGAGTGAATGATATTGTGAATCTCACAAGAGTTATTTCCATTAATGATGATATTATCCACATACACTAGCAGGAGGATAATGTAAGCATCAAGATGTTTAACAAATAGAGAAGAGTCAAAATATGTGTGTTTAAACCCTAAAGTTTGGTAAAAAAGTAACGAACCTCTCATTCCATGCTTTTGGAGCCTTTTTAAGATCATAAAGAGATTTATGAAGTTTGTACACGAACTTGGGATGTTGAGGATCTGCAAAAACCAGGAGGTTAAGCCATATAGATCTCCTCATGAAGAATGCCATGAAGAAAGGCATTCTTAACGTCTAGTTGTCTCAACATCCAGTTAAAATGAGTAATAAGAGCCAAAACAAGTCTAACAGTAGTTGGTTTAACCACAAGACTGAAAGTTTTCCTATAGTCTTGACTTGGTTCTTGCCTGGAACCCTTGAGCAACCAATCAAGCCATATAACTACCAGGCTAAAGGTTTCTGCATAATCAAATCCTTCTTGTTGATTGAAGCCTTTGGCTACAAGGTGGGCCTTGTAGTGATCAATAGAACCATCACCTTTCCGTTTTACCTTGAAGACCTATTTACAACCAACAATGTTCATCTGAGATGAGGCAAGAACAAGAGACCATGTTTGATTTATCAAAAGGGCATCATATTCATTTTGCATAACAGTCCGCCCATGACTGTATTTGGAAGCCTAGGTGAAACTTGTTGGTTCTAGTGACATGGGGTGGAGCAAGCGACAAAGAGAGCATGAGGTAACAGGTGTAGAGTGGTGTGGGAGTGTCTTAAATTTTTGTGGAGGGTTAGGTATACTAGGAGAGTTAGGGAGGAGAATGGGTCAAGAGGGGAAAAGGGAGGTGTTGTCATTGTTTGGAGGCTGAGAAAGAAAACACTACTAGACTGGGGGGAGAGGTTGTGTGGGGTGCAGATTGTGTGGATAGAGATTATGGTGGGCAAAATAGGAGGAGAGATTGATGGAGAGTCAAAGATAATGAGGGAAGAGTTGATTGGACTTGTAGGGTTGTGGATTTGTTGAGAGTGCCGTCTAGGCCCAATATTAGTGTGTTTAGCAGATATGGATTGGGCAGTTGTGGTTGCTAGTAGGGGAAGCTTGCTTCATCAAAGACCATATTTTGAGAGATGTAAATCCGACTTGAAACAAGATCAAGACAACGATAGACTTTATAATGATCATCATATCCAATAAATACACATGGAACAAATTTAAATTACAATTTATGCCTATTGTACAAAACCATATGAGGGAAGCAGGCGCAACCCTAAAATTTTGAGGAATATGTTATCCGGTGTGCTTTGAATTAATTGCTCATAGGGAGATATGTGAGAAGGTTTAAGAGTTGGTAGGAAATTTATTAGAAAAACCATAGTAGAGAAGTTTTCAACCCAAAAGTTGTGGGGCAAGCGAGATTGGGCCAACAAGTAGAGTCCCATTCGCAGCAATATGTCGATGTTTCCTTTCCACCACTCTATTTTTTTAGGGGTGTATGGACATTAGATCTAATGAGATATTCTATGATCATGCAAAAATATCAGAAATATTTTGTTGGTAAATTCATTGCCACCATCAATTTGCAGTTGTTTAATGTGAGAACTAAACCGATTTTCCACCAATTTTTTGAAGTGAATGAATGTAGTAAGAACTTATGATTTCTTAGCCGAAGGATATCACTAGGTAAATCAAGTGTGGTCATCAACACTAGAGACATAATAACGGTAACCAAAATTTAAAGCGATTGGTGCAAGACCCCATAAATCAAGATGTGAGAGTGCTAAGGAAAACTGAGCATAAGACTGTCTGTCTTCAAATGGTAATCGACAGGATTTTCCCAACAAATAGATATGATAATTTTTATTGGAGACAATTGTACCATCAAGTGGTAGGTGGTACTTATTCAACAAAGTAGTAAAAATTGAATGAGATGGGTGTCCAAGTTTGGCATGCCATTCATCTTGTGTTGTACGCTTTCTTCAATAAGCAATCTGACGAGCAATAGAGGAAGATGTCTGAATATGATAGAGGTAATAGAGTTTATAGAAACAAAGGAGACGTTCAATGTTTATAGAACCAGAAGAAGGAGAGTCTCATCTTTTCCATTTGCTTTAGGATTTATATGCAACATTAGATGGTTGTAGATAAGAATGATACATGAGATAGAGATAATGTGTGATAAGGGATAAGATACACTTATATTGTATTTAAACCTAGATAACTTATGGGATAGACACTGAAATTGGCTTCTATCAGATATGCCCCCTCAAGATGGGCCACAGTGAGAGAGACTAATCTTGTTTTTGAGAGAGTTGAACTAGGGAGCAAGGTAGGGGATTGGTGAGAGCGTCAGTGAGCTGATCGTGAGACGAGACATGAGCGACCCGTAATGAACCAGCTTGGACTTGATCCCGAATAAAATGAAAGTCAATTGACACATGCTTCATTCTTGAATGGAACACTGGATTGGAACACAATTAGGTAGCTCCAATATTATCATAGTAGATGAAAGGTGCATGAGGTCAAGATATATCAAGCTCTGTCAATAGAGAGCAAAACCAATTAATTTCAGTAAATGTAGTGGCTATTGATCGATACTCGATTTCAATTGAGGAATGTGCAACAATTTTTTATTTCTTTGAGTTCCATGATATGGGACTGCAATCCAAGTAGACAATATAGGCGCTGGTGGAGGAATAATTATCTTTATCACCATCCTAGTCTGCACCGAAGAATGCATGAAGTTGCAAGGAAGAGTTTTGATGAATGACAACACCTTCACTCAACGACCCACACAAGTAGCGTAGGATATGTTTGACGAGTGCCTAGTCTTCAGTTGTTGGTTGATATATGTATTGTGATAATTTGTTGACTGCAAAGGTAATTTCTGGACATGTCATGGACAAGTATTGGATGCTGCTTACCACGTTGGGATACTCTGTTGGATCACAGAGAGCTGTTTCTGGAGTACAAGTTGATTGGAGGACTAGTAGGTAGTGGAGTTGAGACTGGCTTGGCCCCTGTCATGTTGGTCCGAGCAAGAAGGTACCTTCATTGGGAGAGCAATATGCCATGAGTGTGAGGAACCATTTCCATGCCTAGAAAGTAGTTGAAAGACCCGAGATCTTTAATAGAGAATTGGTGAGCAAGTTAAGTGATGAACTAATTAACAATTTCAGGTTTGTTGTTTGTGAGAATATTGATGTTGTCCATATATACTAATAAAAATATTATGGTGCCTGCAAAATTGAATATGAATAGTGAATTATTTGCATGGGAATTTTAAAACCTGTTTTCCATGAGGAACTGACGAAGCTCATGGTACCATGCCCGTGGGGCTTGCATGAGGCCATATATGGCTTTATGAAGCTTGCATATGAATGTTGGATGATCTGAGTCTATGAAACTTGGTGGCTGCAACATGAATACATCTTCGGACTAGATGTCCATATCAAAAATACATTATTGACATCAAGTTGGTGAAAGAGGCCATTTCCAACTGACATCAAGTTGTCAAAAATGCATTATTGACATCAAGTTGGCGTTGACGACGAGTCGAGCTTTAAATCTATCAACAGAACCATCAGAATTTCACTTAATACGGTAAATACATTTACAACCAACAATATTTGAAGCAGTGGATGGTGGAACAAGCTCCATTTGAGGCTAAGGCATCAAATTCCTTTGACATTGCATTGTGTCAATGAGGATTTTTGAGAGCTTGGCTTAGATTTCAGATATCAGTTTTGACATGTCTAGATTGCTTGATTCTCCAAATTTATGTGTTTTTGCCATTGGTTTGGGTAGGATCAAATAGGTGAGCGTTAGCTCAAATGAGTTCTGATACCATAAAAGAAATAAGCTCATGGGAGGGAAGAGAATGAAATCAGAGAGATGAAGAATAATTGCAACTTTCACAGTGTATTCTGTTTTATTGTTTATGTCGCACCCCATCGTGAAGAGCACGGTGTCGTGACGACCCTTCCCCGTGAGCGGGGGAATTAAATGTCGGGGGTATTATCTTTATTTTTGTGGAAAAGGGAGTCATCACCTAGTATTATGGCTACTAGGAAACCTAAACTGGTCTTTCAAAAATTCTAGGGTAAGGGACTGGTTGTGTAAAGGGAAGGTTTTAGCACTCCTAGTACGCCCTACCTAAGGTAAGCTGCTTGACATTTTTTGTTTGCTTATGATTAGTTATATTATTAATCTTTTGAAAACGTATTGGTTAAATGATGATGATGTACTATCCCCACCGAATATTTTGAATATTAAACCCTTTGAGATTTATTTATCCAAACATCGACAGTGATTAATAACATATCATCCCCGCCGAATATTTTGGATATTAACCCCTTAGGATTTATTTTTTCAAATACCAACAGTGCATGATATGAATCACTAAAAAAGGTTTTTATATTTTTTGGAATATTGGCCAATACCCTTTGGATTTTACAAACATGTTGTAAAATCCAAAAATGCAAGAAATGATTTTTCTTTGCAAAAATTCATGCTAAAATACATTTTTCTTAAATCTCCGAGATAATATATTTTTTTTGAAAGACAAAGAATTTGTAAAAAATATGCTAGTGTATTGGCCATATGCACAAAACCACATTTTTTTTTCTAAAAAATATTTTTTTTTGTATTTGCAATTTTTTGTATTTTTTATTTTTATTATTTTTTTATTTTTTATTTATGGGTGGGCTGGCTGCCAGCCCACTCCTTGGGCGGGTTGTCAGCCCGCCCCACATTGGGTCAGGCTCATGGCCCAAATCATTTCCTATTGGGCTGGAGGCCCACTTAATCTTGGGCTTGATTTTCAGCCCATTTATTGTCGATCGGGGCTCTCGGTCCAATAGTCTCGGACTGGGCTTCCAGGGCTTCCTAGACAGGCTGGAAGCCCATCCTCTTCGGTGGTCAGGCCGGGCACAAAGCTCGGCCCAAGTGACCGCGCAGGGGAGTGAATTTCACTCCCCGCGCATGCAAAATGGAGAAGATGTACAGTGATATGGTGAATTTTCGAGTGTGATGAAAAGCTTACTTGTTAACACCTTTGGGTAGAGGACGTCGAGGTGGTTCTTCTAGTCTTTGTAGGCGTCGAAAATGGTTGCCTGTGGTGGCCAGAAATGGGGTTGGAAGGCGACGGACTATGCTTGCTGGCGTCGGGGCTGCTTTGTTTTCTTCGCCGGAGAAGGTGGATGAGCTGCTGGACTGAAGGTGGAGATGATGGTGATGTCTTGGTGGTGCTGGGAGGTCTGCACTAGTGGTCGGAGTTGATTAAACGAGGGTGAGAGAGAGGAAGGTTGGCTGCTGGTTTTCTAGAGAGAGAAAGAGGGGCCTGAAAACCAAGGAGACGAACGGAGCTTGTTGCCGAGGGATATTGAGCCAATTTTGTTACATAAATTTCTACTCTATCGTAGTATTTCCAACAGTTTTCTTCTTTGTATCGTCTCTCTTGTTCCTCTGTTTTGTTTACTCTCTTTTTTCTTTCTTTCTTTTTCTCCTTCTCTTTTTCGTCCTCCTCTTCTGCATGTGAACGGTGCCATTTTATAGGAGAATGCGGCAAACCTTTGTCATGCACATTGCATGAGGTTGCTCCCCTCTGAATTTTGCAGAGGGTTGAGACGCATTCCCTATTGCATTTGCAGGCGGCTGAGATGCATGTTGTGTGGCTGTATATTGCATAGGGCTGAGGGCTGCAGAGAGCCGTTACAACCCTGTGTTTCCTGCGCTGTTCAGGTGTCTAAACAGTGCAGAAAACATGCAATTTTAATGTTGAGGGTAAAGTGCAATTTGGTCCTTAAACTTATAATTGTTTCAATTGCATTCCTAATCAATTTTAAAATTTTTTTAATTTGTGCAATTGTATCCCCGTCAACATTTCGACAGCATCCTTAGCTTTGCACGCCTTTTTTATTTCGGTCCCTGATTTCTGATTTGCACGATTTAACCCTCGATCGAACATTAAACTCTTAATTTATTCATATTGGTACCCAATTTCGCATAATTGGCTTGAATAAATTCAAATTGACCTCTGAAAATTTTATTCTCATCAATTGAGCCTGAATTAAATTTAAAAACTTGATTTCATCATTGACTAAACCCTTAATAAAATTAATTTGACCAATTTAAAGTAAAATTAAGTCATTGCGCTTAATTAAATTCTTCAATTGGACCCTAAAATTAATTTCTCAAATATAATTACACTTTTAAATTGGTCAACGATTAAATCGAACTGGCACATAAAAATATAATCATATCTTTCGACTTAATTTTTACGTAGATTTATCCGATAATAAATTACGTTAGCCTTAAATCTGCATTTTTCCTTCTGTTTTTGGGCACAAAAAAGGTACAATCGAGCTCTCAAAAAACATCCAAAATTTTACCTTGATTTTTACTACCGATAGCAACCCCTTTTATTTTATTTTTTTGTTATTTTCGGGTAATTTTGGGGAATGACCCAAAATTGGGTTATGGCAGTTTACATTATTAATAGTGATACAGGGGTTAGACTTTTGAAGTCTATTTACAGAAAGTTAGCAGTATAAGGTAAGCATAATAAATAGTATATTTTAGAGATGGAAAATCAGATAATCAAAATAATGTCGTTGCTTGTGTTTAGGTGTGAGCAGCAGGTTGCATGGGATCAGCAGCAGGTTGCATGGGATCCATATTGATATTCTCTTTAAAGCTGACACAACATCCATTGTCACAAAACTCAACTCTTTTTCTTTGATTCATTGCTTTCAGCAACAAGATGGTGACTCTTGAAACGAGACATGTTGCTAAATACCGAAACGAGACACGTTGCTAAATACCGAGACAAGTTGCCAAATATCTAACGAGCAACAGATAAGATATCTCTCCCTATAAACAAGTTAGGAATTTTATGCTAAGAAATGGAGTATTCAATAATAAACAGAAAGATTTCAGCATTTTTATGTTCAAATGTGTTGTTAGGATCAAGGGTTATTCTATTTCGAATTGCAGAGTTATTGGCACCCGAAATAAACATTAAACAAAAGGTAGGTACTTTTTATAGTGCTACAACAACTCACAATTCTATCCCTTATAGTCTAAGTTTCCAATGCAGTATAAAGCAAAATTTCCAGCTGAATATGTGGCTGTGAGAGCTGTGATTCTGTCTCGATTTCTGGATAAAGCAAAATTTCAGCCATGGAATCTGGTGTGTCTGCTTAACCTGAGGTAGAAACAGAAAAAACATATATAATTTCAGCCAAAAATTTTTGGACAGAGAGTGTGATCTACTCTAGTCACCATTGGATTTTGTATGCCTTTTAAGAATAATGTTTCTCTTCAATAATTCTTAATGAACTCATTATGAATTTGAAAATACAAAAATAAAAAAAATTAAGAATTAATTAAAAAAAAATCACACGAAGAGTTTCTTATTCATAATAAATTAGTATTTATAACATATACAAAATAACTGATGGTGTCTAAAGGGGTCGGTAATGTGTTGGCCTGAGGGCTTACAAGAATAGTTTTTATGGCAATAACGGTGTATTTGGTCCCTCACCTCACCTCCCATCCCCTCTCAATTTTTCATTAAATCACACAGTCAAAGTGCAAAATATCATTTAAAAATCCCATGGGATTTAATGCTATCGTTAGCATTACGGAAGAATACTTTGAAAGTAGAGGGACGATGAATATAGGGCAAACAAAATATGGGGACTAAATTATAACAAAACTAAGACTATATGGATATCCCCATAAACTGTAAGTTACTGGGATGAACATGGTTTCTTTAATTGATATAATTACAACATCTTTTCTTTGAGAAAATGCATATAGACCCCTATGTTTGGTCTTCCAAATTTTCATTAAACCCTAGATGCAAGTCAAGTTTTTCCTTGAAAAATCAAGAAAATCAATGTTACACTTAACTATAACTTCTTGTTTTTTTTTTCAGATTTGTTTATTTAAAATAATTTCTTCATATTGTATGGTAGCTTTTGTTTTTGTTTTAGTTTTAAAAATATTAAATTATTTTTTTTAGTGTTTTTTGATGATGTAGATTTGTTGATGTAAGAACATTATTTCTGATGTATTTTTAAATGAAAAAAGTACTTTTAAAAAACACCCTACACCATAACACAAAACACACGAAAATTTGAGTCTTTATTGTTTCTTGTTTGATTTAGTTGGTATTGGAGCTGATCTAATAACATTTATATCTTTTCAATTTGAGTCTTTATTGTTTCTTGTTTGATTCTGAATAGATTCAACCACCTATATAAAAAAATAAAAAAATTAGGGATCTTACTTGTTATTACTTTGTTGAACATTTAATCATAAGTTAGTGTTCTTTCAACCTCATTCAACCATAAAACATCTTACAAAGAACTTTAAAATACAAAGAACTAAAGCTATCAACCTAATATACCCTAAAACAATTGAAACCACTAAATCAAATAGAAAATAAAAAAATTGCATCCTTGATCTAGATTGGTCTTTTATACTACATTGAGGGTTAAAATAGCCATCATAAAGCTCCTATTATTTAGTGGAACCTGTTAATATCAATTTGTTTGGTGGTCAGAATCGTCGCTAACAAAACAGTTTTTTTGTCTTAGCCAATAAATTTAGTGACTCCTCTCTCTCCTCCCATGAATAAAAAACTAGAAAAATGAAAAAAAAATAAAGTTTCATCCTACAATATATTTTTTATGAATTATAGAACAAATGATTGGGAATTAAAATGTACTTCACAAACAAATTTCAAAGCTTCACCTCTAATACCCATTTTTTCACTTCAATCCTTTATTTTTCAATTCAACTCTCCCTCCTATAAAAGCTTGCAAATTAAGTGTTAATTTGGCTCAATTGTGCGAGAAAAAAGTTAAATGATCAAATTTAAAATTTAAAAAAAATTAAAAAGCACTTCTCCAATTAACAATTATTTATAAGAGAGTAAACCGTATTTGTGACAATGCAACTCTAGAACGCTTTAGTTTTTATTAATATTATCAGATAGCATACATGCAAGACGTTATGAATTATTGCATACAATGAAGGAGATGGATAGAACATGGTTCAAGCAAGCAAGAGAATAAATAATGTTTGCCGTGACAATGGAAACCTACAAGGCTTGGTGTTTGTTAATGCTAAGAGTTATCTTAAATGCAAGACGTTCTTAATTAAATACTTATAGTGGAGTAGATGGAAGGAACATGGTTCAAGCAAGCAAGAGAATCTAAAATTCTAAACAATATGGGTTAAAATCATATAAATGAATATTTAATTTCAATATACGTGTCTGCAAACGTGAGTAGTACGAGACAGAAAATATATATTGTTCAGCTTGGATTAATTTAAATGCATATAAACCCATTTGAAAATAAAATAAAATTGTTCCAATGAACCAACTACTAGTCTAGCAATTATCTGTATGGTGGCTTTAAAAAAAATGATTATCTTACACTTTAGACATGGTCTCACTTATTATAAGAAAGAAGTTTAGAGATTAGATGCAGTTAACTTTTACTTGGTCGGTACTATTTCAATTCCAAATTTAACAATTTTGATTTTTCAAGGTTTAAATAGAAAAGACTTTGTTAAATGGGACCTCGAAAATGATCTTAACCCATCATGTCAAATGAAAATCTAAATACTTTACGTGAATAAAATTTTGATGCCACAAGAAATAATTATATCAACAAAAGTCGGATATAATTTTCTTAAAAAACTTTTTTGGATCAGTATTATTGCAAGCCCAATACCATTATGATCTAGACAAGTTGACTTGTATATATGATCAGAAGTATAATATTTGCTGATGTACCTCCACATGACACGAACTCCTTGGCGTGCTGCATGCACCATGCATCGTGATAAAAAAAGGCTGATTTGAAATAAAAAATAATAAAATGATAAGAAAGGATTTTAGAAAATTGTTAGAGAATAATATAAATTATATTATAGGGTCTCACTTATAAGCTTAAACTTTTAGGTGAGATGGTTCCTTTAACATGATATCAGAGCCTTGTTGACCCAGCGGTCACGAGTTCGAATCTCACTACCCCCATTCTATTTGATAAAAACCAAGCACAAGGTGATATGAATCTGTGCAAGTTTCAAGTCCCAAATGGCTTTCACTTGAGAGGGTGTTAGAGAATAATATAAATCATATTATGAAATCTCACTTATAAGAGTAAGCTTTTAGGTAAGATGATACCTTAACAAAAATTACATTTGTTCCATGTTAAAGACAGACTTGGATTGGAAGAAGCATTTAAGCTCACTACAAGGAGAAGATATAATAACTTCAAAGCTGATATGCTATCTCTAGGATAGAGTTGATCAGATACGATATAGCTTAGTTGCTTTGTTTTAGAATATAGATTCAAATAAACAAACACATGCATGTAGCATTCCTACTCTACTGTTCTGTCACAGATCATTTTCCTGCAGCTTCATCTTAAAATTACAAAAATGGAGTCATCATAATATTATAATAATGAAGTCAATAGAGAATTCGGATATGAAGACGCAGCCCAACATGATTTAAATAACACCTGTAAATTATATCACTAATTTAATTTCTCAAGGTAATGGCAGATCATACGTCTTGTAATGACAGCTTTTCCCAAGATATAAACAGCATGTCGAGACTACTATAAAAGAGTTGTCATGTTTCATTGAGTTCTCACAAAACATTGAGATTGTCATCTGGACATGGCTAGTTCAAAGCTTTCCCCATGTCTAATCTTTCTTCAATTGATTTTCTTGCTATTCGTCTTCAACTCAGCAAATGCGCAATTGAAGGTAGGGTTTTACAAGGATACATGTCCACAAGCTGAGGCTATCGTGAAAAAGGTCATGGATCAAGTGATGAAAGTAGCTCCTAGCCTTAGTGGTCCTTTGTTGAGGATGCACTTTCATGACTGCTTTGTTAGGGTACGTAAGCCTTTAATCCATCTCTGATCATTTGAAAATACCGAAACAGTTTTAAGCTCTTTTTGTTTTATCCTTGAGTTATACTAAAATGCTTATGATCACTGCCTAATTATATATTTCTACAGGGTTGTGATGGCTCAGTGCTTCTGAACTCTAGTACTGGCCAAGCTGAGAAGGATTCACCTCCAAATTTAAGCCTTAGAGGATATCAAACTATTGACAGAGTCAAGGCTGCATTAGAAAAGGAGTGTCCCGGAGTTGTTTCCTGTGCAGATGCCTTGGCCATTGTGGCTAGGGATGTCACGGTTGCGGTAAGAAATTTATTTCAGGTTATTCATGTATTTCTTCTGCAAGAAATATATTAAAGAACAGAATGATTTTAATTAATAATAACTTGTCCTATCAGACTATGGGGCCATTCTGGGAGGTTGAAACTGGAAGAAGGGATGGAAGGGTGTCCAACTTCTCAGAGCCCTTAACAAACCTGCCACCATTTTTTGCAAACATTTCTCAATTGATTTCAATGTTTCGTTCTAAGGGCCTAAGCGTGAAGGACCTTGTAGTGCTTTCAGGTACTTAAGCATTTCACTTCAGGTTCTATATAGTAAAACGAAATTGTACTGAGATAAATTCTAATTATTCTGTTCTGGCACAAAGGTGGGCACACCATTGGCACTTCTCATTGCTCTTCCTTCACCTCCCGGCTTTACAACTCCACCGGAAAGGATGGCACCGATCCCACATTGGATTCAGAATACATAGCGAAATTGAAGAGTAAATGCAAGGTAGGAGATCAAACTACGCTCGTAGAGATGGATCCTGGAAGTGTCAGGACATTCGATAACAGCTATTATACACTCGTAGCAAAAAGAAGGGGACTTTTCCAGTCTGATGCAGCTCTCCTTGACAACAGTGAGACTAAAAGCTTATGTTAAACTTCAATCTGCTGCGACCCATAGATCCACATTCTTCAAAGACTTTGGTGTTTCCATGAGAAATATGGGCAGGGTTGGAGTTCTAACCGGTAAAGCTGGTGAAATCAGGAAAGTTTGCAGCAAGATTAACTAGACAAAGTTTACTGTCATTATGGAATAAATTATTATTTATTTTGCATGGAAAGATAGGTGTGGCTTGTACGTACCTTTTCACGAATTCCTTTCTTTTGTCCTCGAAGATTTGCTTAATTGTTTGAAGTCTGGAAATCCATTACATTACTCAATCAATAATAAAATATCATTGAATAGTAAAATAAGTTGTCATCAACAATTATGGTGTCATTAACAGCTGTTTTAATCTTTTGGTGCCCAAAATGGAATTGCAAAATAAGTTGACTGAAGATATATCATGAAATATTAAACTTCTTACATCCATGCAAAACAAGTTCTGGATTTGTTTTAAGAAAATTATCTTGATATCCTATGATTTAATTAATTATATACGTATTTTCTGTGTTTTTAAAAATTACAATTTATATTATACACTTGTTATGCTCACATAACAAAGTTTAAGAATAAAAACTGTAATTTTAAAAAATATCAAATGATAAAAATAAAAATCACTGAACTATAATATATAATAAATAATTTACCTTTTTTATTTCTATCGTTTTTACAAATCATAGTTTTCAAAACTGATTTTGAATCTGATATGAAGAAAACGAAAACACTAGATCACTGAGGTCATTGAATTAAGAAAAAGGTCATATCATTTTTATTTATGTTTTTTAGTATAACAAGTAATAATATTAATTTAATCTCTATGGATTAATTTTATAAATAGCAATCAATAGGCGAAACATGGGTACTGAGCAAGTGTGCATATGACGTTGTCACATGTTGTGACCATCGTGCTGGTTACCCCCGTGTTTTTCAATTGAACCCTTTCTTCATGCAGCACCAGTACAGAAAGAATGACTAACAATAAACTCTATTTTTTTTAAACACCCAATTCATTACTTATCAATGTCAAGAGAAACAATTTGTTGTTTATTCCTTTTCATTAGTTTTCAAGACACTTAAATATGCCATTATATCTGTGGGTGCACTATATAATGTAAATTTTCCACCGCATTTAAAGACCCTCTTTTTAATTATCTGTGGGTGTACTTTAAAATTTAATTTTACACCGTGATAGATGAAAATGTTGTTGTTAAATTTTGATATTTTGACTAAATTCCAACAGATAATCATAAATTAATTACAATATCCAATTTTCCTTTCAAAACGCGAGAAATATGCTAATTGTTTTTACAAAAACATATGTTTGGAAAAACTTTGGAATTCGACCCTATGCACAGAAACAATACTTAGGATGGGCTAAGAACATGTCCAGCCCAAAGCCAAAGAAGAAAAGAACAAAAAAAGGGAAAACTACATTGTTCACGTGTTACGTGAATAGTAACAAGAGTTGACCGACGGTGACGAGAGGCTCACTTGTTGCTGCCAACGGGTAGAGGAGATCGAGGTTGTTCTTTTTGTTATGGTGGCGTATGAAATGGTGGCCTGTGGTGGCCGGAAGGATCACCTTAAGTTTCTACTAGTTTGTGCAGGAGGGGGTGTTGTGCGTCGCCAAAGCTAGTTATTGTTGCTGAATTTTATGGTGGAGCTGCTGCCATAGGAAATGGTTAAAGGAGATCGAGGTTGTTCTTTTTGTGATGGTGGTGTAGCAAGAGGAGCACTAGAAGTTTCTACATGTTTATGTAGGAGGGGGTGTTGTGCGTCGCCAGAGCTAGCCACTGCTGCTGGAGTTTATGGTGGAGCTGCTAGCATAGAGTAGAAGTCCTCGGTGTCAAGGGAATAGCCGCTGATGCTTGTTAGGAGTTGCTGCTAGGGAGAGAGAGAGTTGGTTGTCGTCACTACAAGAGAGAGAGAGAGACAGTTTCCGACGCCGCAGGAGAGAGAGAGAGATGCAAACGCTGGTAGAGGTGAAGATGGAGAGAGTTACCGATGGGCGACATGCTAGACAATTACTATTCGAGTTGGTGGTGCCACCTTCACTGGTTTGTCTTTTGTCACTGTTTGAATTTTTCTCATTTTTTTCATTCGTTCCTCACTTTTGTGTCCGGGTACTCTTACTTTTCAGTGCTTTTCTGTAAATTATGATCCTCTCTCAATTACAATCTTTTTTTTCTCCTTCCTTGTCTCTATCTTCGCGTGTCTCTCATTTGCCTTTTTTCTGTTCTGTCTGTCTCGTCTATGTGCATTCGTCTTCCTATCATGTCTGTGTGAAGTTTTTTTTAATCTATTGTCTCTCGTATTATTTCATGCTCTCCTCCCCCTTTCTGTGTTGTCTCCCCCTTTTTATAGACATAATGTGTAGGTTGCAAGGCATGAGAGTGATGTTTAGGAATGGTGTGTTGCAGTGGTAGGTTGCAAGGCATGTCATAAGCATGGCTTACGGCAGGTCCTTGGGAGACGCTTTTTTTGTAATAAAAAATTTGAAATAACATTAAAAACCCAAAATATTATTTTTGTTATTTTTATTTGATTTAGGGTAGATTTTGGGGAATAACCCAATAATGGATTAGTGACAATATCCTTCCTACCTATCTAGGAAACATGGTAAACATAGTGTTTCCAAACTAGGTAATAATAAAAGATTCAAAACTAATAGAAACCTATCTAGGAAACATGCTACACATTTGTTTCCTAGACTAGGAAATATCAAAGAAAATTTGAAATTGATAAATAGAAAGAATGTTAAAAGCTACCAAAAACTACTAAAACTGCCAAAACTAGTAAGATTGTCAGAACTAGTGTGCTCATGCTTTTTTTTTTGGGTCTAGACCTTTCCTACTGATCCATAAACACATCAACTAGGTCATCACCATGATCTATGGGTAAGAGATTCCCATCTTGTTTGGTTAGATCCCCACCAACTTGCTCAAGATCACTTGTAGCTTAAGCTGGTGTGATTAGGCGCGATCACACCTTTCCCACTAGTCTATAAATACATCAGTCATCCACATAATCTGTGGGAGATAGATCCCCATCTGGTTGGGTTAGATCCCTATTAACTTGCTATGAATGACTTGATTGTATTAGCTTTGTTGCATAAAAATGGATGAATTGCGCAAAAAATAATTAACAAAATTTAAATTTTAAGTAATCAATGCTCAAATTCACTATGCATCATGAAAAAGAGAGTACATGCACAGGAGTCGAGGAAGGCGGAGGAGTCAGCAGAATCAGACCAGATCGCGTGGTCGACGATGATGTACCACGAGATCTGATGCTCTAAAGACTTGATAGTATGATCAAAGCTCTAGGATCTTCTTTTTGTCTTGTTGTTGTTGTTGTCAGTTCCTGTTCACCACCTTCTCTCCAGAGATTAGGTTTTTTCTTTCTTCACTATAGCCAGCACCATGTGTCCTACGCAAGCCAAAGGTAAACAATTGAGGTGACCTTTTATTCCTTTCAGTGATATGATGTATAGACTCTTTGCTCCAGTGTTGTTAGCGCAGTTCATCGTTGCCGCCACAGGAAGACCCTAGTGACATAGAAAGTTGAAAAAAAAATCATCAAGAAGTAGAAAATGAATTCAAAATTCTTGTTCCCCTCTCTTCTCCGTTTCTTACATCAAGAGATGAAATTCAAATCAAGAAGTACATAATGAAATTCAAAATTTTGTTTCCCCTCTCTTCCCTTTTTTCTCTCTATTCTCTCCATATGAGCATTCTCTTTTTTTCTTCTTCTCAATTTCTCAAATCTTTCAATCAAATTCAAACTCATTCTTTTTTTCCTTTTGATTTATATACCCATCATACTCTTCTCAATTTAGAGTATGATGGGTATATAAATGGTTACTATTGGAACATACATTGGGTGTGAAAGAATAATAAACAATATACAAAATTCAAATTCTCTTCTCCCTCTCTTTTCTCTATAGGAGAGAGAGATGTAGACGCTGGTAGAGGTGAAGATGGAGAGTTGCCGAGGGAGATAGGCTCGACAATTACTATCCGCCCTGGGGAAGAAGTTGTTGGTGGTGGTGTTACCGTCACTGGTTTGTCTTCTATCACTGTTCAAGTTTTTTTTTTTCTTCATTCGTTCCTCACTTTTATGTCCAGGTACTCTTACTTTTCACTGTTTTTGTTTGTATATTATAATCGTCTCTTAGTTACAATCATTTTCTCCTCCCCCTTCTCTATCTTCGCATGTCTCTTGTCTGTCTTTTTTCTGTTATGTTTGTCTTGTCTATGTTTATTTGTCTTCCTCCCCTGTCTATGTGAGTTTTTTCTATCTATTGTCTCTCATATTATTTCATGCTCTCCTCCCTTTTTCTGTGTTGTCTCCCACCTTTTATGGACCTAATGTGCAGGTTCCATGGCATGAGAGTGATGCTTATCAATGGTGTGTTGTAGTGGTAGGTTGCAAGGCATGTCACAAGCATGGCTTTAGGCAGGTTCTCGAGAGACCCTTTTTTTGTAATAAAAAAATTGAAATAACATTAAAAATACAAAAAAACTATTTTTGTTAATTTTTATTTAATATCAGGGTAAATTTTAGGGAATAACCTAGAAATGGATTATAACAATATCCTTCTTCCTATCTAGGAAACATGGTAAACATAATTTTCCAAACTAGGAAATAATAAAATATGAAAAAGTAAAACAAAACCTATCTAGGAAACATGCTAAATATTTCTTTCCTAAACTAGGAAATATCAAAGAAAATCCAAAATTGATAAATAACAAGAATGGTAAAAGCTACCAAAAACTAGTAAAACTGCCAAAACTAGCATGATTGTCAGAACTAGTGTGCTCATGCTTTTTTTTTTGGTCTAGACCTTTTCTACTGATCGATAAACACATTAGCTAGGTCATCCGCATGATCTGCGAGTGAGAGATTCCAATCTGGTTTGGTTAGATTCTCACCAACTTGCTTGGGATCACTTGTAGCTCAAGCTGGTGTGATTAGGTGTGATCACACCTTCTTTCCCATCAGTCTATAAATACATCAACTAGATCATCCACATAATCTGCGGGAGATAGATCCCCATCTGGTTAGGTCAGATCCCTACTAACTTGCTCTGAATGACTTGTTTGTACTAGCTTTGGTTGTATAAAAAAAAAGCTCAATTGTGCAAAAAATAATAATTAACAACACAATTTAAAATTTAAAAATCAATGCTTAAATTTACTGTAATTTGTGAGAGAGTTTAATGAAGACCTACAAGGCTAACATTTTTTTAATGTTAAGAGATAGTATAGATGCAAGACGCTCTTAATTAAATGCATAGATGGATGGAACATTGTTCAAGCAACTAAGAGAATCTAGAATTCTAAACAATATGGGTTATGTTTTAAAATAATATACTTGAATAGTTGAATTCAGTATATGTAACTGCATACGTAAGTAAGGGACAGAAAGAATATCTCGTTCAAACACGACTAATTTAAATGCATTCATTTGCAAAATAAACAAATGAAATAGTTCCATTTCTCCATATGGTGGCTTTCAAAAAATGGTTATCTTAGACTGTAGACATGGTCTCCCTTATTATACGAAAGAAGATTAGAGATTAGACGCAGTTAAATTTTACTTGGTCAGTACTATTTCAATTCTAAATTTAACAATTTTGATTTTTCAAGGTTAATTAGAAAAATACTTTGTTAAATGGGATCTCGAAAATGATCTTAACCCATCATCTCAAATGAAAATCTAAATACTTTACATGAATAAAATTTTGATGCCATATGAAATAACTATATCAACAAAAGTCGGATATAGTTTTCTTAAAAAACTTTTTTGGATCAGTATTATTGCACGCCAAGACCATTATGATCTAGACAAGTTGACTTGTATATATGATCAGAAGTATAATATTTACTGATGTACCTCCACATGACACGAACTCCTTGGCGTGCTGCATGCACCATGCATCGTGATAAAAAAAGGCTGATTTGAAATAAAAAATAATAAAATGATAAGAAAGGATTTCAGAAAATTACATTTGTTCCATGTTAAAGATAGACTTGGATTGGAAGAAGCATTTAAGCTCACTACAAGGAGAAGATATAATAACTTCAAAGGTGATATGCTATCTCTAGGATAGAGTTGATCAGATACGATATAGCTTAGTTGCTCTGTTTTAGAATATGAATCCAATGAACAAACACATGCATGTAGCATTCCTACTCTAATGTTCTGTCACAGATCATTTCCTGCAGCTTCATCTTAAGATTACAAAAATGGAGTCATCATAATATTATAATAATGAAGTCAACAGATAATTCGGATATGAAGACGCAGCCCAACATGATTTAAATAATACCTGTAAATCATATCACTAATTTAATTTCTCAAGGTAATGGCAGATCATATGTCTTGTAATGACAGCTTTTCCCAAGATATAAACAGTATGTCGAGACTAGTATAAAAGAGTTGTCATGTTATTTCTGGTTATTTCTTTTGCAAGAAATATATTAAAGAACAGAATGGTTTTAAATAATAATAACTTGTCCTATCAGACTACGGGACCATTCTGGGAGGTTGAAACTGGAAGAAGGGATGGAAGGGTGTCCAACTTCTCAGAGCCCTTAACAAACCTGCCACCATTTTTTGCAAACATTTCTCAATTGATTTCAATGTTTCGTTCTAAGGGCCTAAGCGTGAAGGACCTTGTAGTGCTTTCAGGTACTTAAGCATTTCACTTCAGGTTCTATATAGTAAAACGAAATTGTACTGAGATAAATTCTAATTATTCTGTTCTGGCACAAAGGTGGGCACTGATAAGAATTATTCTTTGTTTTGCAAATAATGTTCCTATTTACTAGGAAGACTTTTTCTTATTCCATTGTACACGTTACCACGTCTGTCAAGCATAGATAGTGGGCTGAATTTGTGGTCTTTTCTGTTACTTTGTAAGGCTATTTAATAACTAACATTTCCATTCAATAATTATCCAATCCAGTTTTACTTGGCATATTGAAATTGTTGCCGTGAAGTTAACAAATTGGTATCAGAGCCCCCACTGGGAACTGAAAATAAAGCAGCAGCATTTGTGAGAGTTTTTACAGAGAGAGGTGACGAGAACTGAAAATAAAGCAGCAGCTTTTGTGAGAGTTTTTACAGAGTGAGGTGAAGAGAAGAAATGTCGTCCGAAGGGTATTTTGTGCAACCAGCTATCCTGCGCTTTGATGGTCACTATGACCATTGGAGCATGCTCATGGAAAATTTTCTTCGCAGCAAGGAATATTGGTGTTTAATTGAGACTGGTTTTGAAGAACCATCAATTGGAGAACAACCACTGTCAGAGGGAAGACAAAAGGAGCTTGATGCATGGAAGCTAAAAGATCTCAAAGCCAAGAACTATCTTTTCCAAGCAATTGACAGGAGCATCTTGGAGACAATCTTGGAAAAGGATACTTCTAAGAAAATCTGGGAGTCAATGAAGACCAAATATGAAGGCAATGCTCGTGTCAAACGAGCAACACTTCAAGCCCTGCGAAGGGATTTTGAAGTCTTGGAGATGAAGACCGGTGAAACAATAACCTCCTATTTTGCTAGGGTGATGATAGTAGCAAATAAAATGAGAGTGTATGGAGAAGCCATGACCGATGTTACAATATGTGAAAAAATTCTTCGATCTCTCACGGACAAATTTAATTACATAGTTTGTTCGATTGAGGAATCCAGGAATTTGGACACAATTACTATTGATGAGTTGCAGAGTTCTCTTACCATACATGAGCAAAAATTCCATAAAAGCAGTGGCTTGGAGCAGGCTTTGAAGGTGACAGCAGACACCACCTGGAACAATGGGCGTGGAAGGGGAAGTTACAGAGGATGTGGGCGTGGACGAGGAGGTTCAGCCTTCAGTAAAGCTACCGTGGAGTGTTACAAGTGCCATAATCTTGGACATTTCCAATATGAATGTCCAAGATGGAATAAAGAAGCCAACTATGCGGAAGCAAGTGCAGAATCTGATATGCTTTTGATGGCATATACCAAAACGCAGGAGGCAGATCAGGTTGAAGACCTGAAATTGATCACTTATACTGAGTTCTCTGAACAAGAGCAGGCTCATGTTGATGATATGTTGTTGATGGCGTACACTGAGGCAGCTGACAATGAACAAATTGAAGCTTGGTTTCTTGACTCCGGGTGTTCAAATTACATGTGTGGCAGCAGAGGTATGTTTATAAGTCTTGATGAGAGCTTTGTTCACTCGGTAAAATTGGGTAACAATAGCAAGATGCATGTGATTGGGAAGGGGTGTATCAATTTATATCTGAATGGCATTACTCATATGGTGAATGAGGTATATTATGTTCCCGAACTCAAAAACAATCTTTTAAGCATTGGGCAACTACAAGAGAAGGGTTTGGCCATTTTAATTCAACATGGTTTCTGCAAAATATATCATCCACTTAAGGGTCTAATTATTCAGACCAAAATGAGTATAAACCGAATGTTTATACTGCTGTCACATGCATCAGTTACTACCAAGGTGACCCCGGAATGATGCTCTTACACAAGCACCAATGATCTGTTTTCTTTGTGGCACCAAAGATATGGTCACCTTAGCTATTCAGGTTTGAAAGTCTTGCAACAAAAAGGCTTGGTTCGTGGTCTTCCTAGGCTGCAAGAGTCACACAATGTCTGCATCAATTGCATTCATGGGAAGCAGCAGCGTGGTGATATGCAGACAAAGGCAACATGGAGAGCAAGTCAGCCTTTGGAGCTCATTCATGCGGACATATGTGGTCCTATATCCCCTACTTCAAATGGTGGAAAAAGGTATACTTTGTGCTTTATTGATGATTTCAGCCGAAAATCCTGGGCTTATCTGTTGACAGCAAATAGTGAAGCATTGTGTTGTTTCAAATTGTTTACAACACTGGTGGAAAAAGAGAAAGGTTGCAGCATCAAATGCTTACGCACTGACAGGGGAGGGGAGTTTACTTCCACTGACTTCACCGAATATTGCAACAAAATGGGCATCAAACGGCAGCTCACAAATGCTTACACGCCACAGCAAAACGGGGTGGCCGAAAGGAAAAATCACATGGTGATGAATATGGTTCGATCGATGCTATCTGACAAAAAACTTCCAAAAACATTCTGGGCTGAAGCTGTGAAGTGGACTTTTTATGTCTTGAATCGCTGTCCTACTTTGGCAGTGAAGAATATCACACCACAAGAGGCGTGGAGTGGTGTGAAGCCCTCGGTTGAGCATTTCAGGGTGTTCGGCTGTCTAGCTCATGTGCATGTGCCTGCTGCCAAAAGAGGTAAATTAGATGACAGGAGTTTTCCATGTGTTTTGTTAGGGGTGAGTGAGGAATCGAAAGTTTATCATTTATTTGATCCCGTAGCAAAGAAGATTGTTGTTAGTAAAGATGTTATTTTTGAGGAAGATGAACAATGGAATTGGGATGTATGCTATGAGAGCCAAATCTTGTTAGATTTAGACTGGGGAGATAATGGCAGTGATGAATTAGAGAGGGTGCATGGGGAAAATGCAGGGGATCGGGTGCATGATAATAATGAGAATGGAGTGAATGATATTGACAGTGAAATACATGGGGAAAGGAATTCGAGAGTAAGTGATGGTAGTGACAGTAGAGAATTTGGTGATAGTGATGAAATTCATGGGGAAAATGATGAAATGGTGAGTGAAAATAATGCAAGGGTGAGTGATACACGGGTGAGTGACGATGCAAGGGTGAATGATGCAGGAACGAGTAATGCAAGGGGAAGGGCTCGGGTGAGTGGATTTGAAGGAAGAGTAGGCTGTGAAGAAGGTCAAAGTAGTAAAGCCCAGCAATGTGAAAATGAAATTTCACAAACAATTAATGATGCTGCAAAGAGTACCCGAAATCAAAGAACACGACGTCCTCCTCACCTGCATGATTATGTTCTGTTGGCTGATGAAGACATTGAAGACGAAGCGCATATTGTTCAGAATATGTCCACAGGAGACCCTATTTTCTTTGAGGATGCAGTAAAAGATGCAAAGTGGAGACAAGCTATGGACATTGAGATCAGCTCAATTAAAAAAATAATACATGGTCCTTACGTGAATTACCCACCGGAGCAAAGAAGATTGACGTCAAATGGGTATACAAGACCAAGTATAATGAACATGGCGAAATCGACAAACACAAAGCACGTCTTGTCGCCAAAGGTTATTCGCAAAAGCATGGAATAGACTACACGGAGGTTTTTGCACCGGTAGCAAGAATGGATACTGTGAGAATGATCATTGCACTGGCAGCTCAAAAGGGATGGAAGATTTTTCAGCTAGATGTCAAGTCAGCTTTCCTTTATGGAGAACTGAGCGAAGAAGTCTATATTGAGCAACCAAGGGGTTACGAGGTAGAAGGAAAGGAACATTTGGTCTACAAATTACACAAAGCATTGTATGGTTTAAAGCAAGCTCCACGCGCATGGTTTAGTCGAATTGAGGGGCATTTCATCAAGGAGGGATTTCAGAGGTGTGATAGTGAGCAAACACTGTTCACAAAGAAGAATGCAGCAGGAAAAATCATCATTGTAAGTATTTATGTTGATGATTTGATTTTTACTGGTGATGATAAAAATATGATGTGCGATTTCAAAAATTCAATGATGAGAGAGTTTGATATGACTGATTTGGGAAGCATGAGATTTTTTCTTGGGATAGAAGTGCTTCAACAAGCGGATGGTATTTTTATATATCAAAGAAATTATGCTCTTGAAATTTTAAAGAGATTTGGAATGCTTGAAAGTAATGAAGTGAGCAGTCCAATTATTCCAGGTTTTAAGATCAATAAAGATGAACATGGTACCACTATAGATGAGACATATTTTAAACAAATTGTGGGAAGTTTGATGTATCTCACTGCTACAAGACCGGATATGATGTTTGCCACAAGTCTTATAAGCCGATTCATGTCAAGGCCAACTGAGCTGCACTTACAGGCTGCAAAGCGAATACTGCGGTATTTAAAAGGAACAGTAAATTATGGCATTTACTACAAGAAATTTGGAGATGATGGACTTCTTACATTCACTGATAGTGATTATGCAGGAGACATGGAAGATCGGAAGAGCACAAGTGGTTATGTATTTTTATTAAGTTCAGGTGTTGTAACGTGGAGCTCAAAGAAACAACCTATTGTCACATTGTCTACTACAGAAGCAGAATTCATAGCAGCTGCAGTTTGCGCATGTCAAGCCATATGGATGAAAAGAATACTGAAGGAGTTCGATTACAATTATGAGAACTGTATCTTGATCAGATGCGATAACAGTTCAACCATCAAATTGTCCAAGAATCCGGTGATGCATGGTCGAAGTAAACATATTGATGTGAGGTACCATTTTCTATGAAATCTCACGAAGGAAGGTTCAATTGCTTTAATTCATTGTGGGAGCAAGGATCAGGTAGCAGATATAATGACAAAACCTTTAAAAGTCGATGTATTTCAAAGACTTCGAAGGATGATGGGCGTCTGTGATGTTGATAGTATAAACTAACTGTTGATTAACAGTAAGTTTAAGAGAGGGATTTGATAAGAATTATTCTTTGTTTTGCAAATAATGTTCCTATTTACTAGGAAGACTTTTTCTTATTCCATTGTACACGTTACCATGTCTGTCAAGCATAGATAGTGGGCTGAATTTGTGGTCTTTTCTGTTACTTTGTAAGGCTATTTAATAGCTAACATTTCCATTCAATAATTATCCAATCCAGTTTTACTTGGCATATTGAAATTGTTGCCGTGAAGTTAACAGGCACACCATTGGCACTTCTCATTGCTCTTCCTTCACCTCCCGGCTTTACAGCTCCACCGGAAAGGATGGCACCGATCCCACATTGGATTCATAATACATAGCGAAATTGAAGAGTAAATGCAAGGTAGGAGATCAAACTACGCTCGTAGAGATGGATCCTGGAAGTGTCAGGACATTCGATAACAACTATTATACACTCATAGCAAAAAGAAGGGGACTTTTTCGATCCCGATGCGCTCTCCTTGACAGCAGATGAGATAAAAGCTTATGTTAAACTTCAATCTGCTCTGACCCATAGATCCACATTCTTCAAAGACTTTGGTGTTTCCATGAGAAATATGGGCAGGGTTGGAGTTCTAACTGGTAAAGCTGGTGAAATCAGGAAAGTTTGCAGCAAGATTAACTAGACAGAGTTTACTGTCATTATGGAATAAACTATTAATGTGTTTTGTGTTAACTTGTATTAGGATCCCTACAATTACGGGATCCCTACAATATTTAGTTTTCTAGTTTAGGAATTAATTAGTCTTTCCTTATTCTGTTCCGAAAGTATAGATCTGTATATATACCGGTGTTATGCCAAAACAAAGAATAAGAAAGCATTAATTCTTCATGGTATCAGAGACTAAATAGAAAAGAAAACCTTGAACCCTAATTTTTTCTTTGTTTCCTGCCATATTTTTTGAGTAATTGCAGCGAGCAACTTAGAGTTGTTGCTGCCGGTGTTCGTGACTAATTTTAGCGAGCAACTGTGAAGTTGTTGCTGCCCTTCCCTACTTCGTAAATCTGTTTGTATTGTGCCACATAACCTTTCAAAACTACAGAGTTTTGAGCTATACCAACAGTAAAGAGAGATGGCTGAAGAAAAGGGGATTGGTTCTGAGGAGGCTCTAGCTGTTGCTCCAATTATGGTGCAGACAGAAAATTCCAGCTTTAATATTGGTATGTTTTTGGATGAAAAATACTATGATTTATGGGCTTCTCTCATTCAAATCCATATTGCTAGAAGGAAGAAGATGGGATATATCCGTGGATCGATCAAGGCACCTCATGAAGATGATCCCAAATATGATGATTGGTTCTCGGAAGATCAAAAAATCAATAGTTGGCTTTTATCTTCAATGAAACCAGAGATTATGAAACGATACATTCAGTTGTCCACATCAAAGGAGATTTGGGACTCCCTTAAAACAACTTACTTTGATGAGAATGATGAAGCTAGAATTTATTCGTTGAATCAGAAGGCATCACGTCTTTGTCAGAATAGCCGACCTTTGGCAACCTATTTTGGGGAGCTAACTGAAATTTTCCAAGAATTGGATCACTTTAATAGAGTATCCATGAAGTGTGAAAAAGACATCAAGATGTTTCAGAAATCCACTGAAAGACAACGAGTCTATATATTTCTTGGTGGCCTTGATGACAAGTTTGATCAGGTACGTGGAGAAGTGCTACGGAAGGATCCCCCACTTGGTCTTCAAGCTTTTTATGCCTATGTTTGTCGTGAAGATGATAGGAACGAAGTAATGAAGATGGAGGTTGACAAGAGCGAGCCTACTACCATGGTAGCAAAAACTCGTGGATCATCCTCTAGGTCAAACCGAGGAGGGTCACAAAACTGGCCAGGACAAACTCGGCCTAGCCAGCCAAGATGGGATCGTCCCCAAGGAAAATGCCCACATTGTGGCCTGCCAGGACACTCGAAGAGTCGCTGTTTTGAGCTGATTGGATATCCTGATAATTGGGATAAAAATCGTGATCCTCGGTGCAACAAATCACGAGCCTCTATTGCAGAAACCAAGAGGGATTCAGACCAGATAGCAAACACGGCATCTGCCATGGTGGCTACAACAGGTAGAGATGGTAAGGCACTAAGTACTTCTACCTCTGTTATGAATAATACATGGATAATTGATTCTGGAGCTACTGAACATATGACTTGCTATTCTAGACAGGTTCCATCACTAAAAACATCATCCCAAATCGAGGTCAATGTTGCTAATGGTAATGTCGTCCTTATTATTGGGGAAGGCATTGTTTCTCTTAATAATACCATGAAACTTGACATCGTTCTTGTCGTTCCTTCTTTAAACTATAATTTGTTGTCTGTTGCTCAAATAACCCTTACCTTACATTGTTTGGTTATTTTTTGGTCATATTTTTGTGTCCTTAAGGATATCCGGATGCGGAAGACGATTGGTTATGGTATTAGAAGAGGAAAACTTTATTAATTGGAACTGAACACCAGCAGTTCTAGCTTGCTGACTCAAGCTCTTTCCAGTGATGGGTCTCAAAGGAATATTGATAAAGTGTCGGATATATGAATATGGCATAGACGTCTTGGGCATGCTTCTTTCAGTTATCTACACAAGTTATTTCCTAGTTTGTTTGTCAGGACTAAAGTTTCTCAATTTAAGTGTGATGTTTGTGAAATGGCTAAGAGCCATCGAACCACTTTTCCTCCAAGTTTCAATAAAAGTACCATTCCTTTTATGGTTGTGCATTCTGATGTATGGGGACCGTCCAAAGTAGCTACTCTTGGCGGTGCTCACTAGTGTTGCTACCCAATTTTTGACTCTTTATTTTTTATGTCTCAAAAAAAGTATTTCAAAAAAAACAGATTTTGGGTTCAAGGGCGAAATCGAGCAATTTGGAGTTTAATGGCCGATTGAGGGTTAAATCCCGAAAATCAGGAGTCAAGGGCCAGATTAGAAAGTCGCGCAAAGCCAAGGTTGAGATTGAATTTTGTTGGGATTTAATTGCATAAAAAAGTTTAAATCCAATTGGGTGCATTTAGAGATTTTTTTTAAAGGACCAAATCATATTTTTACCTTCTTTTGATTTTTTGAAATCTGCATGAAAGGAAACATGCACTGTTCCGGCATGTTGCATTTAATTTAAAATCACGTTGATCACAACAGATCAACTCAAATTTATTCCCATCAATGTTGATTTTATTGCCCGATTCATCTCCATCATAGCAAGGCAGATCATCTTGATTTCAAATTCTTCCTATGTAAATCGCGATCTTCTTCCCAAATTTATCTCCAACGTGATTTCCTTCTTAATTCTCCGTTGATTTTATCAATCTGCTAGCTTTTCCGCAACACTGCATGCATGACCGAGCTTTCAAATTTCTTCCTAATCTATCGTGATTTTCCACAAAAAATATCTCCATCAATATTCTTCCTGATTCTCCTCCATTACTCCCTGATTCTCCTCTGATTTATTTTCCTTAAAAGCTCGGGTCTCCTCTGCTATATATACAGTTTTGCGCAGGCAAGTAGAAGGGGGGGGAAGAAAAACAGAGAGAAAGAAGAAGAGAGAAAGAAGAGGAGAGGAAAAGAAAAGAAATTCACGCAGAAAAATAGAGAAAAAAACGAAAGAAGAAAGCAAAGGAAGATTATGTAAAAAACAGCATCTTCACTCTCGGTGCAATCTTTTCTCTCTCGGTCCCGTGGTCTCTCTCTAAAAAACAGACCCCCTGTTTTCTTTCTCACTCTCGGCAAGTAACCACCACCACTGTCGACCACCATTCTTGCTCCTTCTCATCACCATAAGCCACCCCTCAACCCCAGCAACTCCTCCACCATCTCAGACTAAGGAAGGGACGAAGATAGCCGAAGCAGCAACAACCTGGCAACGTGACCAGTCACCGTTCCGACGCCCATTCCGGCCACCACAGGCCACCATCTCCGATGCCACAACGACCAGAAGAACCACCTCGACGTCCTCTACCCAAAGGTGTTAAGAGGTACGCCTTTCATCACACTCGGAAATTTGCCAGTACTGTTCATTTTCTTCTTTGTTGCATGCGGGGAAGTGATTTAATTCACTCCCCCGCAGGTCAGTTGGGCCGGGCTTGTGCCCGGCCTGACCTTTGAAAGGCTCCAGCCCTTCTGGCTGGAAGCCCAGCCTGTTGGAGGTGGGCTGACAGCCCAGCCCGATTTGGGTGGGCTGACAGCCCAGCCCGATTTTTATAGAGTGCGCTGGCAGCCCAGTAAATGGGCTCACAACCAGCCCACCCATATAATAATAAAAAATAAAATAATAATATTATATATATAAATACAAATTTTTCAAAAAAATATTTTTATTAAAAAAAAAATGTGTTGTTTTCTTGCATACGGCCAATACACTAGCATATTTTAAAAATTGTTTTTCTTTTAAAAAAAATATTTTATCTTGGGTTTTGAAGAGAAAATGAGTTTTAGCATGGATTTCTCAAAGAAAAATCATTTCTTGCATTTTGAGATTTTACAACAAGTTTGTAAAATCCAAAGGGTATTGGCCAATATTCAAAAAAATATAAAAATCTTATTTTTTGGAATTTATTATTCACCATCGATATTTGGATAAATAAATCCTAAGGGATTAATATCCAAAATATTCGGCGGGAATGATATGCTATTATTCACCATCGATATTTGGATAAATAAAACCTAAGGGGTTAATATCCAAAATATTCGGCGGGAATGATATGCTATTATTCTCCATCGGTATTTGGGTAAATAAATCCTAAGGGGTTAATATCCAAAATATTCGGCGGGAATGATATGCTATTATTCACTGTCGGTATTTGGATAAATAAATCCAAAAGGGGTTAATATCCAAAATATTCGGCGGGAATAATATGCTATTATTCACTGTCGGTATTTGGATAAATAAATCCAAAAGGGGTTCATATCCAAAATATTCGGCGGGAATAATATGCAATTATTCACTGTCGGTGTTTGGATAAATAAATCCTAATGGGTTGATATCCAAAATATTCGGTGGGAATGATATCCCATTTGCCATTTAATTAACATATTTTTTTTCTTTTCAAAGCCATAGCAAATCATAAGCAAACCAAAACGTCAAGCAGCTTACCTTAGGTAGGGCGTACTAGGGGTGCTAAAACCTTCCCTTTACGCAACCAGTCCCTTACCCTAGAATCTTTGAAAGACCAGTTTTAGGTTTCCTAGTAACCATAATACTAGGTGGCGACTCCCTTTTTTTCAAATAGAGAACCCCCCGACATTTAATCCCTCGCACACGGGGAAGAGTCGTCACGATGCCGTGCTCATTTTTGGGGTGCGACAACTAGTTTGTTACTTTTATTGACGATTGTACCAGAATGACTTGGGTCACTTTGTTGAAATCAAAGAGCGAAGTAAGTTCGGCCTTTCAAAGGTTCTATAAAATGATTGTTGTGCAATACAACAGCAAGATCCAAGTTCTTTGAAGTGACAATGGTGGTGAATATGTTAATCTGGAACTTCATTCCTTCCTAGAAATACATGACATTGTTCATCAGACCACGTGCCCATACACTCCTCAACAGAATAGGGTTGCTGAACGGGAAAATAGACACCTGTTAGAAATGGTTCTTGCTTCGCTCATTGTAGCACATCTACCTCTACAGTATTGGGGGGAAGCACTCACATCCGCAGCTTATCTTATTAATCGTCTTCCTTCTCATAATATCAGTTTCCATACACCATTTCAAGCTCTCACATCTCATATTAGCAGTCCACCAACTCCTAATCTTCCTTCACGGATTGTGGGGTGTGTTGCTTTTGTTCACCTCCATCATCCTCAACGACATAATAAACTTGAGCCTCGTGCCATTTGTTGTGTTTTCTTGGGCTATGCTACTACCCAAAAAGGATATCGTTGTTTTCACCCTTCGAGTAAAAGAATGTTTATTACATAGGATATGAATTTCCATGAGAATGAAATGTTTTTTTGGACCCTCCACGTCCTCACTTCAGGAGGAGTACCGAAGCAGTGAAGTTTTGACTCGAGATAATACTGAAGTTTTGACATTTTATTACTCTACTGTGGCTAGAGACAAGCCATATAAAGAGCAATCATTGCAGTCATCTCAGCCGGAGCACACAACAACCGGAGAAGAGCAGCAGTCCACATGTTGTGGTGATCAAGCTGAGATGACTGAAGAGCAACAGATAGAACAGGAGGAAGAACATCCCATTAGTCCCATGAGATTGGGGCTTGATAATGAGTTGCAACCCACTACTTCCAATACAACCGAGCAACAACTGCAACAATTGTCACAAGTTTTTCCTTCTGATGTTATATCTAATCCAAGTATGAAGTCATCCTAGGCTAATTCTCATAACCAATCGTCTCCCACATCGAATGCAATTCCACCCCGTCACCTTCCAGAGCGTATTAATCGAGGTATTCCTAAACCCAATTATGAAGCAGATCTTAAGTGTAAACACAGGTATTCTATGAGTGAGTCAAACCCTGATTCAAGAGTGAGATACCCACTAAACAATTATGTGTCTACCGGTCACCTGTCAGAATCAAATAAGTCATTTGTATATCAATTATCTATTGTATCTATTCCTAGCAGTGTGCAGGAGGCCTTAGCAGATTCCCGCTGGAAAGATGCAATGAATGAAGAATTAAGATCGTTGAAGAAGAATGCTACCTGGGACATAACTGACTTACAAGCTGGAAAGAAATCTGTGGGATGCAAATGGGTTTATACAATGAAATACAAAGCAAATGGAACAGTAGATTGCTTTAAGGCAAGATTGGTGGTAAAGGGATATACACAGAAATATGACATCGACTACACTGATACATTTGCACCAGTGGCAAAAATCAACACAGTCCGTGTTTTATTAGCCTTAGCAGCAAATCTAGATTGGCCTTTACAGCAATTTGATGTAAAAAATGCATTCCTCCATGGAGATTTAACTGAGGAGATTTACATGGACCTTCCACCAGGATGGAGTGATCTGGACATACAGAAACACAAGGTATGTAGACTTAAGAAATCATTGTATGGGTTGAGGTAGTCTCCACGAGCCTGGTTTGGTAGGTTTACCAAATCAATGACAGCATTCGGGTATAGACAAAGCAATTAGGATCACACGTTATTTCTAAAACACTGGGATGGAAAGGTTACAGCTCTTATTGTATATGTGGATGATATGGTAGTTACTGGTAACGATCCTGTCAAGCAAATAGCCTTAAAAAACTATTTGTCCACAAAATTTGAAATGAAAGACCTTGGTTCCTTGAAATATTTTCTTGGGATTGAAGTGTCAAGGGGCAAATCCAGGATATTTCTATCGCAAAGAAAGTATGTTCTTGACCTATTAAAAGAAACTGGTATGACAACATGCAAGTCGGTATCCACTCTGTTGGCTGAAGGAATGAAGTTGGGTATTAATCAGACCCAAGGATCGGTTGATAAAGGGAGGTATCAACGGTTGGTAGGAAGATTGATGTACTTAGGGCACACTAGGCCAGATTTGGCGCATGCCTTAAGTGTAATTAGTCAATATATGCACAGCCCAGGCGAACAACACATGAGTGCGGTCATAAGAATATTGAGTTACATGAAAGGAAGCCATGGTAAAGGAGTTTTATTTCGGAAAAATGGACATTTCAAAATTGAGTGCTATACAAATGCTGACTGGGTCGGATCCACGGATGATAGGCGTCAGACATCCGAGTATTTTACCTTTGTTGGAGGAAATCTAGTAACGTGGAGAAGTAACAAGCAGAATGTTCTGTCAAGATCAAGTGCGAAAGCTGAATTTAGAGGCATGGCACTTGGTATTTGTGAACTCTTGTGGCTTAAGTTCCTATTACAAGATATGGGGCTCAACCATAGCCAACCGATGAAGTTATTTTATGACAATAAAGTTGCTCGTGATATTGCTCATAATCCAGTGCAACATGATAGGACCAAGCATGTAGAGGTTGATCGGTTCTTTATTAATGAAAAGCTAGATAACAAAGTAATTGAGGTTCCTCCCATAGGAAAAAACAACCAAATAGCAGATATTCTCACGAAGACGGTTTCTAGTAACAAGTTCTCCAGTTTTCTAGACAAGTTGGGCATGTGTGACATCTATGCACCAACTTGAGGGGGAATGTTAACTTGTATTAGGATCCCTACAATTACGGGATCCCTACAATATTTAGTTTTCTAGTTTAGGAAGTAATTAGTCTTTCCTTATTCTGTTAGGAAAGTATAGATCTGTATATATACCGATGTTATGCCAAAACAAAGAATAAGAAAGCATTAATTCTTCAAGCATAGAAAGATTGGAATGGCTTGCACGTACCTTTACAAGAATTCCTTTCTTTTTTCCTTGAAGATTTGCTTAATGGTTTCAAGTGTGGAAATCCATTACATTACTCCATCAATAATGAAATATCTTTGAATAGTAACTTTGGTGCTCTTCGTATATATATATTCTGCATGGGTTTATCTCAATACCGGCTTTGCCATTCAAGCAAAGTTCTGATACAATATATAATTTTGTGCTCCCGATTTCTATTGGTGATAACAACTGTTTTAATCTTTTGGGTGCACAAAATAGAATTGAAAAATAAGTTGACTATACATATATCATGAGATATTACACTTTTTACATCCATGCAAAACAAGTTCTTGATTTGTTTTAAGAAAGTTATCTTAATATCCTATGATTTTCTTCCCCTTAGGTAGGGTGCATTGGGGGTGATGTGTCTTTCCCTTGTACAACAAGTCCACTTACCAAGACTCTCGCAGACCAATAGGTTTCCTATTTACCTTAATACTAGGTGGTGATTCCTAAGAATTATAGTTGTAATTTTACAGCTATAAAACACTCTCCTTTCAATGCTTGCACTGTCTTATATCAAGGGATGGCAGGGCATGAATTGCGAAAAAAACATCGTCGCGACAATAATCATCAATAAAAAGTTGAAAATATAGAGTTTGACCACCAAACATGGTTTTATAGGACAATAAACATCAATATGTATTTCTTGTAAGGTCTGACTTACTTTTGATGCAGACTTTTTTGGAAAACATTAACAAAATTGTTTCCCACTAAACACCCTTCACATGGTTGTTTTTTTTATGTATAATGGATGGTAGACTCTTCATTATCTACTTTCATGCCATTATTTTCAAGCTATCAAAGTTTACATGCCCAAGTTTCTTATGCCAAAGCCAAACTTCATCCTTCACACATGTATTTAGGCACATCTAACTATATGTTTAACAAAAAAAAATGCCACATGTTGTCTTTATCTTGCATTCTCTAATTATGCACTAGTACTAAGATGGTTTCCTTATTTTCTTTTATTATAAGATTTGCATTCTCTTTTAAAAAAAATTGTTGGATTCCAACAATCCATAACATAATGGTTGTTTTAGACAATTATAGCATTTAACTTTGGATTTATCAAACCTCCAGTCAAATATGGATTTTGAATTGGTATTGTTTGTTAAACTAGTGGACCATATCCCTTTATGTTATTTGTCGTAACCCAATTTTTGGGTTACTCCCCAAAATAAAATAAAATAAAAGGAGTCGGCGTGGGTAGAAAAATCAATCTGAAAATTTTGGCTATTGTTGCGAGTCCAATCGTATCTCTTTGGTTCCAAAAATAGAGAAAAATACAGATTTAAGGCAAAAATAATTTATCATTGGAGGAATATGTGTAAAAACTAAGTTAAATGACATAATTATATTTTTTATGGGTTGATTCGATTTAATCGTCAACAAATGTAAAGTTTAATTATGATCAGGAATTAATTTAAGGTCAATTGAAGGATTTAATTAAGTGCAAGGACTTAATTATACTTTCAATTGGTCAAATTAATTTTATTAAGGGCTTAGTCAATGAGAAATCAATTTCTTGAATTTAATTCGGGCTCAATTGATGAGAATGGAATTTTCGGAGACCGATTTGAATTTTTAAGTCAATTATGCGAAATCAGGGATCGAATTGAACGAATTGAGAATCTAATGGTGAATTGAGGGTTAAATCACGCAAATCGGAAACCAAAGACCAAATAAAAAAGGCGTGCACATTTAAGGTTGCTGTTGAAATTTTAACGGGGATACAATTGCGTAAAATTAAAAGTTTAAAACTAATCGGAGCGCGATTGAACCAATCAAACATTGAGGGACCAAATTGTATTTTTTTTTCAACACAAATTTGGCATGTCCCTGCACTGTTCCAGCACCTGAATAGTGCAGGAACAGCCCTGCATCCTCTCGGCCCTCTACAAAAATGCAGAGGCCACAGCACACCCCTCAGCCCTCTGCAAAATGCAGAGGGCAACAACACAGACACACACAAAATGCATGCTTGTATTTCCATATAAATAGTGGTTCTCAGCATGCAGAAAGAGGGGGGAAGAGAGAAAACAGAGAAGAAGAATTACACAAAGGGAAACTGGGCAGAGAAAAGAAGAAGGAAAGAAAAGAGGGAAAAAAAAGAAAACGACGAGCAGAGAAGAGGGAGTTACGTGAATGAGAGCAAAGAAAAAAAGAGAGGAGCGATAGCAAAAAACGCAGAAAAACAAAGGAGATTGTCAGAGGAGAAACGAAGCAAAAATTCAGGCACCGTGACCAAAAAAACTTGCACACGACAGCCACCTCTTCGTCTCCCTCAGATCGTCTTCTCAATCTTCGACAGAGCACGCAACAACCATCTCCCTCTCTCTCGGTTGACAGCCGTTGCAGTGCTCTCTCTCTCTCTCTCCCCCGATGTTGCCTCTCTCTCTTTAAAAACCACCACATTAAGCAGCCCTTCTCTCCTCCGTACAATTCCCTGCAACCTCCAGAAGCTCCCCAACATCAAGCTAGGCCTTCTTCTCCAGCTCCGGCGAGAGCTCCAGCAGTGACAGAGCACAACAGCAACAGACCGGCGGCTTCCAATGCTTCCTCCGGCCACCACAGGCCACCGTTTAGGACACCACCACCACAGAAATCATCACCTCGGCCTTCTCTACCCAACGGTACTAGCAGGTACGCATTTCCTCACACTTGAAAAAACACTATTTATCATCTTCCTCGGCTCCGCATGCAACAGCGGGATGTAATTTGCGTCCCCTGTTCGTGCTGGCCGAGGCACAGTAAGCATGCCGGTGTATACAGCCAAAAAATATACAAAAAATAGTGTATATAAAAATAGTGAATTTTTTACTACTATTATTACAAAAAATTCAAAAATATAAAAAAATATATTTGTTTTTTGTGCATACGGCCAAATTCCATGATTTTTCCCATCATATTTTTCGTAAAAAAATATGTTGTATCTTTCTCATATTTTAAAACGAAAATTTGGATATCGTAACCAGTTTACAATTATCCGTTGGAAGTCGGCCAAAATGTCAAAAATAATTTAAAAATTATTTTGTTTTAGCTTTCGCGGTGTAAATTTACATTGTAAAATACACCCGTAGATAAAAAATATTTTTACTACAGTGTAAAATTATATTGTATAATACATCCGTAGATTAAAAAAGATTTTAACTACGGTGTAAAATTACATTGTAAAGTACTTCTGTAGATAAGAAAAGAGATTTTCAACTGCGGTGTAAAATTACATTGTAAAGTACACCCGCAGACAAAAAAAAATATTTTTTTTTGAAAATACAGTGTAAAATTTTTAACTTAGATAAACAATCAAACAACAATGCAGCTTACCTTAGGTAGGGTGCAATGGGGGTGATGCGTCTTCCCCTTGCACAACAAGTCTCCTTACCCTAGACTCTCGCAGACCAATAGGTTCCTAGTAACCTTAATACTAGGTGACGACTCCTTAGAATTATAGTCATAAATTTTACGGCTATAAACAACCCCATTTCACCGTGCGCCGTTGTCTCTCCCCAAACCACAGGGGAGATGTCGGGGCGCGAAGCGCGTAAAAAATCGTCGTAGCGACATTATTAATCTATTTACTTGTTAAGACTACCATGACCCTCTTTCTAAATTTTCCTTTGCCTTATTTTCCTTTGCTTTATTCATATACTCAAGGGCTTATAATTTTCTATAAGGTATTTTGCATGAGATTTGTGGATGATTGATAATGCTTGTTGATCTTTTCTTTATGCCTTTTACATTACCTCTATTTGGTATAAAGTCAACATTGCTCCATTTATAGGTTCCTCAAAGCCTTTTCCATCACCTCCTATCCATCTTTGGAACCTAGCCAGGATTTTATTGCAATACACCAAGTCTTATAATTTCCTTTATCAACTTAAATTTCATGTCACCAAGGATTGCCTAAAAAGGATCACCACCTAGTCTTCAAGCTTATAGGGATCCTTTTTTTATAAAAAGGTTCATAAAATTTCATGTCACCAGGGATCACCTAAAATATACTCACCACCTTCTTTAAAGCTCACAAGGATCCCTTTTTAGAAATGCTTGCCTAAGATCTCCAAGTTCTAAACACTTCAAAGTTTTCTAAAAAAATCCAAGTCCATCAAGAAAGAAAAATAGCAAACTTTTTTCTTTATCAAATCAAATAAAGTCAAGATATCACAGAGTTATAACATTCAACCTTGTAATAATCTTTATCAAGATAAGTTTTATTTTTTTTTAAATCAAAGCAAGTTAATATTTCACATAGTTAAAACTTTAAGGCTTGTATGAATATCTTTTTTTAGATGTAGATATGACTGTTTTTAAGAGGAATCGTCTACGTGAAGAGAACTTTAAGAACATTTCAACTTTTCCTGTAATCAAAATTTATTATTGTATTTTTGACATCATTTTTTTAATGTATTTAATTTAATACATGAAAATTTAATGTGTATAGATACCAGAATATATTTTTTTTTAAATTAAAAGGACCGATCTCTTTATAACAAAAAAATATAAGGGACTGAAATGTACTTCACAAACAAATTTGAAAACACCACCAATATTACGTGTATTTTTAACTTCAATCTTATGTTTTTCAATTTAACCCTCTCTACCTAAAAAAACGTTCAAACAGGTGCTAATTTGGGATCAAAAAGCTCAATTGTCCAAAGAAAAGGTTTATGGATGATTTGTTTTTAAAAAAATCAATGCTCCAATCCAAAATGATTTGTTAGAGAATAAACATTGTTTACAGGGACAACGGAAACCTACAGGGCTTGGTTTTAGTTAATGCTAAGAGATAGCATACATGCAAGACATTCTTAATTAAATGCTTATAATGGAGTAGATGGAAGGAACATGGTTCAAGCAAGTCAGAGAATCTAAAATTCTAAACAATATGGGTTAAAATCATTTGATGAATATTTAATTTCAATATATGTATCTGCAAACGTGAGGAAGTACGAGACAGAAAAAATATATTGCTCAACTTGGATTAATTTAAATACATATCCCCTCATTAGAAAATAAAATAAGATTGTTCCATTGAACCAACCACAAATCTAGCATTTCTCTGTATGGAGGCTTTCAAAAAATGATTTTCTGTCTCACTTATTACAAGAAAGTAGTTCCGAGATTAGACGCCTATATATAATCTTTAAAAAAATTATATTCGGTTAACTTTATTAGTCGGTGCTATTTTTATTCTTAATTTAACAATTTTCATTTTTCAAGGTTAATTAGAAAAAAATACTTTGTTTGGTGGGATAGAATTGCTCAGATTTTATTGTGTATAGCTTAGTTGCGTTGTTTTAGAATATGGTTTCAATGAACAATCACATGCAAAATTCCTACTCTACTGTTCTGTCACAGAGCATTTCCTGCAGCTTCATCTTAAAATTACAAAAATAATTGCTCACCATAATCTTATAATAAATACGCAGCCCAACATGATTTAAATAACACCTGTAAATCATATCACTAATTTAATTTCTCAAGGTAATGGCAGATCATACGTCTTGTAATGACAGCTTTTCCCAAGATATAAACAGTATGTCGAGACTAGTATAAAAGAGTTGTCATGTTTCATTGAGTTCTCATTGAGAAATCAAGGTTCAAAAGCATTGAGATTGTCATCTCGACATGGCTAGTTCAAAGCTTTCCGCATGTCTAATCTTTCTTCAATTGATTTTCTTGCTATTTGTCTTCAACTCAGCAAATGCGCAATTGAAGGTAGGGTTTTACAAGGATACATGTCCCCAAGCTGAGGCTATCGTGAAAAAGGTCATGGATCAAGTGATGAAAGTAGCTCCTAGCCTTAGTGGTCCTTTGTTGAGGATGCACTTCCACGACTGCTTTGTTAGGGTACGTAAGCCTTTAATCCATCTCTGATCATTTGAAAATACCGAAACAGTTTTAAGCTCTTTTTGTTTTATCCTTGAGTTATAGTAAAATGCTTATGATCACTGCCTAATTATATATTTCTACAGGGTTGTGATGGCTCAGTGCTTCTGAACTCTAGTACTGGCCAAGCTGAGAAGGATTCACCTCCAAATTTAAGCCTTAGAGGATATCAAGTTATTGACAGAGTCAAGACTGCATTAGAAAAGGAGTGTCCCGGAGTAGTTTCCTGTGCAGATGCCTTGGCCATTGTGGCTAGGGATGTCACGGTTGCGGTAAGAAATTTATTTCAGGTTATTCATGTATTTCTTTTGAAAGAAAAATATTAGATAGCACAATGGTTTAATTAATAATAATTTATCCTATCAGACTATGGGACCATTCTGGGAGGTTGAAACTGGAAGAAGGGATGGAAGGGTGTCCAACTTCTCAGAGCCCTTAACAAACCTGCCACCGTTTTCTGCAAACATATCGCAATTGATATCAATGTTTCGTTCTAAGGGTCTAAGCGTGAAGGACCTTGTTGTGCTTTCAGGTACTTAAGCTTATCATTTCAGGTTCTATATACAGTCTTGTAAAACGAAATTGTACTCAGGTAAATTGTAATTGTTCTGTTCTGGCACAAAGGTGGGCACACAATTGGCACTTCTCATTGCTCTTCCTTCACCTCCCGGCTTTACAACTCCACCGGAAACAATGGCACTGATCCCACATTGGATTCAGAATACATAGCGAAATTGAAGAGTAAATGCAAGGTAGGAGATCAAACTACGCTCGTTGAGATGGATCCTGGAAGTGTCAGGACATTCGATAACAGCTATTATACACTCGTAGCAAAAAGAAGGGGACTTTTCCAGTCTGATGCAGCTCTCCTTGACAACAGTGAGACTAAAGCTTATGTTAAACTTCAATCTGCTGCGACCCATCGATCCACATTCTTCAAAGACTTTGGTGTTTCCATGAGAAATATGGGCAGGGTTGAAGTTCTAACCGGTAAAACTGGTGAAATCAGGAAAGTTTGCAGCAAGATTAACTAGACAAAATTTACTGTCATTATGGAATAAATTATTATTTTTTTGCATGGAAAGATTGCTATGGCTTGTACGTACCTTTTTAATTTTTTTTTCCTTTAAGATTTGCTGATTTGTTTGAAGATTGGAAATCCATTACATTACTCCATCAATAATTAAAAAAGTGGTTTAAATACCACTGAATAGCTAGTTGTCTAAATCTTTTTCCAGTAAACTAGTCCACCAACTGGACCAAAATAACCTTCAAAAATATATTTTGTTTTTTTATAGGTGTAACTAATGGAAAACCAAACACAATATCATCATACTCTAACACCACATCATACAATTCTTCACCCAATACTATGGCGATGCAACATCTCTTTTAACTCTACCAACAAAGAATTCATTTGTATTCTTTCTATATTTATGATTCATTCACAAGAACTAGTGGTGACATTAAAAAACAAGATGCTTTATCATTATATATTAATGTGAAGGACTTGTTATTTTTCGTATTCCATGCAAGCTCTAACCAAAAGTCATTCAATGCATAAAAAAAATCATTGATATTCCAGATTAAAAAAAACATGAATTTCGACCTCCAACACATCATCGGTAGCAAATGACCAAATAAATTGAATCCATATATACATTACCTAAAATATCCATTTCTTGATTCCATAAAAATTAAAGACCAATAAATAAATATATTTTCCAGGCTTTACTATCAGAAAGGTGTACCATTACTTTATCTATTACATCATATAAATGATGTCATGTTATGCTCACCAGTATTTAGTGACATAAATAACCTTTATAATATTTGGTGATAATAATAACCTTTATGGTCTTTGATGTCATGAATAATGTTTATAGTACAGGTGTGATTAAGAAGTATATATGGCAAAAAGAATCTAGGGACAAATTATAAAAATATTGAGTAAAGGAGTGAAATGCACCATATTCGAATATTGATAAACTATAAGTTATTCAAATGAACAATTTTTTATGGTTTTTTATTTATTAAATTACAACCTCTTCTCTTTGATAAAATGAAAATAGACCCTTCCATTTGGTCATCCAGATTTAAATTAAAACCCAGATGCAAGTCAGGTTTTTCCTTACGAAGTCATTGCAAAATCAAGAAGATAAAAGTTATACTTAACTATAACTTTTGTTAATTTTTATTAATACTTATTAAAAGGAAGATAATTTAGTTCAATCCTATTCTCAAAATCCATCTCTTGTAAAAAAGAGTCAGTACATGGTATTTTGTGGAGATTGTTTGACCTTTTTTTAGTGTATTTTATTTTTAAAAATATTAAATTGATGTTCTTAGTATTCTCGATAATTTATATTTATTGATGTATAAGAAATTATTTTAATGCATTTTTAAACAAAACCACTTTTAAAAAATATCCAACATTATAATACAAAACATACACAAAGAGTGTATCAAATGAAATATATACTTTAGGTAGATATTTTCTAGATTCGTTGCTCAAGGAACAACACAGGTCGGGCCAATATTTTTTAAAAGAAGTGAGAGGAATTTGATAATAGAATAAGAAATAAGGCAGCAACAACAAAAACAAAATTGAAAAAGATTTTGCTCTAAGAAAAGTTGGGTTGACATGCAAAATCCATGACCTGAATATGAGATATGTCAAAGATTATATGCTTATCATGCTTCCTAAATTACAAGCTTAGGATAATTTAATAGAAATAAAATTAATGACAAATAAAAACAGAAAATAAAAGATAAATATAGATCATGTTATTTAACAGTACAATGCAATCATGAAGTTATGTTTAATTAGTTTATTTTTTATTAAAATCAATTAGTATTAAAACTATTAAACATATAGATTTTTTCCAATGAAATAAAAGAAAAATTAATTATGCAAGGTTTCATATATTGAAAATATCATAAACAAATTACAAATAAATCATATTAACCTTATGAAAAATTAAAGACAATCAATATAATTAAAATAATTTGTATTTGAAAATGAAAAATAATCTAAAAAATAACATAGGAGCGATACTAAATAAAAAAACAAACTTAAAAATTATTATAAAAAAATAATAGAAATGTATCAATTGAAAAACAAATACTCAAGGTGCATGGGTTTTAAATCAAGGCCCGTGCGTATTAGCTTGCTATTTTTCATTTTTATAAGGGAGTACAACTTGTAGTTGACCTCTATTCTTTTGAAAAATAAGACAAGGCAGATGACATGTCATTTGATATAGCAAATGATGTGTCATCTGCTAGCCTAGATTCTAGTCATCATTGTGGTGGCTAGAAAATTCAACCTTGAAGTTAATTTTATCTAAAATTTGTTTTTGAATATAATAAAACTAAGAAACTAACTTATTAACCTAATAAACATCCTTATAACACTAAGAAACTAACTTATCAACTTAATAAATCCAAAAAAGGGTACAAACCACAATATTAGATTACAAAAAAATATTGCATCCTTCAACTACATTTGATATTGTAGGCTATATTTAGGCTAAAAATAGCCACCATAAGACTCCTCTCATCTAGTGGAGTTGTTGCCACCAATTATAAAATGTTTCGTTGTCATAATCGTAACCAACAAAGAGTTTTTCTCTTAGCTTTCAAATTTGGAAACTCCTCTTTTCTCTTGAATAAAGGATTGGAAAAATGAGGGAAATGAAGTTGATAATAAAATATGTTTTTAAAATAATTAAAAGGACTCATCACTTTATAGAAAAAAGATGGGGGACTAAAATATATTTTACAAACAAATTTGAAAACATCATCTATGTTACCCGTATTTTTCACTTCTATGTTTTTCAATTTAATCCTTTCTCCCAAAAAAACTTGCAATTATATGCTAATTTGGGATCAAAAGGATCAATTATCCAAATAAACAATTTGAGTATTAAATTAAAAATTAAAAAAAAAAATTCAATACTCGAATTCACAGTAATTTGTGATAGAGTTTAATGAGAACCTACAAGGCTTACATTTTGTTAATGTTAAGAGATAACATACTTGCAAAACGCTATTAATTGAATGCATAGATGGATGGAACATGGTTCAAGCAACTAAGAGAATCTAAAATTCTAAACAATATGGGTTATGTTTTTAAATCATATACATGAATATTTAAATTCAGCATATGTAACTACAAACGTGAGTAAGAAAGACATAAAGATTATATTCTTGAGAACTTGGATTAATTTAAATTCATAACCATTTACTTGCAAAAAATAATCCATTGAAATCCCATTAACAATTCTCCGTATGGTTTTCAAAAAATTGATTTTCTCATAATGCAGACTTAGTCTCTCTTATTATAAGAAAGAAGTTTAGAGAGTAGACGCATATATTTAATCTTTAAAAAAATGGTATTATTTCAATTCTAAATCCCATTAACAATTTTGTTTTTTTAGGTTAATGGAAAAAAATCCTATTTATGGTTCAAAATTTTAAATTATTAGGTATAGTCTCGGAAAGAATCTTATATTTTTATTTTAACATATAGTATCACATTAAAATTTAAATTATAAACTTTTGATGGCATATCAAATAATTATATAAAAAAAGGTCGGATATAGTTTCCTTGAAAAAGCTTTTGTGGATCAACATTATTGCAAGCTACGACCATTGTGATCTAGAGAAGTTTATTAATTGGAGTTAAACACCACTTGGATCAACAGCTGGATTTTTTTTTTCCATAACAAAATAGTTATAAATTAGGAAGGGATTGAATGTAATCCCATAAATTTAGGATAAATAGTTATTGTGTTTTCCTATAAATTCCAACGGTAACAAAGAAGAAATATACTCGAAAAAATATACAATCTTGTTTTTTACATGGTATCGTGAGCATATCTATTTTTTTTCTTTTTTTCAGATAATCTGCATCTTTTTGAAATTGAAATTTTTATTGTTAAAAAACTATTACTGTTTAATGCTACTGTTCATCAACATCAAAATTCCTTCCACTATTCCAAATCACAATTCCAAAACACAAACTCAAATTACTGAAGTTCATCATCGACAATAATGGAAATCAACTCAACAACCGTACCTACCTCCACTCCGGAGACGCAAATCGTTGTCCATCAAGACAACTTCGCACTTCAAACTGGAATTGTACTAAATGAAACCAATTACTCATTTTGGTCCCAACTCATGGAGATGCGAATTGGTGCCCTAAACAAGGTTGGGTATCTCACCGGAGCAACAAGAAAACCTGACCCGACTGACCCAAGATTGGAAACATGTATAGCTGAAAATCATCGAGTCAAAAGCTAGTTGATTGACTTAATGAGCCCGTTGTTGATGCAGCGATTTATCTGAATTCTCACGGCGAAGCATATATGAGAGGCAGTGTCTAGAACCTTCTACGACGGGTCGGATGAAACATGTATTTTTGAATTAAATAAAAAATCCTTCTCTACCAAACAGAACGGCTAGCCACTACCAACCTATTACAATGAGCTCATTGCCATCTTTCAGGAGATCGATTACAGGACATTGTTGCAAGCCAGAATAGTTGATGTCGTGATCCAACTGCACTCAGCCATGGTGAGGCTTCGGGTTTACATCTTTTTAGTGGTCTTGAACCTGCTTTTTGAACAAGCTATGTGGGGGAGATCTTGAGGAAAGATCCAAAACTAGACCTCAAGAGTGCATATGCTTATGTATGTTAGGAACACCGATGGGAGGAGGATTTGAGGTCAGCTGACCAGCTCACCATGTCTTTAAAGGTTCAATAATGGTGGTGAACCGAACTCCTCTCTTGCGCCCTTCGGATGTTTGGCAGTCGAAAAACCAATGGAGTCAAATGGGTGTGTATACAGGAAAAACGAGTGGGTTGGTATGTACCTATTGAGGAGAATCGGGTTTATCAAAACAAAGATGTTATGAAATTATTGGCTACTCTTACTAGTGGGATTTAAAAAAAAAACTCGAAAAATATTGAAAAAAATGGTGAATCTTACAAAAGTAGAACAAGTGCAACCTACGACAGATGTTGTTCATCCAAGTACAATGATAAAACTTCTGTACTCTTTGTCACTCCTAAGAATAGTCCTTGAATTATTGATACAAGTGCATCCAATCATATAACTAGGGATTCTAATAATTTAAAATTTTCTAAACCCTATTCTTAGTTAGCTATTTGCACAGATAGTGCTAGTACCTCCCCTATTACTAGGAAGGGTCTATAACCTTGACCGATTCTCTAACTCTAGATACTGTTCTTATTATTCCATCCTTTAAATATAACCTTTATTTGGTTAGCCAAATTACTTTTATCCTATTACTTTTACTAGTGGTAGTAACTTTTTGGCCTTTTTTTGTGTTTTTCAGGATATTTTAATCCAGTAGATTCCTGGTTATGGTGTTAGACAAGACAATCTATACTATTTAGAGTTAACAGAAAAAGGGAGGTCAAAGCTGAGTCAAACACATCAGACAAAAAATAAAGACCAAGCTCAAGCACTCATATGGTTGTGGCACTAAAGGCTAGGACATCTCTCCTTTAGTTATCTTAAGAAGTTATAACCACATTTGTTTTCAGATTTAAGTAATTTGGATTTTCATTGTGAAGTTTGTGAACTAGCCAAGAAGCCATCATATTCCCTATTTACCAAGTTTGAATAAAAGTTTAGAACCTTTCACAGTCATTCACTCGGATGTTTGGGGCCTTGCAAATATTCCGTCATTTTCTAATGCTTGTTATTTTGTTATAGTTATTGATGAATGTACTCGAATGATCTGGATATCTCTTCGCCGAAATAAAAGTGATGTAGGTATAACTTTTCAAGAATTTCATAAAATGGTGATGACCCAAAACCAAAGGCAGATTCATACACTTCAATCTGACAATGATAAAGAGTTTGTGGATCAACTTTTAGGTGCTTTCTTTGTCCATCATGGAATTCGAAACCAAAGCTCGTGCACCTATACTCCATAGCAAAATGAGCTATAGGGGGAGAGTAATAATGAACAGAACAAAGATGTATTCGAGTTGGAGGAAAATGAAAGTTTTTTTGAAAGAAATTTTGAGGAAACAAGACCAAGTTTTGTGGCTCCTATTTTCCCAAACCATGGTACTGACTTGGAATTTTGCACAGACCACAGTTTTCTTAGCAATAACCCCCCTTTATGTCCAGAGTTGCCCACATCTACACCATTAACTAAAGAATCATCCCAGAATGTTCTTCCTCATGTAAATCAGAATCCTATTTTTGATGAAACTAATGAAATTCCTTCCCTTATAGAGGATGTAGCCAATAAATATTCATAGAGGTCAAATAAGGGAGTCCTGAATAAATATTATGCACTGATCCCAAAAACAAGACTAAATACCCCATCAATAATTATGTCTCTTCCCATAGATTATCGGAATCGTATGCACTTTCTGTTAATCAATTATATACTATGTGTATTCCTAGTAATGTAGAGGATACATTAGCAGACCCAAAGTGAACTAAGGTGATGAAAGAAGAAATGGAGGTACTTTAGAGGAATAACACCTAGGAACTGTGTCCACTACCAAGCAAGAAGACAATTGGGTGTAGATGGGTGTTCATAATAAAGTTAAAAGCAGATGGTAGTATTGATAGGTACAAAACAACGTTAGTTATGAAGAGGTATACAAAGAAGTATGGAGTGGATTATCAAAAGACTTTTGCTCGAGATTTAGTCTTACAATAATTTGACATCAAGAATGTTTTTCTCAATGGAGATCTTGAGGAAGAAGTCTACATGGATTTAGCACTTGGATATAAACCAAAATCTTTGTGCAAAACTAAAGTGTGCAAAATAAAAAAGGCATAATATGGTATGAAACACTCACCTTGGGCTTGGTTCAGAAGATTCTCCTCCATGATGAAAGAATCTGGCTATAAGCAAAGTAATTCAGATCACACTTTGTTTATAAACATAGAGAAGGGAAGATAACAACTTTGATTGTATATGTGGATAATATGGTCTTGACATGAGATGATCTAGAGGAGAGAAAAGCCCTACAACAATTTTTGGTATCAAAATTTGAAATGAAAGGTCTCGGACAATTGAAGTACTTCTTAGGAATTAAGGTCTCAAGGTCAAAAACACTGAAATATATGTATCACAATGGAAATATATGTTAGATGTCTTAACTGAAACTAGAATGCTGGCCTACAAACCTGTTGAAACACATATAGAGATGAATCACAAGCTTGGAGAGTCCAAGGATCGAGTTCCAACAGTACATAAAGAATGTTATCAACGGTTAGTGGGGGAAACTAATCTATCTATCATATACAAGACTGGACATAGTTTATGTTGTAAGTGTGGTTAGTCAGTTCAAGCACTCACCAAGTAAAGAACATATCAATGCAATATATCAGATTTTGAGGTATCTGAAGAGTGTACCAGGAAAAGGACTATTATTCTTAAAAAAATAGGGTTCATGAAATTGAAGGGTATACAGATTTAGACTAGACAGGAGATCATACCGATAGAAGATCCATATCGGATTATTTTACCTTTGTAAAAGCTACCCTCGTCACTTGGAGAAGCAAGAAGCAGAAAGTGGTCGCTAGATCAAGTGCAAAAGTAGAATACCGAAGCATGGCACATGGTAGCTGTTATGGATAAAACATGTATTACAGGATTTTGGGATTGAGTATGAGAAAGTCAGTTATCAAAATTGAACAAAATCCGGTACAGCATGATTGTACCAAACAAGTTGAAGTTAACTGATATTTCATAAAGGAAAATCTTGATTGAAAAATTATACAATTTCAACCCGAAAATTAGCTAATTGATGTACTCACAAAGATAGTTTCAAGAAGGGTGTTCCATGATGCAATTAGCAAGTTGGGCATGATAGATATTTACGCTCCAACTTGAGGGGGAGTGTTAAACATCAGCTGGATCAACAACTTGATTTTTTTTCCTTAACAGAATAGGTATTGATTAGGAAGGGGTTAAATGTAATCCCATAAATTTAGGATAAATTGTTGTTGTATTTTATTATAAATTCATACTGTAACAAAGAAGAAATATGCAGAAAAATATACAATCCAATTTTTACAATTAGGTTTTTTTTTTGTTGATAAAAGAGCTGATTTCAGATTAAAAAAAAATGATAGGAAAGGATTTCAGAAAATTATATTTATTTCTATGTTAAAGACAAACTTGGATTGATAGAAGCATTTAAGCTTATTACAAGGTTAATTTATAATAGCTATAAACCGTGATTTGCTGTCTCTGGGATAGAAAATGTCTCAACTTCAAAACTTATTAAGAAATAGTTCGTTAGCATGATGACTACCATGTCTGACGTTGTGATCTCTGCATATTTGACTTTGTTAAAATCTTAATTAGTCCAAGTGGCAGTAAGAGAAGCAGCCCCGGTGTCAACAACCAATTAAGATTTTTATGAAATCAAATATATATTTATTTTTACCAAGAAAAATCAAGTTTCAATCCAGCTACCTAAACATTGATTGATAGAATGGACAACTTACTTCCTGCCTCACGATCACCTATTCATTCATCCCCTTGAATTGCTGAAGTTTGATTTTATATAGCTTAGTTGCTTTAGAACATGGATCCAATGAGCAATCACACGATGCATTCCTACTCTTCTGTTCTGTCACAGATCATTTCCGGCAGCTTCATTTTTTATATTACAAAAAATGGAGCCACTCATAATCTTATAATATTGAAGTCAACAGCAAATGAGGATTTGAATACGCAACACAGCATGATTTAAAAACAACAGTACATCAAACGTCTTGTAATGACAGCTTTTCCCAAGATATAAACAGCATGTCGAGACTACTATAAAAGAGTTGTCATGTTTCATTGAGTTCTCATTGAGAAATCAAGGTTCAAAAACATTGAGATTGTCATCTGGACATGGCTAGTTCAAAGCTTTCCCCATGTCTAATCTTTCTTCAATTGATTTTCTTGCTATTCGTCTTTAACTCAGCAAATGCGCAATTGAAGGTAGGGTTTTACAAGGATACATGTCCACAAGCTGAGGCCATCGTGAAAAAGGTCATGGATCAAGTGATGAAAGTAGCTCCTAGCCTTAGTGGTCCTTTGTTGAGGATGCACTTTCATGACTGCTTTGTTAGGGTACGTAAGCCTTTAATCCATCTCTGATCATTTGAAAATACCGAAACAGTTTTAAGCTCTTTTTGTTTTATCCTTGAGTTATAGTAAAATGCTTATGATCACTGCCTAATTATATATTTCTACAGGGTTGTGATGGCTCAGTGCTTCTGAACTCTGGTACTGGCCAAGCTGAGAAGGATTCACCTCCAAATTTAAGCCTTAGAGGATATCAAACTATTGACAGAGTCAAGGCTGCATTAGAAAAGGAGTGTCCCGGAGTAGTTTCCTGTGCAGATACCTTGGCCATTGTGGCTAGGGATGTCACGGTTGCGGTAAGAAATTTATTTCAGCTTATTTCTTTTGCAAGAAATATATTAAAGAACAGAATGGTTTTAAATAATAATAACCTGTCCTATCAGACTATGGGACCATACTGGGAGGTTGAAACTGGAAGAAGGGATGGAAGGGTGTCCAACTTCTCAGAGCCCTTAACAAACCTGCCACCATTTTTTGCAAACATTTCTCAATTGATTTCAATGTTTCGTTCTAAGGGCCTGAGCGTGAAGGACCTTGTAGTGCTTTCAGGTACTTAAGCATTTCATTTCAGGTTCAATATAGTAAAACGAAATTGCACTGACGTAAATTCTAATTATTCTGCTCTGGCACAAAGGTGGGCACACCATTGGCACTTCTCATTGCTCTTCCTTCACCTCCCGGCTTTACAACTCCACCGGAAAGGATGGCACCGATCCCACATTGGATTCAGAATACATAGCGAAATTGAAGAGTAAATGCAAGGTAGGAGATCAAACTACGCTCGTAGAGATGGATCCTGGAAGTGTCAGGACATTCGATAACAGCTATTATACACTCGTAGCAAAGAGAAGGGGACTTTTCCAGTCTGATGCAGCTCTCCTTGACAACAGTGAGACAAAAGCTTATGTTAAACTTCAATCTGCTGCGACCCATAGATCCACATTCTTCAAAGACTTTGGTGTTTCCATGAGAAATATGGGCAGGGTTGGAGTTCTAACCGGTAAAGCTGGAGAAATCAGGAAAGTTTGCAGCAAGATTAACTAGACAAAGTTTACTGTCATTATGTAATAAATTATTATTTATTTTGCATGGAAAGATAGGTGTGGCTTGTACGTACCTTTTCACGAATTCCTTTCTTTTTTCCTCGAAGATTTGCTTAATTGTTTGAAGTCTGGAAATCCATTACATTACTCAATCAAGAATAAAATATCATTGAATAGTAAAATAAGTTGTCATCAATAATTATGGTGTCATCAACAGCTGTTTTAATCTTTTGGTGCACAAAATGGAATTGCAAAACAAGTTCTGGATTTGTTTTAAGAAAATTATCTTGATATCCTATGATTTAATTAATTATATACACTTGTTATGCTCACATAACAAAGTTTAAGAATAAAAACTGTAATTTTAAAAAATATCAAAGATAAAAATAAAAATCACTGAACTATAATATAATAAAATAATTTACCTTTTTTATTTCTATCGTTTTTATAAATCATAGTTTTCGAAAACACTAGATCACTTAGGTCATTGAATTAAGAAAACGACCATATGATTTTTGTTTTTGTTTTTTAGTTTAACAAGTAATAATATTAATTTAATCTATATGGATTAATTTTATAAATAGCAATCAATGGGCGAAACATGGGTACTGGGGGAAGTGTGCATATGACGTTGTCAAATATTGTGACCAACGATGCTGCTTACCGTGTTTTTCAATTTAACCCTTTCTTCAAAAACTTTAGTTTAGGATATAAATAAAATAAAACTGTAGTTTTATAACAAAAAATGAAGTTTTGCCAAACAAAGTCTAAAAAATACAAATAAGATTAAATAAATGTTTTTTTCTTGCATATGACTATAAATTGTAAAATGTATCTGCCAATTAATTTCTTTTTTATTTTTTGCCATGTTTTTAAAAAATGTATTGCAAGATGTTTACTGAAGTTTGTAAAATTATAAGAATTCTGACTATATTTTAAAAATATATAAGAATTATTTATTTTCAACAAAATATTTCTTTTCAATATAATAATGAAAAATCTAAAAGAATTTAATATCCAAAATATTATCAGAGATAATAATTTATTATTCATTTTAATAAGGATAAAAAATTTAGGGTTAATATCCAAATTATTATTGTGAACTCAATCACTTTTAATATAAGAATAACAAAATGCATGGGATTTATTTTTTGAAATATTATTTGGAATGATGCAATAATAAAAATTTCAGCTTTATTCCAAAAGAATCCTTAATGATAATTGATGATATTTTACTATTTCAGACCTAGATTTTTTAGATAACCAGGGTTTGTTCATTGTAGTTAACCCACCATGGTAGGAAAAGAAAAGTAGACATCATTAGACCACAAGAGTAATTTGCACAATTTCAAGACTAAAAATAATTTATTATTGGACTAATTTGCATAAAATTTAAGCCGGAAAGCACAATTCTATTTTTAATAGGCCAATTTGATTTACTCATGGGCCAATTTAGAGTATAATTATGTCTGGAGATTAATTTAGGGTCCAATTGAAGGATTTAATTAAGTGCAATGACTTAATTATACTCTAAATTGGTCAAATTCATTTAATTAGAGGCTTAATTGATAAAAAATCAAAATATTTAAAGATTTTTTTGTTTTAGCTATCACAGTGTAAAATTATAGTGTAAAGTACACTCATAGATAGTTAAAATGAGGTTTTCAAAATGCAATGTAAGTCTTTTTCTGTTAGGTTTTCAATTCCTAAAGAGGTAGGGACTCTCTCACGAATAGAGATTTACCTCGAGCTCTAGGAAATGTTGGAAATAAAATTCAGTGAAGAACAATTACTGTTCAAATCACTGTCATAATTTTGTATCTGACGTAAAGAAACAAGCAATCGCTCAAATCGTGCTTATAAACCAAGAACTTGCCCGAATTTTCCCGTAAATTGTAAAGTATAAAGACTAATAATTGATGCAAGAAACCACTGCAACAAGGGGCGTAACTTCTTGTTAGGATACTCGCCATCCCTAAGCTTTTATTTATAGAAGAAAAACTGAATACAAAGATAGAAATTCAGATCCCATTACAATCAATTCCTACCGAACCGGAAAAATAGACAAAAAATAGGAAATAAATCGCTAAAAATAAAGTAACAAGATATGATCAAATATAATTTGATCTTACTTAACTAAAACATAAACTCTTAAATTAAAACATGATAAAAACAATTAAGGAAAATACTTGATGATCTTCGCAGCTCCAGTTCTTCATTTCAGCAGACTTGGAATCAGTTGACTTTGGTTGACTTTTGATTCTGAATTTTCAACAGGAAAGACCAACGAATAGAAAATCAAACTTAGAAAAACAATCAAATAACAATGCAGTTTGCCTTATGTAGAGATATTTGAGGTAAATCTCACTTGACTTGTCTATAAATAGTCAACACATATAATAAATAATAATATAAAAATAACATGAACAAGGCTTGCATGCTCAAAACAAGAATAAGAAACAAAAAAGGACAACAAATATAGACTAAACACCCAACATAAACACATCAAAGTTTTCTCAAAAAATCCAAGTCCATCAAGAAAGAAAAATATCAAACTTTTTTCTTCATCAAATCAAACAAAATCAAGATATCACACAGTTAAAACTTTCAACCTTGTAATAATCTTTATCAAGTCAAGCTTTTTTTTTCAAATCAAAGCAAGTTAAAACTTTAAGGCGTGAATGAACATCTTTTCATCTAAAGCAAGATGTAGATATGACTGTTTATAAGAGGACTCATGTACGTGAAGAGAACTTTAAGAACATTTCCACTTTTCCTGCAATCAAAATTTATTTGACATCATTTTTTTAATGTATTTAATTTAATACATGAAAATGTAATTTGAATAGATACCAAAATATATTTTTTTTTTAAATTAAAAGGATCGATCTCCTTATAAAAAAAATGTGAGGCACTGAAACGAATTTCACAAACAAATTTGAAAACGCCACCAATATTACGCGTATTTTTAACTTCAATCTTATGTTTTTCAATTTAACCCTCTCTACCTAAAAAAACCCTGCAAATAGGTGCTAATTTGGGATCAAAAAGCTGAATTGTTCAAAGAAAAGGTTTATGGATGATTTGTTTTTTAAAAAATCAGTGCTCCAATCCAAAATGATTTGTTAGAGAATAAACATTGTTTACAGCAACAACAGAAACCTGCAAGGATTGGTTTTAGTTAATGCTAAGACATATATAGCATACATGCAAGACGTTCTTAATTAAATGCTTATAATGGAGTAGATGGAAGGAACATGGTTCAAGCAAGTCAGAGAATCTAAAATTCTAAACAATATGGGTTAAAATCATTTAATGAATATTTAATTTCAATATATGTATCTGCAAACGTGAGTAAGTACGAGACAAAAAAAATATATTGTTCAACTTGGATTAATTTAAATACATATCCCCTCATTTGAAAATAAAATAAGATTGTTCCATTGAACCAACCACAAATCTAACATTTCTCTGTATGGAGGCTTTCAAAAAATGATTCTCTGTCTCACTTATTACAAGAAAGTAGTTCTGAGATTAGACGCCTATATATAATCTTTTAAAAAATTATATTCGGTTAACTTTATTAGTCGGTGCTATTTTTATTCTAAATTTAACAATTTTCATTTTACAAGGTTAATTAGAAAAAGTACTTTGTTTAATGGGATATAATTGCTCAGATTTTATTCTGTATAGCTTAGTTGCGTTTGGAATATGGATTCAATGAACAATCACATGCAAAATTCCTACTCTACTGTTCTGTCACAGGACATTTCCTGCGGCTGCATCTTTGTATTACAAAAATAATTGTACACCATAATCTTATAATAAATACGCAGCCCAACATGATTTAAATAACAACAATAAACCATATACCTAATTTAATTTCTCAAGGTAATGGCAGATCAAATGTCTTGTAATGACAGCTTTTCCCAAGATATAAACAGCATGTCGAGACTAGTATAAAAGAATTGTCATGTTTCATTGAGTTCTCACTAAGAAATCAAGGTTCAAAACATTGAGATTGTCATCTGGACATGGCTAGTTCAAAGCTTTCCCCATGTCTAATCTTTCTTCAATTGATTTTCTTGCTATTCGTCTTCAACGCAGCAAATGCGCAATTGAAGGTAGGGTTTTACAAGGATACATGTCCACAAGCTGAGGCTATCGTGAAAAAGGTCATGGATCAAGTGATGAAAGTAGCTCCTAGCCTTAGTGGTCCTTTGTTGAGGATGCACTTTCATGACTGCTTTGTTAGGGTACGTAAGCCTTTAATCCATCTCTGATCATTTGAAAATACCGAAACAGTTTTAAGCTCTTTTTGTTTTATCCTTGAGTTATAGTAAAATGCTTATGATCACTGCCTAATTATATATTTCTACAGGGTTGTGATGGCTCAGTGCTTCTGAACTCTAGTACTGGCCAAGCTGAGAAGGATTCACCTCCAAATTTAAGCCTTAGAGGATATCAAGTTATTGACAGAGTCAAGACTGCATTAGAAAAGGAGTGTCCCGGAGTAGTTTCCTGTGCAGATGCCTTGGCCATTGTGGCTAGGGATGTCACGGTTGCGGTAAGAAATTTATTTCAGGTTATTCATGTATTTCTTTTGCAAGAAAAATATTAGATAGCACAATGGTTTTAATTAATAATAATTTATCCTATCAGACTATGGGACCATTCTGGGAGGTTGAAACTGGAAGAAGGGATGGAAGGGTGTCCAACTTCTCAGAGCCCTTAACAAACCTGCCCCCGTTTTCTGCAAACATATCGCAATTGATATCAATGTTTCGTTCTAAGGGTCTAAGCGTGAAGGACCTTGTTGTGCTTTCAGGTACTTAAGCATATCATTTCAGGTTCTATATACAGTCTTGTAAAACGAAATTGCACTGACGTAAATTCTAATTATTCTGTTCTGGCACAAAGGTGGGCACACCATTGGCACTTCTCATTGCTCTTCCTTCACCTCCCGGCTTTACAACTCCACCGGAAGCAATGGAACCGATCCCACATTGGATTCAGAATACATAGCGAAATTGAAGAGTAAATGCAAGGTAGGAGATCAAACTACGCTCGTTGAGATGGATCCTGGAAGTGTCAGGACATTCGATAACAGCTATTATACACTCGTAGCAAAAAGAAGGGGACTTTTCCAGTCTGATGCAGCTCTCCTTGACAACAGTGAGACTAAAGCTTATGTTAAACTTCAATCTGCTGCGACCCATCGATCCACATTCTTCAAAGACTTTGGTGTTTCCATGAGAAATATGGGCAGGGTTGAAGTTCTAACCGGTAAAACTGGTGAAATCAGGAAAGTTTGCAGCAAGATCAACTAGACAAAATTTACTGTCATTATGGAATAAATTTCTTTTTTTTTGCATGGAAAGATTGGTATGGCTTGTACGTACCTTTTTAAGAATTATTTTCTTTTTTCATTTAAGATTTGCTGATTTGTTTGAAGAGTGGAAATCCATTACATTACTCCATCAATAATAAAAAAAAATGGTTTAAATACCAATGAATAGCTACTTGTCTAAATATTTTTCCAGTAAAGTAGTCCTCCAACTAGACTAAAAATAACCTCCTAAGAAATACTTTGTTTTTTACAAATGGAAAACCAAACACATCATCATACTCTAATACCACATCATACAATTTCTTCACCCAGTGCTAGTAACGATGCAACATCTCTTTGAACTCTACCAACCAAGAATTCCTCTATATTCTTTCTATATTTATGATTCATTGACAAGAGCTAGTGGTGACAGTAAGAAACAAGATGCTTTATCATTATATATTAATGTGAAGGACTTGTTATTTTTCATATATATTCCATGCGAGCTCTAACTAAAAATCATTCTATACATAGGAAAATCATTGATATTCTATGTTAAAAAACATGAACTTCGGCCTCAAACACATCATCGGTGGCAAATGACGAAATAAATTGAATCTATCTATACATTACCTAAAATACACATTTCTTGATTCCATGAAAATTATGGACTTATAATTAATAAATTTTTGAAGTTTTACTATTGGAAAGGTGCACCATTACTCTATCCATGATGTCATGTCATGTGCTCACCATTTTTTAGTGACATGAATAACGTTTATAGTATAGGTGTGATTAAGAAGTATATATAGCAAAAAGAATTTGTGGACAAATTATAAAAAAACTGAGTATAGGAATGAAATGCACCATATTCGTATATGGATAAACTGTAAGCTATTCCAAATGAGCAAATTTACATGGTTTTTTATTTATTTAATTACTACCTCTTCCATTTGGTCATCCATATTTTAATTAAAACCCAGATGCAAGTCAGGTTTTTTCCTAAGAAGTCATAGAAAAATCAAGAAAATCAAAGTTATAATAGCTATAACTTTTGTTATTTTTATTCTTATTTTTTTAAAGGAAGATAATTTAGTTCAATCCTATGCGGAAAATCCATCTCTTGTGAAAAAAGAGTTAGTACATTGTATTTTGAGGAGATTGTCTTACCTTTTTTTAATGTATTTTATTTTATTTTATTTTTAAAAATATTAAATTGATTTTTTTAGTATTCCTCGATAATTTAGATTTATTGATGTAAAAAAAAATACTTTAATACATTTTTAAACAAAACCACTTTTAAAAAACAGCCTACATTATAATACAAAACACACACAAAGAGTGTATCAAATGAAATATATAGTTTAGGTAGATATTCTCTAGATTCGTTGCCCAAGGAGCAACACGGGTCGGACCAATATTTTTTAAAAGGAGAGGGATTTGATAATACAATAAGAAATAAGGCAACAGCAACAAAAACATAATTGAAAAAGATTTTGCTCGAAGAAATGTTTAGTTGACATGCGAAATCCATGACCTCACACGTGAGATATGTCAAGATTACATGCTTAACATTATTTATTTTACATAAGCTAAATCAGAATAACCTTTTCAACAAAATATAATGAACAATGTTTTTTATTGTTCATCTACACTCAGGGGCACTTTGGATTGAAATAGTGAAATTATATAATAATATAAGTATCATTTGTAAACTAGGACTGAACAACGAAATTGTTTTGGCCGAGTGGTTAATGTGTGTGCCTGCTAAGTACATGAGTTTCCCCACCAGAGTTCAAATCTCTCAGGATTTTGGATTTTTAATATTATATTATCATAGCCTTTTTATTTTGCTTCCACCTCAAGTATTTCTTTAGACAATTCGTCACATAGTCCTTTGTTTTGGCATTAAATTAAAAAAACTAAAAGATATGATATTTTTATTATCTTATAAGTCAAACCAAAACATCCTTTCCAACAGCAATAATGGTGTCCACTGTCTTAGGAAGCCTCACACTTAACACTAAAACAGGAACAATACACAGAATCTCTCTATGTGGTGGAATCGCTCCAAGGAATAATTCAATTATAGAATCAAAATTGGTTCAAAAGTACATTCTCCTTTCAGAAAGGCCCTATAAATACTAAGGCAGTCTCCTGCTTCCACTGAAACGCAAATTCTAACTTAGAAAGCATAAGTAAGGAAAATTTAATAATGGTAATTATCTTGACAGGAAATAATAATAATAATAAAAGAAAGAAGCCAATTGTGCCGCAATTGTAGTTTGATCACGCAACTGTGGGAATCTCCTGATTTGCATTGATTTCCTGTTCTGCCTCAATTTCCTGATTTGCATCAATTGCCGGCTCTCCTGAAGAACTTGACTCCGGCAAGTACCGATTGGAGTATTCAGTAAGGAGTTGTGGATGCAAGCGTGTGATCTCTGAAGCTTGTAACCAGACTGAATCAGAAGGTGGTCGATTTTTCCATTGCACTAGGAATTTATAATAGCCCCCTCGGCGAGTGGATACAAATTGGTGGTCCAGGATTGACGCAATTTCATCTCTTGGTGCTGTAGTTGCTGGGATTCGTGGTTCTGGTGTATCAGCTGGAATTGGTTGTGTAGAAATGTTGTTTTCATTACCCTTGAACTCTGTAAGATCTTCAATGTTGAAAATTGGGCTAATAGCAAAATCTGGGGGCAAATCAATAACGTAAGCATTAACACCCAATTTCTTTGTGACCTTGAAGGGTCCTGCTCTTCGCGCATGAAGTTTAGTAAAACTTCCTTGAGGAAAACGTTCAGGACGTAGGCGCACCAACACCATGTCACCTGTATTGAATTGTCGATTTCTGCGTGTGGAGTTTGCTGCATCTGCATATGAAGTTGTTTGTATAGTCAGGCGTCTTTTGCATTCATCGTGTACATCTTGCATATAGCTTGTAAAATCCATGGCTGCTTCGCTTGCTTTAGGGGGTGCAGGTAGTGGACTTACATCAAGCGGGCGTTAGGGCTGAAACCCAGTAAACCACTTCAAAAAGGGGTGCAACCTCGTTGACCGATTAACCGAAGTTGTTGAAGGCAAATTCAGCGTGAGGGAGTACTAGGTCCCAACCCGGTCACATGATCGAGTAATCAAACAGCAGTAATAGATTCCCTAAGCTTCGCTTTGTGACTTCGGTCCCGCCGTCCGTTTGGGGATGGAATGCGCTTGAAAACATCGGCTTTCGTGCCCATTTTTGCCCACAATGTTTTCCAGAAGTAGCTCACAAATTTCACATCCCTGTCAGACACAATTGACATAGGAATACCATGCAGTCGAACGATTTCTTGTAGAAACAAGGCTGCAACTTTAGAAGCATCGAACGTCTTTTGGCAGGGTAAGAAGTGAGCCATTTTAGAAAAACGGTCAACTACAACCATTATTGAGTCGTGACGTCGCAAGGTTCTTGGTAACCCAAGAACAAAGTCCATGCTTAGGTGCTGCCATGGTCTGTCTGGAATTGGCAGTGGGGTGTACAGCCCCGCGGGTTGTTTTGTTCCTTTATTCAATTGGCAAATTCGACATCCCGTCCCACCACGGTGTGAACATCCCTACGCGATTCGAGGCCAATAAAACCGATCAGCAACTAGAGCGAAAGTTTTATCACTGCCCAAAAGTGGCTGACTAACCCTCCTCCATGAAGTTCGGTGATGAGAAATTCCCTCGAAAGGGAGCCACGCGGGATGCACAGTTGTGTTTTGTAAAATAAAAATCCCTCTCGCATCAAATACTCCTTCCCTGATACGTGTCCCTGGGTGGACAATTCATTGTAGATACTGCCAAAATCTGGGTCGTTGCTATACTCTGTCTTCACATTGTCCAAGCCTACCACATTGGCTGAAGATATGTGCAACAAATGTGGCCTTCTACTGAGAGCATCAGCCACTTTATTTTCAGTTCCTGACTTGTGTCTGATGACAAAATCAAACTGTTGCAAGTAATCAACCCATCGAGCATGCCTTGCATTCATTTTGGTTTGAGAGTTTAGATGCTTCAGCGAGTCATGGTCTGTGAAGAGGACGAACTCTCTATGGATCAAGTAGGGACGCCAATGCTTGAGAGTTTGAATTAAGGCGTAGAATTCCATGTCGTAGGCCGAGTATCGCCGTCGCGTTTCATTCAGTTTTTCGCTATAAAAGGCGATGGGATGACCCTCTTGACTTAGTACACCTCCAATCCCTACGTGGGATGCATCGCAGGCCACTTCAAAAATTTTAGAAAAATCAGGAAGCTTGAGTACCGGTGCTTGCCCCATTTTGTTCTTGATTTCTGCGAATGCCTTGGCAGCTGCTGTTCCCCACGCAAATTGCTTACTCTTTAGGCATTCCGTGATTGGGGCCATGATTGAGCTAAAGTTGCGTATGAACCGTCGATAAAAGGTGGCCAAGCCGTGAAAGCTTCTGATCTCGGACAGATTCTGTGGTGTCGGCCATTGTTGGACAGCTTGTACCTTGGCTGGGTCGGCTTCAACTCCTTTGCAGGAGATGATAAATCCTAGAAATTTGGCACTCGTGCGCATGAATGAACACTTGTCCTTGTTAATATAGAGCTGCTCATTTTTCAAAACCTGTAGGACTTGTTCAACATGGCTCACATGTTCTTGCGCACCCTTGCTGAAAATTAGAATGTCGTCGAAGTAGACGACCACAAATCTCCCCAGGAATGGTTTGAGTGTCTGCGTCATTACGCGCATGAAGGTGCTTGGCGCATTGGTTAATCCGAACGGCATGACTAGCCACTCAAAGAGGCCATCTTTAGTTTTGAATGTTGTTTTCCACTCGTCTCCCTCCTTGATACGGATTTGATGATATCCACTACGGAGGTCGATTTTGGTGAAAATAGAGGAACCACTAAGTAAGTCCAGCATATCATCAAGACGAGGGATGGGAAACCGATATTTCACCGTAATTTTGTTAATTGCTCGACTATCGACGCACATCCGCCAACTACCGTCTTTCTTTGGTGTAAGTAAAACCGGGACAGCGCAAGGGCTAAGGCTCTCACGGATGAATCCCTTGTCCAACAATTGTTGTATCTGCCGGCTGAGCTCTTCATTTTCCCTTGGACTCATACGGTAGTGGGGTAAGTTAGGCAAAGTAGACCCCGGTATTAAATCAATTGTGTGCTGCACCTCCCTTAATGGGGGGAGTTGGTTGGGTACTTCTTCCGGCATGATATGGCTGTATTGTTTCAATAGCGCAGATAACTCTGCAGGAATGACACCATCATCTTGCTTCCTCTCACGGTTCACAACCAATAGCACCATGTCCTCCCGTTTGCATGACTTGGGAGAATTGTTTCATTGTCGGGGACAGGGGACCACATCCTTCTCAGTGTCAAATTCAGAAATTTGCGAGGGGCTCTAAGCACAAACCTCCTTCCCTTGGAAGTTAAATGAGTAGGTATTAGCATACCCATCATAATACACCCTCCTATCATAGAGCCATGGACGTCCCCAAATGAGTAAATGACACACGGTCATAGGAATCACATCACACCATGCTTCATCAACGTATTTTCTCCCAATGAGAACTTTCACCAAGCAACACTTTGTTTTGACCGAGACCGAGTTGGTCTCATTAACCCAACTAATTCGGTATGGGGATGGGGATGTTTTATCGTTTCTAACCCCAAAGCGTTCGATAGGGCTGCTTCGAGATCACATTCATACCGCTGCCATTGTCGATAATCGACGTTCAAAGCCTTTGCCGTTATGCTCCATTCGAGTGTGAAAAATATTGGTGCACAACCACTCGGGATTAGCTTTGCAGCTCCTTTCTTAGTTCCCCGTCAGTATTCGATGAATAACACAACTTGGGTAATTCCGACGCACTCAAGTGTTCTTCATCACTAAGGCTGTCTTTACATCACACTCTTCCTCTTCTTCAAGTGCTTCGACCATATCTCTCGCTAGTCAGTTCTTTTTCACGAAATAAATGCTATCCTTTTGTCTCTGGGTGGGACATACCACCGGCAAAGTGGCGAAACCCTTTGCATTTGTAGCATTGGGGTCCATCGTTAGAGAATCTGGCTCTTTCCTTTAAAATCCCCACTAATTCCAGCCTTGGGTTGATCCCTCGACGTAGGGGTCTTTGGTGTTGCGTAGAGTCGGGGACAAAATTCGTGCTTTGCATCCCACGATGACTATTCTTCTTCCCACTAGCGAGTCCCGATTGTTTCTCAAGACGAAGTGCCAAGCCGATAAGCCTCGTCCACATTGAGTAGGCGTGCAGTCCACATCTCTTTGCGCAGGTCGCTGCGTAACCCCGTCCGATATCGGGCCAATGTTTGCTGTTCCGTTTCCACAACTCTACTACGCACTGATAGTTCATGGAAGCGGTCTGTGAATTGATCTACACTTAAGGAACCTTGGCGAAGTTGCAACATCTCTTCGAACATCATCTGCTCATAATCAATGGGCAGATATTTCTCTTTCAATCGTTCCTTCATCTCTTCCCAGTTTAGGATTGGGGGTCTATGCATTCTACGCAATTGTTCCTCCACACTTCCCCACCATGCTCTTGCATGTCCCTTTAATTTCATTCGAACATAACGCACCTTTCGATCCTCAGAAACAGCAAACCAGTCGAAGTAGTCTTCAATGGCTGTCAGCCAGTCTTCAAATGCGTTAGGCTCCAGTTTGCCAAGGAAATCTGGCACATCTACCTTCATTCGTTTGGTTAATTCATCAAGTGGTGGTTGATAAGCAACATGTCCCCTGTGCACAGCTTGTCTTGGACGACGAACTTGATGATCATGTTCATCAAAGTCGTGAAAGTCCTCTTCTGCACCGTGAACATCTTCTTCCTCAGCATGGTTCAACCTTCCCCTGTGTTCTACCCTTCGGCCTTGTTGATTTGGGAGTCCATACTCCTCTCGAGCATAGCGTTCCTCCATCACATCTAGGCGTCGCATTACTTGTGCCATAACTGTGGCAAGTTGGTCAAGTTGATAGTGCAATTGTGGTTGGTCAGAGTTTCCGGTGTTTGGGTGTTCGGTGTTTGGATTTTGGTGGCTCGAGGTGGAGCTGTCTTGGAGGTTTGGGTTGATTGGGTTGATGGGGTTGATGGGGTTGATGGGTGCTTGGTTGGTGGGGCTAGGGTGGGTTATGTTTTGGTTGGTGGGTATGGGATTGTTTCGGTTGTGGGTGGAAGCCATAGCGTATGAATTGCCGCTGCGAGTAACAGGCATATACGCACGGCTCTGATACCAAATTGGTGTCCACTGTCTTAGGAAGCCTCACACTTAACACTAAAACAGGAACAATACACAGAATCTCTCTATGTGGTGGAATCGCTCCAAGGAATAATTCAATTATAGAATCAAAATTGGTTCAAAAGTACATTCTCCTTTCAGAAAGGCCCTATAAATACTAAGGCAGTCTCCTGCTTCCACTGAAACGCAAATTCTAACTTAGAAAGCATAAGTAAGGAAAATTTAATAATGGTAATTATCTTGACAGGAAATAATAATAATAATAAAAGAAAGAAGCCAATTGTGCCGCAATTGTAGTTTGATCACGCAACTGTGGGAATCTCCTGATTTGCATTGATTTCCTGTTCTGCCTCAATTTCCTGATTTGCATCAAATAAACAATATTTTTCACTGTTCATTTAGACTCAGATGCATTGTGAATTAGAATAAAAAAATTACTATTATACCCCTCTGTTTATTGTGTTTTTTAGCCTTAGGTCTGGGGGTATTTTTGATTTTTTGTCTTTCTGTGCATAGTAAAATAACCATAATACTCATATATAAGACAAAAATGAAGTTGAACCATCGAGGGCATTAAGGTTAGTGCACATATTTTTTTAAATGGCTAAATACAAATATACCCCCATATAAGACAAAATGCACAGTACACTCCCGGGTCAATATGGTAACTGCACAATTTTTTTTAAATAGCCAAATACGTACATACACGTCGTCCACTTCCGCCCTCTTTTCAATTGCGGACGGCTCGTGCGGTGTGTTCAGCGGTGCAAAAATGCCCAACTGACATCTATAATTATTCTCCACCATGTTTTCTTCCTCGTCGTGCTGCGCATCGCATTCTGAGGTTGCTGGAGACGTGATGGTTGTGGGTTGAGGTTTTTTTACCCTTTTCTCTCTCCCGTACGTAAAAGTACGTGTCAGACCCCACTGTTTATTGTAGTTTTATTATAGTCCCTGATCTTTTGAATGTTTTGTATGGTCCTTATTTCTGTTATAGAAGTTTTGATTTATTTCAATTTTTTCTTTCAATGGAAATTGATTATATATTATAGTTTCATTACATTCTTCCTTCTTTTAATTTACAGATTGGTTTGAAATCCTAAATATTTTCGGTATTAAAGTGTTGATTTGTTCCAATTTTATCCTTCAATTCAAATTGAATATATATTTTAGTTTCATTTCAGTCCTCTGTCTTTTAATTTCCGTTTTTGTTTTAAATTCTGAAATTTTTTCGGTATCAACATTTAGATTTGTTTCAATTTTGTCCTTGAAATGAAATTTATTATATATGTGTTTTGCATTTCAGCCTTATAATTTTAATCTTGGATTTTATTTTAATACCTTTATTTTTTAAATATATTTTAAAATAGTTCCTATTTTTGTTCATGTTTGTTTCTAATTTTTCTTATTTCCACTGTTATTAAAGTTGTTTTTTTATTTAATGTTTAAATTCTAATTTGTGTTGGTGATCATTTGAAAATTGAAATTTTTTATTTTTTATTCTTTAAATCAAATAATTTTATTAAAATATAATAATATTTATTTTTGTTTTGTCAATTATTTTTTTTTTATTTTTTTTCGTTAATATTGTTAGGTGTTGAAATTTCAAATTATTATAGATAAGACATTCAAAGTAATGATAATGATTAGTTATAAGTTTTTTCCTTATAAATATGTGAGACTAATTATATATTTTGATATTTATTTAATATTAGCACCTTAATATATATATATATATATATATATATATATATATATATATATATATATATATATATATGTATAAATCAAAATAAATTACATAGGGTTATTTTTAAAACAAATAATATCAGTATTCTGAAATACTTTAAATATAATAATATGAGGAATAAATCTTATAAAATAAAAAAAAATTAATTTCTTCTTCAAACAATAATTATGGTGTCACCAATAGTATTATCAATAATAATATTTATACTGACATGTATAATAATTGTGAAAATTTAACAATTATGATAATAACAATGACAATAAGAATAAAAATAATTCATCGATAATATCACATAAACAAAACAGGTGGAAAAATTAGGGTAAATTATCTGCAATGAAAAAATATACGAGCCAATTTCCCTCTATTTTGTGGTAGCCATAAACAAATGTTTTAACATGTAAAAAAATGTTAATGGTCCTAGATTTTTTTAATAATTTAAAATAATGATAATGATTATTTTTAATGGTTTTTGTCTTAAAAATAATTATATATTTAGATATTATTTTAATATTAAAACCTTAATATATATATATATATATATATATATATATATATATATATATATATATATATAAAGGAAGTTTCTTTTTAAATTCTCAAATTAATTTAATCATAGTGTTCTAAAATACTTCAAATATAATAATATGAAGAATAAATCTTGAAAATAAAAAATTAAAAATGTGTTGTTATAATGATAATGATAGTGGTAACAATAATATTGTTAGTAATGATTAGAATATTAATTATTTACAATAATTATTACAATAGTAGCTATAATTATTATGATAATTTAACAATCATGATAATAACAATAAGAATAGTAATCAAGATAATTCATTAAACGATGTTGTTTTTATTAAAATTTGACTTCAGTAACTTTTTTATGTATGATATTTCAAATCTTATATTACATAAATAAAAAATATATGAAACTACACATAGACAAAACAAGTAAAAAAATTTGGTCAAATTATCTACAAATAAAAAATATATGAGAATAATTAATGGTCAAATATTTGTTTTTAGTAATGTTATACATCTTAATGAAATAATCAACGTATAAAACTTTCAATTAGTTAATTTCTTTTGAATATGTTTAAAATAATAATAATTGTTATTAAAAGATATATTTTCTGGACAGATTGAGAATACTTATATATTTTGATATTTGTTTAATATTAATGTCTTAAAATATATATATATATATATATATATATATATATATATATATATATATATATATATATATATATAAATGAACTATTTTTTTAAGAAATATCAAATTATTTTAATGTTAGTATTATTATATCACATAAAATATAAAAATATAAAGAATACATCTTAAAAAATAAAAACAAATACTTTCATTTTTTTTATAGCAATAATGATAGTGGTAGTGATAGTGTTACTAGTGATAATTACAATATTACTTATTTGCAATAATATTCATAATAGCAGTGATAATAATTATGACAATTTAGCAATCATAGTAGTAACAATGAAAATAATAATCAAAATGATTCACTGGTCGATGTTTTGTTTGTGAAAATTAAATTTTATGACTTTTTTTATGTATGATATTTCATATTTTATATAACGTAAAAACAATATACAAAGTCATACATAGACAAGACAGATAGAAATATTGTTCCCAATTATCTACAATAAAAAAAAATATTTTGCATTTCGCCACAGCCTGCTCCAAATTTTGTAAAATGTAGCCAAATTGTTAATAGTCTTATATTTTTTTTATAATATTATATATCTGAGCTAAATAATGAACTTAAATATTTTAAGATTATGTAATTTCTATATGTATTTGTTTTACTTTAGATAAGACATTTAGAATAATGATAAAAATTATTTTTAGGAATTTTTCCTTGAAAAATAGGTGAGGCTAATTATATATTGTGATATTTTTTTGATATTAATGTCTTAAAATATATATAAAAAAATTAACTAACTTTTCTTTATAAATCTCATTAATTTAGTCTCAATGTTCTAAAATACTTTTAATATGATAATATGAAGAAAAATCTGACAAACTCATATTTAATAAATTTTAGCATTTGCATTTTGCTATCTGTCAAATAAATTATTCATCAAGTAATTAAAAGATGCCCAATAAATAATTAGTATGTTGTAGACAACAAATAACTCATCTTTAGTCAATTTGATCAATTCAAGTTTTCTTATCTACCAATTAAATTATAACCCAAGTAGTTAAACCAAACAACCAATTAAATTGTTTACTGCTTAACTCATTCATTTGTGCTAAAATTCATCGATTATAATTTTGGTATTTGCTAATGAAATAATTCATCAAACAAATAAAATATACACAACAATCAATCAATATGTTGCATGAAGTAGATGACTCATTTTCAATAAATTTTATCTCTTCCAATTGTACAATGTACCAATTAAATAATTATCAGAACTGTTTTAACAATAGGAACATTCAATCACTTTTAGGCGGAAACAATTCATTTCTAACATATTTTACCGATTACAATATCACTAATTAAATATTAAAGTAACCAGTTATAACACGCACAAAATCATTTAGTTTTTTACATAGAAAAAAGCTCAGTGCAGCGCGCGGGCAAGTAACCTTGTGCTTCCTAAGTCACGAGCTTAGGATAATTTAATAGAAATAAATCAATGACAAATAAAAAAAATTAAAAGATAAATATAGATCATGTTATTTAATAGTACAATGCAATCATGAGTTATGTTTAATTAGTTTATTTTTATTAAAATAAATTATTATTAAAACTATCAAAAATATAGATTTTTCCAATGAAATAAAAGAAATAAAATTATGCAAGGTTTCATATATTAAAAATATCATAAAACAAATTAAGATAAATCATATTAACCTCATGAAGAATTAAAGACAATCAATATAATTAAAATAATTTATATTTTAAAATGACCAAATAATCTAAAAAATAACATAAGAGTGATACTAATTAAAAAAAATCAAAAAATATTATAAGAAAGTCATAAGAAAAGGTATTAATTGAAAATAAATTGTCAAGGTGTGTGGGCTTTAAAGCCAAGGCCCATGCATATTAGCTTGCCATTTTTTTATAGGGGAGTACAACTTGTAGGTGACCTCTATTCTTTTGAAAAATAAGATAAGACAGATGACATGTCATTCCTTATAGCAATCGATGTCCTGTCATCCAACCCATATTCCAGTCACAATTGTAGTGGCTAGAAAATCCAACCTTGAAGTTATTTTTATCTACAATTTGTTTTTCAATGTAATAAACATCCTTATAACACTAAGAAACTAACTTATAAACCTAATAAATCCAAAAAAAGGTACAAGTCACTAAATTAAACTAGAAAGAAATATTGCATCCTTCAACTACATTTGATTTTTTAAGCTATATTGAGGCTAAAAATAGCCACCATAATTCTCCTCCTCATCTGGTGGAGCTATTGTCACTAATTATAACATCTTTGGTGTTCAGAATCGTAACCAACAAAGAGTTTTCTCTCTCTTGACTCTCAAATTTGGCAACTCCTCTTGTCTCTCATGAATAAAGGATTGGAAAATGAGGGAAATGAAGTTGATAATAAGATGTGTTTTTAAAATAATTAAAAGGACTCATCACCTTATAGCAAAAAAGATGGGGGAAAAAGATTATTTCACAAACAAATTTGTGAAATAAATTTGAAAACATCATCTATGTTACCCGTGTTTTTCAATTCAATTCTATGTTTTGCAATTTAATCCTTCTCCGAAAATAACTTGCAATTATATGCTAATTTGGGCTCAAAGGGATTAATAGTCCAAACAAACAATTTGAGGATTAAATTAAAAATAAGAAAAATCAATGCTCCAATTCACAGAAATTTATGAGAGTTTAATGAAAACCTAAAAGGCTAAACAAAATTTAATGTTAAGAGATAACATACTTGCAAGACGCTATTAATTAAATGCATAGATTGATGGAACATGGTTCAAGCAACTAAGAGAATCTAAAATTCTAAACAATATGGGTTATGTTTTTAAATCATATACATGAATATTTATATTCAGCATATGTAACTACAAACGTGTGAGTAAGTAAGACATAAAGAATATATTGTTTCAAGTTGGAATAATTGAAATGCATAACCATTTACTTGCAAAAATAAAAAATAATTATTTTTCCATTGCAAATCTAGCAAGCTACTAATAACAATTCTCCGTATGGTTTTCGAAAAATGATTTTCTCATAATGCAGACTTAGTCTCTCTTATTATAAGAAAGAAGTTTAGAGAGTAGACGCATATATTTAATCTTTAAGAAAATGGTATTATTTCAATTCTAAATCCCATTAACAATTTTGATTTTTCTAGGTTAATGGAAAATAAAATCCTATTTATTAGGTAAAGTCTTGAAAATAATTTTATATTACTTTTTTAACATATGGTATCACATTAAAATTTAAATAATAAACTTTTGATGGCATATCAAATAATTATATAAAAACAAGTCGGATATAGTTTCCTTCAAAAAGCTTTTGTGGATCAATATTATTTCAAGCTACTACCATAGTGATCTAGAGAAGTTTAGTAATTAGTTTTTTTTTTGTTGATAAAAGCGTTGACTTCGGATAAATAAATAAAAAATGATAGAAAAGGATTCAGAAATTCTATGTTAGAGACAAACTTGGATTGGTAGAAGCATTTAAGCTTATTACAAGGTTAAGATATAATAACTATACACCACGATTTGCTATCTCTAGGATAGAAATGTCCCAACTTCAAAACTTATTAAGAAGTAGTTCGTTAGCATGATGACTACCATGTCTGACGTTGTGATCTCTACATATTTGACTTTGTTAAAATCTTAATTGGTCCAAGTGGCAGTGAGAGAAGCAGCCATGGTGTCAACAACCAATTAAGATTTTTTTGAAATCAAATATATGTTAATTTTTACCAAGAAAAATCAAGTTTCAATCCAGCTAGCTAATAATTGATTGATAGAATGGACATCTTACCGCCTGCCTCACGGTCACTATTCATTCATCCCCTTGAATTGCTCAAATTTGATTGTGTGTAGCTTATTTGCTTTAGAATATGGATCCAATGAGGCATTCCTACTCTTCTGTTCTGTCACAGATCATTTCCGGCAACTTCATAATCTTATAATAATGAAGTCAACAGAGAATTAGGATATGAATACGCAACACAGCAAGATTTAAATAACAACAGTAAATCAAACGTCTTGTAATGACAGCATTTCCCAAGATTATACAGTATGTCGAGACTAGTATAAAAGAGTTCTCCAGTTTCATTGAGTTCTCACTAAGAAATCAAGGTTCAACACATTGAGATTATCATCTAGACATGGCTAGTTCAAAGCTTTCCCCATTTCTAATCTTTCTTCAATTGATTTTCTTGCTATTCGTCTTGAACTCAGCAAATGCGCAATTGAAGGTAGGGTTTTACAAGGATACATGTCCCCAAGCTGAGGCTATTGTGAAAAAGGTCATGGATCAAGTGATGAAAGTAGCTCCTAGCCTTAGTGGTCCTTTGTTGAGGATGCACTTTCATGACTGCTTTGTTAGGGTACGTAAGCCTTTAATCCATCTCTGATCATTTGAAAATACCGAAACAGTTTTAAGCTCTTTTTGTTTTATCCTTGAGTTATAGTAAAATGCTTATGATCACTGCCTAATTATATATATATTTCTACAGGGTTGTGATGGCTCAGTGCTTCTGAACTCTAGTACTGGCCAAGCTGAGAAGGATTCACCTCCAAATTTAAGCCTTAGAGGATATCAAGTTATTGACAGAGTCAAGACTGCATTAGAAAAGGAGTGTCCTGGAGTAGTTTCCTGTGCAGATGCCTTGGCCATTGTGGCTAGGGATGTCACGGTTGCGGTAAGAAATTTATTTCAGGTTATTTCTTTTGCAAGAAATATATTAAAGAACAGAATGGTTTTAAATAATAATAACCTGTCCTATCAGACTATGGGACCATTCTGGGAGGTTGAAACTGGAAGAAGGGATGGAAGGGTGTCCAACTTCTCAGAGCCCTTAACAAACCTGCCACCATTTTTTGCGAACATTTCTCAATTGATTTCAATGTTTCGTTCTAAGGGCCTAAGCGTGAAGGACCTTGTAGTGCTTTCAGGTACTTAAGCATTTCACTTCAGGTTCTATATAATAAAACGAAATTGCACTGACGTAAATTCTAATTATTCTGTTCTGGCACAAAGGTGGGCACACCATTGGCACTTCTCATTGCTCTTCCTTCACCTCCCGGCTTTACAACTCCACCGGAAACAATGGCACCGATCCCACCTTGGATTCAGAATACATAGCGAAATTGAAGAGTAAATGCAAGGTAGGAGATCAAACTACGCTCGTAGAGATGGATCCTGGAAGTGTCAGGACATTCGATAACAGCTATTATACACTCGTAGCAAAAAGAAGGGGACTTTTCCAGTCTGATGCAGCTCTCCTTGACAACAGTGAGACAAAAGCTTATGTTAAACTTCAATCTGCTGCGACCCATAGATCCACATTCTTCAAAGACTTTGGTGTTTCCATGAGAAATATGGGCAGGGTTGGAGTTCTAACCGGTAAAGCTGGTGAAATCAGGAAAGTTTGCAGCAAGATTAACTAGACAAAGTTTACTGTCATTATGGAATAAGTTGTTGTTTTTTTGCATGGCAAGATTGGTTTGGCTTGGACGTACCTTTTCAAGAATTATTTTCTTTTTTCCTTGAAGATTTGCTTGAATGTTTGAAGTGTTGAAATACATTACATTACTCAATCAATAATAAAAAGGTGGTTTAAATACCACTGAATAGCTACTTCGGTTTTGTTTATATAATTTTATTTATTTACTTTTGTTTATCTTTCTGCCACTACTGGCTTGGCAATTCAAGCAAAGTTGTGGTTAAATTAGTTGACTTGCTCACCTAATTGCAAGATGTAAATACAGGATATAATTATGGGCTACCAATATTTATCGGTGATAAAAATTTGTTTTTACTCTTTTTCTGCACAAAATGTACTTGAAAAATAAGTTAACTGTACATCTAACATTAAATATTACACTTTTTACATCCATGCACGTTATTATCATCAGAACCCAATTATTTGTGAACAGAGCAGTGGATTTATTTTTCTTCAAAAACTTATCCTCAACATTCTATATTAGTTTTTTTTTTTTACTTTTAGAAATTACAATTTACATTCTAAATTTCACTATACTGCGTAATAATTTACTTGTTGATAAAATAGATAGATTTCAAAACTGATTTTGAATTTTACATGGAAAACGAAAGATGCTATGGATCACTTAGGTCATTGAATTAACAAAACTATTATACTATTTTTATTGTGCAATATAACAATTAATAACATTAGAATCCACTGTATCAACTAATCATTATTAATTTTATAAATAGCAATTAATGGGATAAACATGGGTACATTGCGGAAGTGTGCATGACATTGTTAAACGTTGTCACAAACGATGCTTGGCTATAAGTAGTGACCCTTACTTACAAGATTTACATGTTAAGGAATCATCTCATCTAAAAAATTAAATTATTAGATGAAGTCGTAAAATATAATTTATATTATTCTTTAATACTCTCCTCAAGTGAAAGCTTTTTTAGCTTGAAATTTTAGCACAGATCTACATCACCTTGTACTAGATTCTTTATCAAATAGAATGAGGATGATGAGATTCGAACTCTGTGACAAACCCATGAAACATTTTCTTGACACTAAGGGTATTGTGCACCATAAATCTTGTCTATATACTTTTGAACAAAATGGGTTGGTTGAGGGTAAGCATAGACATCTTATTGAAACTACAATAACTTTATTTCAACATGCTAAGTTGCCTCCTTCTTAATCAAGTGAATGTCTTATGTTGTTTTACATCACAAGTCTCCCTTTGAAATGTTGTTTGGCAAAATACCTTCTGTCTCACATCTACGAGAATTTGGTTATGCATTATTTTCCTTTACTACGACCCTATCTTCAACATAAATTACAACCAATAACCATTATATGTGTATTCCTAGGATTTGCCCCTCAATATAAAGGGTATATATGCTACAATGTCTCTAGCAGGAAATCCTATATATCTAGACATGTTGTGTTCAATGAAAATATGTTTCCCTACAAAGACTTGGTCACACAGATTACATCATCTAATCCATCACCTATTTCTTCTACAATTTCAATTCTACCTACTGTCACAAATAACAATATGGTTTCATCACCTCCTCTTCCTAGCTCACTCAATTCGCATGATATTTCCTCATCCTCACCATTATCAATGTCTATAACTCCTGCTCCTTTGTCCTTCTCCTCCATACCTGTGGCTCCTGAATCTAGCACTGAAGGTATGCATCTTGAACCTTCATCTTTAAAGGAGCCTTTTAATCCTGAGATTTTATTTATTGTTCTACATATTCCTATTATGAATGTCCATCCTATGCAAACATGTAGTAAAAGTGGGGTTGTGACCTATCATTGAGTGAACCTATGAACTACAAATTTGCTTTTAAAATTCCAATTTGGTTCTCTGCTATGCAAGAGATCACTGCTTTGCATTCTCAGGGTACATGGAGCATTGTTAAGTTACCCTCTCATAAGAACTTAGTAGGGTGAAAATGGATCTTCAAAATCAAGAAGCATGCAGATGGCACCATTGTTAGACATAAGGCTTGACTGATTGGTCAAGGGTTTGGCCTTGGCCAAGAACTTGCCCTGGATTATGATGAGACTTTCAGCCCTGTAGTTAAACCAACCACTGTTTGAATTGTGTTGGCTCTCGCTGCTCATCATAACTGGAAATTAAGACAACTAGATGTAAAGAATGCCTTCCTTCATGGCATTCTTCAAGAGAAGGTATACATGGCTCAACCCCCTTGGTTTATAGACTCGGTGCATCCATAACTGGTGTGCAAGCTTTATAAATCTTTGTATAGGCTTAAACAAGCTCCAAGAGCATGGAATGACAAGTTTACTAATTTTTGCCAACTCTGGGATTTAAGCGCACCTATGCTGATTCATCTCTCTTCATTAAACCTCTTGATCATGGCATCATCATTTTGCAAGTGTATGTAGATGATATTATCATTACTGGCATTGAATCTTATGAGATTCAAAGGATTATTAACTCTCTCATTGCTGAGTTTGAAATCACAGATTTTGGTGACTTACATTATTTTCTGGGGATTCAAATTTCTCATATTCATATTGGCCTGTTTCTATCTCAATCCAAATACATAACTGATTTATTGTGTAAAACTGAGATGATTGATGCTAAGGCATGCCACACTCCTTGTCTTCCCTATCAAAGATTGTCCAAGGATGATGGTGTGCCCTTTGAGAATCGGACTATGTATAGGAGCATTGTAAGAGCTCTGCAGTAGCTAACATTCACTCGTCCAGACATTGCCATTGCAGTTCATCAAGTCTGCCAGTTTATGCAAAATCCAATGGTGTCTCATTTCACTATAGTTAAACGTATATTACGATATCTCAAGGGCACTACTAGCTATGGAATGAGGTATACTCATGGTTCTTTAGAACTTAAAGCTTTCAGTGATGCAGATTGGGCAAGAGATCCAAATGATAGAAGATCCACCATTGGTTTGGTCATCTTCCTTAGGTCCAATCCTATTTTATGGTCTTCAAAAAACAACATACAGTTTCTCGATCTTCTATAGAGGCAGAATATAGAGCATTATCATCGAAAGCTATTGAACTTGATTGGCTCAAGCAATTGTTGGTGTTTATGTGTGTTGCAATTGTCCAGCCTCCAGTTTTTGGGATAATCTCTCGGCTATTGCTTTGTCATTTAATCCTGTTCAGCATCAACGAACCAAGCACATAGAGATTGATGTGCATTTTGTTCATGAAAGGGTGGCTAGCATTCAGCTATTTATGCAATTTGTATCCTCCAAAGAACAATTTGTTGATATCCTAACAAAAGGGTTAAGTACTATTTTGTTTCAATTGCATTGCAGCAATCTCATGCTTGGTTTACCAAAGCAAGAGACTGAGGGGGGATGTTAGAGTATAATTGTACACGTATGAAAGAGTATAAATGTATGGTAGATTATGGTATTTGTAATGCCTATAAATAGGCACTTTTGAGACACACAGGAAAGACATGAAAAATATATTGTTACAGTACCAAAATTCAAATTTGTATTCTCCCTCTCATTTCTCTCTTCTCTTCTCTTAACCTTCAGCTCAATAATCTCCTTCTTCTCCTTAATTCCTCAATCTTCTGTGAATCCTCACTATCCCAACAAAAACATCATCTATGTTACCCGTGCTTTTCAATTCTATATTTTTCAATTTAATCCTTTCTCCCAAAAAACATGCAATTATATGCTAATTTGAGCTCAAAAGGATCAATTGTCCAAAGAAGCAATTTGAGGATTAAATTAAAAATTACAAAAAAAAATCAATGCTCCAATTCACAGTAATTTGTGATAGAGTTTAATGAAAAACCTACAAGGCTTACATTTTGTTAATGTTAAGAGATAACATACTTGCAAGACATTATTAATCACATGCATAGGTGGATGGAACATGCTTCAAGCAACTAAGAGAATCTATAATTCTAAACAATATGGGTTATGTTTTTAAATCATATACATGAATATTTAAAGTCAGCATATGTAACTACAAACGTGAGTAAGTAAGACAGAAAGATTATATTGTTTCAAGTTGGATTAATTTAAATGCATAACCATTTACTTGCGAAAAAAAAACTTCATTGAAACACCCACAAATCTAGCAAGCTACTAATAACAATTCTACGTATGGTTTTCAAAAAAATGATTTTCTCATAATGCAGACTTAGTCTCTCCTATTATAAGAAAGAAGTTTAGACAGTAGACGCATATATTTAATCTTCAAAAAAATGGTATTATTTCTAATCAATACCCCCATTAACAATTTTGATTTTTCTAGGTTAATGGAAAAAAATCCTATTTATGGTTTAAGAGTTTAAATTATTAGTGAAGTCTCGGAAATAATCTTATATTTATTTATTTTTAACATATGATATCACATTAAAATTTAAAATTTAAATAATAAACTTTTGATGGCATATCAAATAATTATATAAAAAAAAGTCGGATATAATTTCCTTGAAAAAGCTTTTGAGGATCAACATTATTGCAAGCTACGACCATTGTGATCTAGAGAAGTGTATTAATTAGGTATTTTTTTGTTGCTAAAAAAACTGATTTCAGATAAATAAATAAAAATTATAGGAAAGGATTTCAGAAATTATATTTATTTCTATGTTAGAGACAAACTTGGATTGGTAGAAGCATTAATTAAGCTTATTACAAGGTTAAGATATAATAACTATAAACCATGATTTGCTATCTCTAGGATAGAAAATGTCTCAACTTCAAAACTTATTAAGAAGTAGTTCGTTAGCATGATGATTACCATGTCTGACGTTGTGATCTCTACATATTTGACTTTGTTAAAATCTTAATTGGTCCAAGTGGCAATGAGAGAAGAAGCCACGGTGCTCATTTTTACCAAGAAAAATCAAGTTTCAATCCAGCTAGCTAATAATTGATTGATAGAATGGACATCTTACCGCCTGCCTCACGGTCACCTATTCATTCATCCCCTTGAATTGCTCAATTTTGATTTAGAATAATTGATCCAATGAGCAATCACATGAGGCATTCCTACTCTTCTGTTCTGTCACAGATCATTTCCGGCAGCTTCATCTTTATATTACAAAAATGGAGCCATCATAATCTTATAATAATAAAGTCAACAGAAAATGAGGATATGAATACGCAACACAGCATGATTTAAATAACAACAGTACATCAAACGTCTTGTAATGACAGCTTTTCCCAAGATATAAACAGCATGTCGAGACTACTATAAAAGAGTTGTCATGTTTCATTGAGTTCTCACTAAGAAATCAAGGTTCAAAAACGTTGAGATTGTCATCTGGACATGGCTAGTTCAAAGCTTTCCCCATGTCTAATCTTTCTTCAATTGATTTTCTTGCTATTCGTCATTAACCCAGCAAATGCGCAATTGAAGGTAGGGTTTTACAAGGATACATGTCCTCAAGCTGAGGCTATAGTGAAAAAGGTCATGGATCAAGTGATGAAAGTAGCTCCTAGCCTTAGTGGTCCTTTGTTGAGGATGCACTTTCATGACTGCTTTGTTAGGGTACGTAAGCCTTTAATCCATCTCTGATCATTTGAAAATACCGAAACAGTTTAAAGCTCTTTTTTTTTTATCCTTGAGTTATAGTAAAATGCTTATGAGCACTACCAAATTATATATTTCTACAGGGTTGTGATGGGCTCAGTGCTTCTGAACTCTAGTACTGGCCAAGCTGAGAAGGATTCACCTCCAAATTTAAGCCTTAGAGGATATCAAGTTATTGACAGAGTCAAGACTGCATTAGAAAAGGAGTGTCCCGGAGTAGTTTCCTGTGCAGATACCTTGGCCATTGTGGCTAGGGATGTCACGGTTGCGGTAAGAAATTTATTTCAGGTTATTCATGTATTTCTTCTGTAAGAAATATATTAAAGAACAGAATGATTTTAATTAATAATAATTATCCTATCAGACTATGGGGCCATTCTGGGAGGTTGAAACTGGAAGAAGGGATGGAAGGGTGTCCAACTTCTCAGAGGCCTTAACAAACCTGCCACCATTTTTTGCAAACATTTCTCAATTGATTTCAATGTTTCGTTCTAAGGGCCTAAGCGTGAAGGACCTTGTAGTGCTTTCAGGTACTTAAGCATTTCACTTCAGGTTCTATATAGTAAAACGAAATTGTACTGAGATAAATTCTAATTATTCTGTTCTGGCACAAAGGTGGGCACACCATTGGCACTTCTCATTGCTCTTCCTTCACCTCCCGGCTTTACAACTCCACCGGAAAGGATGGCACCGATCCCACATTGGATTCAGAATACATAGCGAAATTGAAGAGTAAATGCAAGGTAGGAGATCAAACTACGCTCGTAGAGATGGATCCTGGAAGTGTCAGGACATTCGATAACAGCTATTATACACTCGTAGCAAAAAGAAGGGGACTTTTCCAGTCTGATGCAGCTCTCCTTGACAACAGTGAGACTAAAGCTTATGTTAAACTTCAATCTGCTGCGACCCATAGATCCACATTCTTCAAAGACTTTGGTGTTTCCATGATAAAAATGGGCAGGGTTGGAGTTCTAACCGGTAAAGCTGGTGAAATCAGGAAAGTTTGCAGCAAGATTAACTAGACAAAGTTTACAGTCAGTATGGAATAAATTTTTTTTTTTTTTTTTGCATGGAAAGATTTGTTTGGCTTGGACGTACCTTTTCAAGAATTCTTTTCTTTTTTTCCTTGAAGATTTGCTTTATTGTTTGAAGTGTGGAAATCCATTACATTACTCAATTAATAATAAAAAGATAGCTACTTCGGTTCTGTTCATATAATTTCATTTATTTATTTTTGTTTAATTTTCTGCCTCAATTCTGGCTTGGCAATTCAAGCAAAGTTCTGGTTAAATTAGTTGAGTTGCTCACCTGATGGCAAGATGTAAATACAGGATATAATTATGGGCTACCAATATTTATCGGTGATAACAATTGTTTTTACTCCTTTTCTGCACAAAATGGACTTGCAGAATAAGTTAACTCTACATCTAACATTAAATATTACACTTTTTACATCCATGCACGTTATTATCATCAGAACCATTTATTTGTGAGCAGAGTTGTGGATTTATTTCTCTTAAAAACATTATCCTCAACATTCTAAATTAGTTTTTTTTACTTTTAGAAATTACAATTTACATTCTAAATTTTACTATACCACGTAATAATTCACTTGTTGATATAAAATAGACTAAACTTTAAAAGATAGATTTCAAAACTGATTTGAAATTTACATGAAAAACGAATTATGCTATGGATCACTTAGGTCATTGAATTAACAAAACTATCATACTATTTTTATTTTGCAATACAATAAGTAATAACATTAGAATCCACTATATCTAATCAATCCATAAATAGCAATTAATGGGCGAAACATGGGTACACTGGGGCAAGTGTGCAACATTGCCAAACGTTGTCACAAACGATGCCTGGTTTCAAGTAGTGACCCTTCCTTACAGGTTTCCCAATGCGCAAACATGGATTTTTAAGTGGACGATGATTAAGAATATTCCTATTCAGAAGGGACACTGCCTATTTTGTCTCATGAAAAATTGAAAACAAAAACTCCATCTACAATTAAATTAGTTAGGCTGTTAACATCACTTAAGCCTTGATCCAATTCATTTATCTCCAACCTTAGCCAATCAAGCATGTTTTGATATTCTAATTTGGAACTCTGAATCTTCAGAAGTTGTCGCGTTAACATCAAATTCGAATCTTTCAACGTCACCCATAGCTTTTTTGTACAGTACAATTTACGTCACTTGAAATATTAAAATAAGTAAATAAAAAAACGAGTAGATTAAGAAATAGCTTTTCATTGCTGGCTTATAAAGAAGTTTGTTCTTATCATCTTGAATCAGAATTTAATAAGAGTTTAAGGGAAACTAAATTTCCCTGAAATGCACTATTTTGAGGGAATTGTTCAAAATCTAAATGAAAATGATGTAAAAAACTATTTTCTAAAATATCCAATTTTATAAAATAAAAATTTTCTGCATGTTCTTAGCACGGTAGAGTGTATTATTTTCCGAATAGGTTCAATTTCGATCGATAATTAATGCAATGATTGGTATGATGTCCTCGTCCAACAGTGCACATTCAACAGGAAAACATGTATGATTTGGCTTTGCATGTTCTTAATCGAATATTTTATAGGCTTATATAATTAAGGAAGCGAGTATCAGACATGGCGAATATCCCGGGGACAATTAGTCAATGAACAATAAGAAAATATAGTGCCTAATCAAACCTGTTAGCTATTTTGTTAATTAAATGATTCTGCACCGACTAAGAACTCTACAATCAGCCGGTGCATATCAAGATTCTAAATTAAAATATTCAAATTGAAAACCTAATTCATTTACAATACATATATAATTTATTGTTATCAAACCAGTTTATGGTCATTCCATAATATCTGACCATTTCGCATATTGTTTTTTCATTAACAAATTTCTTAAAATAAAAATTCAGAAAAAAAAAAAAAGCGAGTGGATGGCGTCACTGTGTCCTCTTTTATTTGGTGTACACATAAAAGCATATGGTAGTCGGATGGTTATCTATCGTCATTTCTTTTATTCCCCTTCTTTTTATATCTCCTCACATTTAAAGTACATCATTTTCTTTTTGTTTTTTAATTTTAAATTTTAGTCCTCGTTCTTTGAATTTCTTATTTTGCTCTTATTATGTTTATAGAAGTTTTACTTTTAATTTTAGTCCTTATTTTTTTTAATTTAATTTCTTATCTCATTCTTATTCCTTCTATAGTTTTAGTCCTCGTACTTTTATTTTCTTATTTCATTCTTATTTATTTTATAGATGTTTTTTTAATTTTATAATATCTCATCTGTTTAAATTTAATTTTTTAATTTTGTTCTTATCCATTTTATAGAAGTTTTATTTTTGAATATAGTCTTCCAATTACTATTTTTCATATATTTTATTTTTCATCTCTATTTTTATGTTGGTCCTTTTGTTGAAGTTTCTTTGGTTTTCAATTTGATCCTTTAATCAAAGTTTTTTTTTTCCATTTTAACCCCTATTCTTTTAATTGTATTTTATTTTGTTAAATCTATTTGTTAACTCAATTTAACCCTCTAATTGAAAAAAAAAAAAATTCACCATCATTTGTTTTACATGCTTTATGTGATTGTGTTTTTTTCTTTTCTTGGTTTTATCTTTTGAAATTTGATTTGTTAAGGATTTCACCTCATCACTCAACATTAGTTTTCTTAATAGTTTGAATATGTGTAACCTTGCAAAAATATTTTTTTAAAACAAATAATAAATAAATTTTATATAAGTGTATATCTCTATTATAAATTTATTTTAATGAACAAATCAATAAACACAACTAGGTAAATGAGTCATGTTGTGATAACAAATATTTTAATTTATTTCTCATGTTTTCTACATATGTTTTCATTTATTTACCAATACTTCATGGTTTATTTAATTGGAATCTTGGATAAGTTTTCTTGTTTAGATTTATGATTGTAAAATGTAAAAAAACATGTTGAAAAATTATACATATTCAATTTTTTTCTTATCATGAATTAGTGATTTCGATTTAGTCCTTATTCTTGTGATTTCTAATTTTTTTTTCTTTAAGACTTTTATGAGAGGTTACTTATTTTTAAGTTCAACCTTAAATCCAAGTTGATAGTGTATTGATTTCCTTTTATATTTACATCCACATTATTTTTGTTTTTTCTTCTTCTTTTGTTTATGTATATGTTCTTCTAAGTTTAAATCTTGCAGTGAAATTTATTGTTACCCTTTAATTTATTTTTTATTTCAATCTTAACCTTCATTATTTTATTATATTTATATTTTGTTTGTTTTCTCTTTTTAATCTTTCAACATTTCATTTTTTAGGGATTGAGCTTCATAATTATATCATGTATGGTGTTTTTAGTCTAATAACCTACGTTAAGGGTTGATCTTGTTTTGTCTTATTTTCTTTATCAATATCATTTGAATTTGTATATTGTTTTTTTCTTAAAAACACAGGGTTTTTTTTTTATGTTGAATCATCCCAACATCATTACTTGAACATGAGTTTGTCAAGTAAATCTTGACATATTATATGTCTACCATGTTGGCTCAAGCAAGCCAATCCTCATACTTTTTTATTCTTTTTTTATATATAAAGTTTTGATTTTTTTAATTCCAGATTTTTTATATATTTTAATAAATTTTAAGTTTGTATTTTAATTATTTGTGACTTTTTATGCTTATTTATCATTTTTAAAATAGTTATTATTTTTTTTTGTTTTATTGGACATGTTTAATTTTTGCTAGATTAATGTGATTTCATTTTTAATTTTATATTATATGTATATATATATATATATATATATATATTAAATTTACTTCTTATAATATTTTTAATATTTGTAGCCTTACATAATATGTTTATTTTATTTTAATGAGTAAATCTTATATGTGTTTTGATTTTTATTTGAAATTTATTTTAAGAACAAAATCATTAAACATAATTAAATAAATAATCCATATTGCGATATTAAATATCTTGATCTACATTTATCTGTCAGTTTCTCTTCAATTTTGTTTTTGCTTAAGAAAACAATAAAAAGCCAAAATGAGTTTTTTGGGGTGTCTTTTTTTCTATGTTTTTTTTTTTTCAACTTTACTTTTTTTTTCTTTTTTACTATTCTGTAAAAAATAATAGTTTCAAAGAAAAACAATGTTATTAAACTTTATAAAATTCATTGACATGTTTGCAAGGTTTTTTGGTTGACCTTATTTCATTACTAATGAGTTTAATTTGTTTTTTAATTTCTTAGTACTGAGTTTGTAATTGATTTTGTGATAATCTATTTTTTGTTATCGCATGATTAAATAAAAATAGTTTTGATAAAAAATAAATTATAATCCCACTAGAGTTTATAATTTAGTTCATAGGTTTGACGTGTTATCCCAAGTCACCCGGTTAATAGGTTTGATCAATTTTTCTACTAGCTAGATATGTTTTTTTTTTCCTTTTCAGTCCTTTAATTGTTTTTATTTTTTTTTATCCTTCACTATTAGATTAGTTTGGAAATAAACTGCATGATTCTTTTTTGTTTTTTTCTATAGAATTATCGTTTAAATTGACAACTATATATTTTTATCATATAAGTTTTAATTTTTAGATTGGTTCTCAATATGATGACTATATTTTTCATATCATTAAAAATTAATGTATAATTGTTTTATTATATTTGATGGAATCCATGACATATAATGTTGAAAAACTGAAATTGATTCAATCTGTCATTATCTCAATACTAAGCTATATTTTTATCAAATAACAAATTGTTTATAATTTCACTTAGGAGGTTAAAATCCAAACCTTTCACTTAATGAGATTTAGGAATATGGAAGGCCTACTTTCAATGTGGTGGCGCTAAGCTCATTGGGCTAAAGATTTTCACCATTTTTTTCATCGCAATGAGTTTTTGTTTCCTTTGATATACAAGTTGATTCCAAGTTTCATTCGGTATGCAAGTTAATTAGAAAATATCTTTTATTATCCAACAAGCTTCTATCCATTTATAAATCACTCATCCAAATTCGAGCTCTTTTTTTTCCTTTCCTCTATATTTTAGTACAAGTACCTATTTCTAATTCATTTTAGTAATTAATTTTCTATGCATTGACACCTTAAAATTGCAGCTTTTTTTGCTTGTAAAAAAATAAAATTTACTTTTTTCTTGAAATAATTTAATATTACAATGTAGCTGATGTCAAAATACCATAAAAAGAGCACCGGTCAATATGATGTTTTGTTAGGAACTTTTAAAGTGAGATACCTCCAATTCAACTAGATAAAAGTTGGAGGAGTGCGTATGTAGTTATCCTTTCCATACGCAGGAAGGGAACCTTTATACTATTTGCAGGTATCCTCTTTAGTTATCCTATGGGGGGGAACCTTTATACCTTGTTCTTGTACAAAAACAATGGATTCTCTAGTTTTATAATTGGGAATCTCGGAGTATTCTTAGATCTTTTCCATTTCTTGTGGTTCGAGAGGAGCAAAATGCTTTTATCGATCACTAAATTAATTATCAACTAGGGAAGGAAACTTGTAAGACAGTACTAACATGGCACAATCAAGTAATAAAGCTCTTACAATTAGCATAGGAAGCAAAAACCAATGGAACAAGCAATGACAAGAATACATTCTTTCCTTCCCGAAGACAAATACATACATTCATTTCCACAATATTCCTAGCTAAGCTACAAAACCCAAATCCTCAAACACTTCCATCCATCAAAATTCTTTCCAAACCCCCTTCATTTTCTTGCCAGAAAACATGTCCACCTCCCAAAAATTACCCACTCACCATGAACGGGGACCCAAACCCATCAAACGCAAACATTCTGCCAGCTACTATGTTCATCGAGTCAGCGAAAGCCTGAGTACTCGGATCTCCAAGATTTTATGTGGCATATTTTTAACCCTTCTATTTATAATCGGCATTGCTGCATTCATATCATGGCTCAGTTTACGCCCACATCGTCCTCGGATCCACATCTCGAGTTTTTCAATTCCAGGTTTGGATCAATCTAATGGGTTCGAAAATGCTGAGATACGTTTCAATGTTACAGCTCGGAACTCAAACCGAGCAGTTGGGTATTATTATAATTCGGTGGAAGCCTTTGCTTACTATAGAGATCAGGCAATTGGGTCTACACCTTTAGTGGATTCATTTTACCAAGAGCCCAAAAACACAACTATTTTGTACAAGGTGTTGAAAGGGGCCACCCTGGATGTGAATAATGACCGTTGGAAGGAATTTAGGAATGATCGTGGGCTTGGAACGGTTGTTTTTCGATTAGATGTAACGGCCATGATTCGATTTAAGGTGTCCACGTGGGATAGTAAGCACCATCGGATGCATGCCAATTGTGATGTTGCTGTTGGCCGAGATGGGTCCATCTTGGCAACTTCTAAAAATAAGAGATGCCCCGTCTATTTCACCTGATTAGTAAAAGTTATGTAAATCATGTAATTTTCGTTGTAGTTATCTTTATCTTTTTTTAATGTGTATTCATTTGTGATGGATCGGATATTGATTAATTTGCCAAATTAAGAGCTAGCAAGAAGAGTGATCACCATACATTTGCATCGTAATTTCCTCCAAAATAGTTTTTTTTTTCTAATATAATAACTAGATTATTAATTAATTTATTAATCAAGATTTTTCAACCAGCTCTCTAATCAATAATAATGGGTCATAAATAAATCATTTCAAGTATTTTTTCTTAACAATTTTTTTCAGTCTCTGATCATAATGATCATGTCATACTAAAATAACACTACAAAGGTTCAGTAGAAAGGAAAAGCCTCCTCGCTTTTGTATGTTCCTATTCATATATTTCCCGCAATAAAGAATAGTCTAATAATATCAATGTATAGATTGAGTAATAAATTCATGAGACGTTCTTATAAGTTGTGGAATGAAGGTCGATGAGAGTGGAATTGATGGACCGAATGCTAGAGAAATAATCAAAACAGGCCCCCACTTGGTGTTTTCTCTTACAAGCTATTAGTGCACACACACATTCAAATTACAATTTCTAAATTTCAGTAAGGTGCCTACCAAAAGATTTGTCTCATGATGAGTTAATAGTGCATTGCCCACATAAACATCTCATTTTACAGGTTATCTGCATAATATAAGGTAATTAATAACCATGATGTCTCCTTCCCACATTGTATGTTGTGACTTCACTTTCCATGAGACAATTTTATTTAATTGCATAAAAAAAAAATTAAAAAAAATCCGTTGACCCATCGAATTCATTGGATGACCTATATTATGCAATTAAATTAACAATGAATAATCTGGATTTTCTATTTATTTTGGTTATTTTTATGTGCTCTTTTGTTGAAGTTTTTTTGTTTTTTGTTTTGTTTTTCAATATAATTTTTTGTTTTTTTGTTTTGTTTTTTCAATCACTCAAAACTTTGTTTTTTTAAAAGCCCATGAAAAATAGCAAAATCCAAAACTACAAAAACAAGAGCAAAATAGAAGCAAAGAAGGAAAAAATCATCATCATCATCGTCCATTAACAATCACATTGTATCTATATATATGACAAATAATCAATTTTTCTTCATCTTATTCATCACCATTTCTCCTCCATCAACTCCCCCCTCACTAGACAATCCATTTCAGCCCTTACCAAGACCCTCCTCTCCTAGGAGGAGAGTTCCACCGTTGCCTCCTCTAATGTCTTCTCCTTCTCCACTTCTGCTTGTCCCGTCTCCACACCCGTTGCTATATCCCCACCACCTTCATCACCACCAACGTCACCATCCCCTCCTCCTCCACCACCACCATTGGTTCCTTCTCCACCACCACCAATACCATCTCATTTCAACTGAACAGTCACATGGTGAGGACTATAACTTGGGTCTATTGTTAACAACGGTAATATGTACTATGACTTTTCTATTTCAAATTGCTATAAATAGCAGATAATGAAGGGGACAACAATTTTAGCTATTAAAATTATTGTTCCGTTGAAAATGAAAAAATTAAATAAAAATACTAAAAGAACATTTTTTTGTCTTTGTCTCTTTTAATAGTACATGCGTTGGAGTTGCTCTTAGACTAAGCTTCATAAATTAAGCCCACAATGATAATGAGGGTGCATGTTTAGCACAAAGGGTGCTAGACAACATGCCTAGCCACCTAGACATATCACAACTATGTTGGGTGTGAGTCATGCCCAACTTTCTAGACATGTCACGTCCATGCTAGGTATGCTCTTAGTTAGTGAGCTTGAGCTTTCATATTTAGCATTTGTTCGGAAGTATGATTAAGCTTATTTTAAAAAAATATTTAGAAATGCATCAAAATAATATTTAAATTTTTTTTTTTGACATTGGTACATAAAAATAATTTAAAAAAATAAAAACAAAATTATTTTTTTTTCTAAAACACTTTTAAAATACAATATCAAACATAGCTTAAGCACCGGGGACACCCAATATAAACTCAATCTATCATGCCTCAACCCATGTATCTTGGTATAAATTAGGCTCGTATATGGAGACCCAAGTTCAAGGGGAATTTTTTTTTTAACCTTTTAAAGATTTTTAAGTTTTTTTTAGGAAAAAAAACAATTAAATTTGGATGTATCAACCTTTATGTTAAGAACCCCTGACACAAGGTGCACTTAGGTCTTGGCCTAGTGGAGGAAGGGACTTATTCCCTTCCTCTCGCACTTGGGTTCGAGTCCTGCTTTGTTCATGTTTGTCATCTTCACGGTGTTTTATTTACCTACTGGGGCTTGCAGAGAATTCAGTAGATCCAAGTGATTAGTTATTGTACTGCACAAACCCGACTTTCGGACACCACAGATATTAAAAAAAAATGTCACGAAAGTGTTAAGGAACCATCTCACCTAAAAGCTTAAGCTTAGAAGTGAGGCCCCGTAATATGATTTATATTATTCTCTAACACACACCCTCAAGTGAAAACCCTTTGGGCTTGAAACTTGCACATGCCTTACATCACCTTGTGCTTGATTTTTTATCAAATAGAATGAGGGTGGTGAGATTCAAACTCGTGACCGCTGGGTCAACAAGGCTCTGATACCATGTTAAGGAACCATCTCACCTAAAAACTTAAACTTATAAGTGAGGTCCCAGAATATGATTTATATTATTATGTAACAATGAGGTCACTGGTCCCAATCTGTGGTGTAAGAGAATCTGCACCCTTTACGTGGAATTTCATGATTAATTTCTTCAAAAGAGAATGGTCATGGGAAAAACTTCAATAACCATATCCTCCGAAAAACTTCACTACATTAATCCAATGACCATATCATCTAAAGAAAACTTCCCTATATTAATTCATTGACCATTGATAACAATGGAAAGTCAGACCTCTAGCTCCCTACCTAATCATCCAGTTGTACTATAATTGCTGATGACCGTTACCTCATTTAGTTCAGAATCAAATCGTCTCTGCTGATGCCCGTTACCTCATTTAGTTCAGTATCAATTCCCCCGTTACCTTCATTTAGTTCAGTATCAAATCCCTTCAGTTTAGGGAATATTGTTGTATATATATCACATGTAAACATCACAGTGTGTATCTTGTACAAAGACAATCTAATACAATATTATCCTTCATGGTATTAGAGCCTCACGTCTAACGACAACATACATATTTTTTCTTCTTTTTCTGTCAGTCCTCTTCTTCTCCTCCATGGAAGTCATCAATTCTACTGCAACTGCTGGTGCTGTAGTACCCAGTCACTCTGGGTTCATGTCTATCAAGCTTGACAGAACCAATTATCCACTCTGGCTTGCTCAAATTGTCCCGATTCTAAAAAGCAAGAACCTAATGGGTTTTGTCACAGGAACAAACCCTTGTCCACCAGAGTTTACACGCAACTCGGACAACACCATCACTACTGAGGTCGATCCTCGGTACACTGTCTGGCATCAACAGGATCAGATGATCCTGAGTTGGATTAACAATTCTCTTTCGCCAACTGTATTGTCTACAGTGGCTCGGTTTACCTCTTCACAAACTACCTGGGCTTCACTTGAGAGAAGATATGCGTCTCAGTCGAAAAATAGAATCTTGCAACTCCGGCATGATCTACTCACCGTCAAAGGAGACGGTCTGTCCATCACAGATTTTGTGGACAAAATAAATTAGATTGCAGACAATCTTGCTTTAGCTGGCAAACCAGTTGACGATGATGAACTCGTTAACATCATCCTCAACAATGTTGGTCCTGCATATGAAATCACGGTCAGCTCTACACAAGCCCGTGATAATCCCATCTCTTATGATGATCTTGTTGCTTTGTTGTTTAATGCAGAAATGAGGCTTAAGGCGCAGCAAACCCCATCTCTTGAAGCAACCCCACTGCCATGTATGCTCCCAAAGCTCCTCACAGCAACAATCGTGGTCGTCAATCTATGTCTCACCGTGGATCAAATATGCGAGGAAAGGGGTCCTCTGGTTTTCGTCGAAATTCAAACTGGTCTCAACCACATGCCTCAATGTCTTTTGGCAATTCTGCTCCTATGTCTTCACGTCCTCCTTGTCAAATCTGCAATCGAAGTGGGCATAGCGCGCTTGACTGCTATCAACGCATGAATCATGCGTATGAAGGCAGAGTTCCTACTCAAAAGGTTAAAGCTATGGCTGCTATTGCCTCTTCCAATAATCAACCGACCACATGGATTTCAGACTCTGGTGCATCAAACCATATTACCTCTGATCTGTCTAATATGGATGCACACAATGAATATCACGGGAAAGATCATGTGGCTGTGGGTAATGGTGCAGGTTTGACAATTGCTAACACTGGCTCTAGTAAAATTACTTGTGGTTCCTCAACTTTTGCCTTGAAAAATATTTTGCATTGTCCTTCAATTGCTGCTAATCTTTTGTCAATATATCAATTCACCCGAGATAATAACTGCTACTTTGTTCTTTATTCTGATTATTTCTATGTGAAGGATGTAACAACGGGGAAGACGCTTTTCTGCGGGAAGAGTGAACATGGTCTCTATCCCTTTCGCATTCACTCTCAAAATTCCAGAAAATCAAGCCCTTCCTTTGCTCTAGTTGGTGTTCGGGTTAGCGCCCCAATTTGGCATTTTCGGTTGGGTCATCCTGCTAACGCCACTTTGTCACGTCTTATTTCAAATAAAAGTCTTCTCATGAATGGTAATAATTCCATCCCATTTTGTAACTCATGTCCTTTGGGTAAAAGTACTAAGTTACCATTTCCGTTATCAAACTCTATGTCAAAATTTCCTTTGAATTTAATTCATTCCGATGTTTGGACTTCTCCTACTCTTTCCACCAAGGGATCAAAATATTATGTTTTATTTGTGGATGATTTTTCACACTACTCATGGATTTTTCCAATGCAATATAAGCATGAAGTATTTGATATTTTTATCAAATTTAAACTACATGTTGAAAATATGTTTTCATCCACAATAAAAATGTTTCAATCTGATGGTGGGAGTGAATATACTCAAAGAAAATTTCAAAACTACTTGACTCAAAATGGAATTGGATTTCACTCCTCTTGTCCAAGTCATCCCGAACAAAATGGGATTGCGGAACGAAAACACCGTCACATTGTTGACACTGGCCTCACACTTCTTGCTCATGCTCATATGAGTTCCAATTATTGGGTTGATGCATTTCAAACTGCCTTATACTTAATCAATCGTCTGCCAACTCGTGTCTTACAGTATCTTAGTCCATATGAAAAATTATTTCATAAAACTCCCTCATATGATACTCTTCGTTTTCGGTTGTGCATGTTTTCCTTATTTACGACCTTACAATACAAATAAATTACAATTTCGTTCCAAACGATGTGTGTTTTTGGGATACTCTCTCAATCACCAAGGATATCGTTGTCTTGATCAAAATACAGGTCGTATTTATTTGTCCCGTCATGTCATTTTTGATGAGTCCTCCTTTCCATTTCAAGAGACCACTAACACTCTTCCTGCAGCGACGACTTCCCTAGTTCCTGATCCACCACTAGAAATAGTTACTGAACCATTGCCCCATATCCAATCCACTCATCCAAACACAGAAACTACCCTGGTTCCTCTTCCAGCTTTTACAGAACCACTCCACCCAAACATTACTACAATCCCTAACCCTATCAGTACTTCCACTTCTACCCACCACACTAATTCCCACCCAATGGTTACTAGAAGTAAAGCTGGAGTGTCTAAGCCAAATCCAAAATATGCATTGACCGTCACTTATGATCCGACTCTCCTAGAACCCACAAGTTACACTCAAGCTGCAAAATATGAGGAATGGCGTAAAGCAATGGGTGTTGAGTTCAATGCTTTGCAACAAAGCAGCACCTGGTCACTAGTAGTCCCTACTGCGAATATGAACATTCTACCTAACAAATGGGTGTTCAAAATCAAAAGACGTTCCGATGGTACTATTGAGAGGTACAAGGCCCGTCTTATGGCTAATGGATTTCACCAACAGGAGGGAATTGACTATACAGAAACTTTTAGTCCAGTTGTAAAGCATTCCACCATTCGTATTATACTTGCTTTGGCAGTACATCACAAATGGCTGATTCGACAATTGGATGTTCAGAATGCATTTCTACATGGTCTCTTATCGGAGAAGGTTTATATGAGACAACCTTCCAGTTTCATTGATCCAAACTATCCTAATCATGTTTGCAAGCTTCACAAGTCCCTCTATGGTTTGAAACAAGCACCTCGGCAATGGTTCACGAGATTTTCAGATTACTTAGAGGATCTCGGCTTCTGTGAATCCAAAGCTGATTATTCTCTATTTACTTTTCATAAGGGTGAAGTATTTATTATTCTACTTATATATGTTGATGACATATTAATTACTGGCAACAGTTCCTCTCACATTTTCAGTCTTATTCAGAATCTGGGCAGATTGTTTTCAATGAAAGACTTGGGACCACTACACTATTTTCTTGGTGTAGAGGCGGTTTACAGCTCAACAGGCCTACATCTCACGCAGACCAAATACACCATGGATTTACTGCTTCGTACAAAAATTTTGGATGCTAAGCCACTCTCCTCTCCTGCTACTGTTGGAAAGAAACTTAGTCTTTATGATGGCGACCCTCTTTCCGATCCCACAGAATTTCGAAGGGTAATTGGTGCTCTACAATACTTGACCCTCACGCGTCCGGATATATGCTTTGCTGTTAATCAAGTATACCAATTTTTACACCAACCAACTACGCATCATTGGACTGCTATGAAACGTATACTGCGTTATTTGAAAGCTACTCCTACTCATGGCCTCTTTTATCAACCTGATTCTTTAAAGTTAGAAGCTTATTCTGATGCCGACTATGCAGGCTGCCCGGATGATCGTCACTCTACAGGTGGCTATTGTATTTATCTTGGTCGTAATCCTATCTCTTGGAGTGCCAAGAAACAACGTATTGTATCACGGTCAAGCACTGAGGCTGAATATCGGCAACTTGCTTACACTGCAGCCGAAATATCATGGGTCCGATCCCTATTCCATGATTTGCGAGTCTCTCTCTCCACTCCTCGCATCTAGTGTGACAATATTAGCTCCATATCCATGGCTTCCAATCCGGTCTTTCATGCTCGCACCAAACATTTGGAAGTCAACTATCATTATGTCCGCGACAAAGGGGTACGTAAGGAACTTGACGTTTGCTATATCTCCACAGTAGACCAAGTTGTTGATATCTTCACCAAAGGTCTTTCAAAATCACGGTTCCTCTTCTTAACAACCAAGCTCATGGTTCGCTCACGACCCATTAGCTTGCGGGGGTGTGATAACAATGGAAAGTCAGACCTCCAGCTCCCTACCTAATCATCCAGTTGTACTATAATTGCTGATGACCGTTACCTCATTTAGTTCAGAATCAAATCGTCTCTGCTGATGCCCGTTACCTCATTTAGTTCAGTATCAATTCCCCCGTTACCTTCATTTAGTTCAGTATCAAATCCCTTCAGTTTAGGGAATATTGTTGTATATATATCACATGTAAACATCACAGTGTGTATCTTGTACAAAGACAATCTAATACAATATTATCCTTCAACCATATCATCTAAAGAAAAACTTCACTACTTTAATCCATACACGGACTTGAGACCCCAAATAAGTTATTCTGAAAAATAACAAATCCATGAGCCACTTCGTGTTATATAAACCGATTACGTATTTTGTTTATCAAATTTATTGATGATGCATCTAATTGATAATTAAGAACAATTTAAATAATGAATTGCTTTGATCACACCAAATAAGAAATAGTGTTCCAAGAAGATAAAAAAATGCACACATAGATTCAAATTTTACATAGTTCAGTTAAATCTATGGATGGAATACAAAGAGATAAAAAATAAAAAAAAACTATCAATTTATAGAAAATTTCAACGTTATTCTTAAGTGCATCCAATCCTTGTAGCATATGAGCTCGCATGCTGAAATGTTATGGTGCATACATAGAATAGGACAAAAAGGAATACGATATTATGTATAACAGCTTTAATGGGAAATTGGCCGATACCGAAGCAATAGTACCACACTCAACTGGATCCTAGAAAAGGCCCCATGTATTTATAGTAGAACGTGGCACTACCCCATGTATTTGAACTTGGTAAATAGTATTTTAATCCATACTCAACAGGATTTATCCAATGTATTTGAACTTAGCAAATAGTAATTAAACCCATACTCCACAGGATTAAAGCAAAAGCATATTTAATAGTTTTCGTTTGTGTACTAATTTATTCATGGTCAATGCTCAGGCATGCAATTTTTAATACAGGATCTTCCAGGAAGCTACAACACCCTTTAGTAGCACAGCAGCAATTTCTACATCAAATTTCAGTGTCACAGTTTAGTTGACCATGATATTGGTCGAGTTCTTACAAGAAAATGCCCTTCAACTACACTAATGTGACTCCATAACTGGTTGTTTTTCTCCATAGGTGTTAAAACAGTTCCAGGACATGATGCATTTCCAGTAAGAAATCAAAAGCCAAAGTATGGGCCATAATTTTCTCAGTGATGCGAAGACCATTCCAATGCTTTTGCTGTTCTACTTTTCCATTGTCAACCTTCTTAATCTTGCTTATGCTGATCCACCCTACAGGTTTTGCTCAAACAAATCTCTTTATGCAGCTCATAGTCCATTTGAAAACAATCTCCAGACCCTCATGTCTTATCTTGCCTCAAATGCTTCTGTGTCGAAACAATATCATGCTTATGCTGGAAATGACCCTGATAGAGTCTATGCTCAGTATATGTGCTACAACTACATCATAAACGAAAACTGCAGAGCCTGCATAGATGCAGCATCACGAGATATCATGCAACTCTGTCCAAACAAAAGAGATGCAACTGTATGGGAAGAGCTGTGCCAGTTACGCTTCTCGAATAAGATATTCATAGGCAAGCTTGATTTCTCAGGAAACATTTCCTTATATAATAGAAAGGTGATGGAAAATTCAGTGCAGTTTGTACCAGTACTGAACGAAAATTTTTGTAATCTTTCCAAGAAGGCTGCTTTTGATCCTGCGCAGAATATGTGTGCTACAGGCAAATTAGCCTTACCGGATCTAGACACCATTTATGCTCTGGGGCAGTGCACTACAGATCTGTCATCTCACGATTGTAACACATGCCTTCAGGTTGCCATACAAAATATTTCAAGTTGCTGCTTTATCGGTCGGGGGGCACGACTTCTTAGCCAGAGTTGCTATTTTAGCTATGAGTTATACGCATTCTATGAAAGCCCAAGTGTGTCGGAAACGAGCGCAACTGTGTCGGAAACGCAAAAGGGTAAGTATATATATTTTCAATTTATTGAAAACAACTTGTACAAATTGTCTTCACCAATCGTAGATAGTTCAATTTTATTTTTTTCGTGTATAATTTTCCTATAGGGAAGGAATGGACGATTTTGAAGACTGTCCTTGGTACTTGTATACCAATAGTTGTTCTTGCATTTCTCACTGCATCGTGTATCATCTACTTTCGGCGAATAAGGAGAAAAGAAACAGGTTAACCATTTAACTGATTGGCTCGCCACAGAGAATTGGCAAATTCTGACATGAAGATTACAGATAACTGTTTTGTCATTTGCAGATGAGGAAAAAAACCACCTTTCTTTCTTCCAGGAACTGAGAAAATCTAGAGGATCGACATTCGCTGAAGGTAATAAGGTGAGTTCTGATGAAGTACCTCGGATGATGGAACTGAGTGCTATAAGAGCTGCGACAGATAACTTCTCTGTTTCAAACAAGCTAGGACAGGGTGGTTTTGGCCCTGTTTACTAGGTAAACAATTCTCTGTGTCTTCAGAGAACTTGCACCCAATTGAAAATCTTATGCTTTTCGGCCGGATTTTAGACAAATTTTCTAAAATGAATAATACAAATTCATTTGCAGATTGCATTTCTTGAACAAGATACTGTGTAAGAACTTAGATGTCAAAAGTGTTTGATAAAAATTTTCTGTGAACTTAATCATCTCACACCAATGGAAGACCTATGGAAGAGAGCGAAGGTATTCGAAGAAGCAGCAGCGAAGAAATCTCAAACACTTGAACAAATTTAAAGTCTGGAAGAAAGTAGACACTGATAGTACTGCCATCACAAACCTGTTCCACGAAGTGAGTTTCGCTTTTATCAACAGCCCTACTGGTGTAGATAGAGGTGAGGAGTTTATTGAGATTTGCGTGGTAAGTACTGTTAAGGAACCATCTCACCTAAAAGCTGAAGCTTGTAAGTGAGGCCCCATAATATGATTTATATTATTCTCTAACACACCCCTTCAAGTGAAAACCCTTTGAGCTTGAAACTTGCACAAACCCATATCACCTTGTGCTTGGTTTTTATCAAATAGAATGGGGGTGGTGAGATTCGAACTCGTGACCGCTGGGTCAACAAGGCTCTGATACCATGTTAAGGACTTGTGCTTGGTTTTTATCAAATAGAATGAGGGTGATGAGATTCGAACTCGTGACCGCTGGGTCAACAAGGCTCTAATACCATGTTAAGGAACCATCTCACCTAAAAGCTTTGGCTGTTAGTGGTGTATTTGCCCTTTCCTGCGCAGTCTTAATATAACATTTCAGGCTGGTCTGGTGGCTGCTGTGCCTTAGCTAGAGCCAGAACATCCATGAAAAGAAGACAGAGAGAAAAAAGGAATGTTGAAGAAGCCATAGGTTCTGTTTCCTGCCTCTGAATGTGGTAGAATGATATACAGGATTGCAATTACAACCCTTGGGCATAGGTCTTTAAATATATGGACTAATAGAAGAGAATTCATTACAAAGGATCGGTGGTGATTTCCTTTCTTGACTTTGGCATCAAATCAGTATATCAAATCGGGACTTTCCTTTCATCTGGGTGAAAATAGTCCAAGTAAAAATGGTGTGAAAATAGTCTTACCTGGAGAGTATTAAAAAAAAAAAAAAATCGACCAACCTTGGGTGGCTGGCAACATCTGGGTCTGAACAGAATTGAATAAATGAACCATTAAATAAAAAAATTAAATCATATGATATATTTTTTAGTGATTGTTCTTTTTAAATTCAAGTATATTAAATTTTCAAATGAACATACATCTATCTTTTATATAGGGTCTCATACATACATATGACTTCAATCAGGAAATCAGGAAATCTAATTTTGTCTTTCTTTTTTATTCTTTTTCATCTATATATTTCACCACAGCACTGACTTCAAGTCCAGTAAGAAACCACAGCTTCTGCTTCCTTCAAAACATATAATTTGAAGCATTCACCATTGACGGAGACGAGTCTTCTCTGTGCATAGAAAATGCAGGTTTTGAGGGTCCATCGTGTGTGACAGAGTAATCCATATGGATCTAAGGGTTTCTTTTCCTGAACACAAAGTAATCCAACTACTCTACTTGTGCTATCTTGAGCTCGATCCATCGCGAAAATTCTTGTCATTCCAAAATCTGAGATTTTTGGATTCATGTTCTCATCTAGCAGAATGTTAGCAGCTTTGAGATCCTTTTATGGGCATATTAAATATATAATATGCATGGGAGGTGGACATCATTCTACTCTCATTAAATTAAAAACCATGCTAAATAAAAATCTCTTTTGTAGCTCTCAAGAAAAATCTTGGAATAAGGTGGGAAAATGCTTAGGATCCCGCTTGATTGATTCACGTGGAGGAGCCATGAACGCACCCTAACTTCCAAACAGCACAAATGGAGTAACTCCTTGCTTTGTGTACATAACGTATAGACTCGGTCATTAGGAACGCCTTGCTTTGTTTGAAGACTTGTTGACCTGAATTAATATTTACGTAGAAACACAGAATTGTCCTTGGAAAAATTGAAGCTACAAGATGACCCACAGAAAAGTTGAAAATTCCACATGGAAGTTAATGGAGTCCGGTCAATGGAGGAGTCTCCCCTACTGTTTTAGTCAAGTTTTGTACAAATAGTTTAGTTCAGTCCCTATATCTCAAAATTATTCACAGTTGGATCCTCCGTTCTCTCTCCCACTATCTCTCAATACATATTCTCGAAAGATAGTCCAAGTAAAATAGTGTGAAAATAGTCTTAACTGGAGAGGAAAAAAAAAGATCGACCAGCCTTGGGTGGCTGTCAACATCATGGGTCTGAACAAAATTGAATAAATGGACCATTAAATAAAAACTTTAAATCATCTGATATAATTTTTAGTGATTGCTCTTTTTAAATTCAAGTATATTAAATTTTCAAATGAACATACATCTATCTTTTATATAGGGTATCATATACATATATAAAATAATTTATAGTATCATTTTAAGATACGGATTGACCCTCGTAATGCAAAAGTAGAACAACTACTTTTAGATACAGATAAAATATATATTTGTTTTTTTTTTGAAAAAATTCTATATATTTTTAAATAAAAAAATATTTTAAAACAATCGCTATTACAGTATTAAACGGCTTCTTAGAATAATATTCCTTCCTTCACAAGTGTATGGAATTGTGGAAATATTTCATGGATCAATTCAAAGTAAATCCTTTCGAGTATACATACATGTAGCATCTCTTCTTTCTTTTTCTTTTTTTTGTTAAGAAAATTTAGTTAGTTATAAATAAACTCCAATTAATCATAATAAATAAATTTTTTTAAACTGCAAATATTACCTGTAAATTATGTTCTAAATATATATATAAATCTGAAGATTAATTTTATTAATATATTACTTTTAGGGTTAAACGATTAAGTTTACTCAATCATACTAATATGATACATTAAATAAAGCAATTTATTAAACAGTTATCAAAAGAATTGGGACTCTTGTACCAATTAGAAGCTTTCAGCTTGGCTTTTTACCCTATCGTCCTGTGTTTTGGGAGTTCGAGATGTTAGGAAATGGATATAGGTAATATGGAAATGGGGCAAAAAAGAAAAGCAGTTTTGAGACTGCCATTGCCATTGCAGAACCTCGCTTTCTCTCTGTGATTTTTATTGAGTGACAGCAGGGTTCCTTTAAGTTTCATGCATGGCACAAGTAGTTAATTATTCTACTCGGATCATCCCTTCTAATTCTATATACAAATTGTGAAACCTGGTGTAGAGTCGCAGTCGATCGGATTCCGAATCAGCCTGCCGTGCGGTTCTTAACTTCATAGATATCCAACGTGTTGGGTGGGAAATGATAACGTACGATCACCGCGTGAAATTTTCAGTCGGTCTATTTTCTGGCTGCTGAATTTCTATGGAAAAATTGTACGCATTGCAGAAAAACTTCTATTAATTTCTATGGAAAAAATGGAATTTTCAAACATTATACAAAGACTCGTGCAAGACGTGTACGCATTGCCTGTCACAAAAACTTTTTTCAGTCATTTGGAATGACTTTAAATATGTGCTTTGTTTGACAAAAACTGAAAGCAATTAGAATACATATAATTTAATTTTTTTGCATGATTTAATAAACGAATAAAAGACATATTTTTTTTATTAAAATCATTTATCTTATTAATAAGCTTTTTTTTGTTTTGAGATATTTTTACCACAATATTTATTTTTAAAAAACCAAAACTTATCAGATTTATAAAAGTAAATTTTAATAAAAAAAATATTTCAATAATATTTCCGCATAAATTTATTAATAATAGCTCGTGAGATGAGATCAAATACTTTTAGAGTCTAGTTTTTATTTGTTTATATGATAGTAAAAATAAATATATATTGAACAGTTAGCAAATAGAACTTAAGGAAAAAAAGCTTTCCACATTAATTTTTCTACCAACACCGATCTTTTTTATTTTATTTTTGTTATTTTTGAGTAGATTTTGGGGAATAACCCAAAAATTAAATTATGACACATAGTACAATAACTATAATATCCTCAAATAAGATAAAAATTAAGAATTGTCAATGTGGGTGTCCCGATGATTTCACATTTTTAGTACACAGTGAATTGATTAATATATTTTTGGCGAAGTCATCACAAGTCCGTGACGACAAAGAAAAAAAGAAAAAGTGCTATGCCTTCAAAATCATAAGACGAACTTTTCCCTTCTGAAAAGAATCCACATACCCGACCCAATTCTTTTTTTTTTCTTTTTATAATCAATTTTATAAAAATAAACTTTACATTTTAGCCCATTAATTTTGAAAATAGTGTTTATTATTATTCTTGAATTTCAAATTTATTTTATAGGAAATGCATATCCCACACATCAAAAAAATAATAAAATTAAGTCTAAGATTTAAATCTAATTCTATAAGATTAGAAATATATATAAATATCCATATGTATCTAGTGCATCAACTAATAGTTGTCGTGTTATTCTTCTATTTTTGAAAATGAAGACAAATGGTTCCTAAGTATTAAAAAAATTACGACTTATTATGTGAGGGAGTAAACCAGTGTTGTTGGTTCCGTTCCGTTCCGGCCGGAACGCCCCGTTCCAGAAGCAAATCCGGAACAAAACGGCGACGTTTTTGTTCCGGTAAAAATTCCGGTCAGTACCGGTAAATCCGGCCGAATTCCGGCCGGAACGTCCCGGTTCCGTACCGGGCGTTCCGTTCCGGTTCAAGGCAAAACGACGTCGTTTTGGCTTGTAACAAACGACGTCGTTTTGGCTTGTAACAAACAAACAATACACTCCTTTCCCTTTCTTCTTCCCAGTGGGAATCCAAAATATAAAAAAGAAAATGGGTTTTCAATCTAAATATAACCATTTTGTTAGTGTTGAGCAATTCGGTGATTGCCCCAGAAACCAAAACCTCCAAAAAAACGCAGAAAAGAAGAGAAGATAGAACTGAATTCAGCAGATAGGTCTAGGGGTGAGCATTTTCGGTTCGGTTCGGTTTTTATCAAAAAAAGTAACCAAACCGAATTTTTTTTTTTTTTTAAATTCAAACCGAAACCGAACCGACCATATCAAAAACCGACCACTTTCGGTTTGGTTCGGTTCGGTTTTTTTACTGAAAAAATTGAAAAAAACCGAAATTGGGTTATGGGCTTTCTGTTGGGCTTTCTATTGGGCTTACAGTTGGGCTTTTTGATGGGCTTACAATTATTAATGTATTAAATTGAAAAAAACTGATTTTCTTATATAAACCCAAAATATTTTTAATTTTTTGGCAACTACTAAAAAATATTAATGTATTAAATTGTTAATATAATGTTTATTAATTTTTTTTTAACCTTTCTAATACTTTTATTTTGTTTAATTTAGCATGTGACGAAATAATTAAAACTACCCAAGTGAACAAATTTAAATTTAAATTACAAGAAATGCCTTCAAAGGGCTTCAAAATAAAGAAATAGAAACAATAACATAAAAAACATCAAGAAGTACATCTGGTTTGAATTAATTATCATCCGTTGCTAGATTTAGTTGTCCACCATATTCTACCAAAAAAAAAATAGAAATGTTAGATTGAAAATAAGTTGATTAATAAATAATAAAATAAAAAAGACAAGTGTATAAGAAAAGTAACCTGATTCAAGATTTTCATATATTTCATAATCATTCATCGATGTTGTAGTGTCGATCGGGATTGATCCATGCAACCAATTTTGACAACAAACAAGTGCTTGAACAGTTGCTGGAGATAAAGAACTTCGAAATTGGTCGAGTATACGACCGCCTGTGCTAAAAGCTGATTCAGAAGCTACTGTGGATATAGGAATAGCTAAAACATGCTGTGCAACCTTCGAAAGTATTTTATATTTCGAAGCATTAACCTTCCACCAACCTAAAATATCTAATTTATCATTATCAAGATCCTCACAACCATCATTCAAATACCTCTCAACTTCATTTTTATTTTCTACACTATCTTCCTCTTGTAAATGTCTTTTGAATCGTGCAAAAGTATTATCACCAACCTCAATTTCATTGCAATCCATATCATTAACATCATGAATATGTCTATCATCATCCTCCACTTCATTAGCTCTTAAATAAAACTCATATAGTCTTACTAAATGATCTTTCACCTTTGTTGTTAAATCTTGTGCTTTGTGATGATCATGCAACTCACCAAAACAAAATTTAACATATTTCAACTTAAAACGTGGATCTAAAACATTAGCCACATACAATATGAAATTCTGATTTGCATCATAACCCCAATACTTCTCAAACTTCAACATCATTTTCATCGCCATTCCACTTAAAACATCATCTCTACTTTTACACAATTTCAACAAGTTTGTATGCATGTAAACCAATTCATTGAAGAAAAAATTTGATGTCACATGTAATGAGCCAGAAAACTTTACTGTAACTGTGTAAAAGATCTTTAAAAACTTGACCAAAATTCTACCATTTTCCCAATCCTCCGAACCAGGTGGCCTTATATTTTTTTTATTCCCTTTTTGATCAACCTCTAAAAAATAACCCATATACCTAGTGTCACTCTCACCTAACCTCACAAACACCTTTTCAAATCTTTCAGCAGCATCCAACATAAGATAAGTTGAATTCCATCGAGGTGCAACATCCAAACATAATAGCTTCTTACACTCTATATGCAATTTTTCTGCACACTTTTTAAATGCAAGCAGCCTCGCAGGTGAAGATCTCACAAACCTTACTGCATTTCTAATCTTAACAACTGAAGCATTAATCTCTTTCAAACCATCACTCACAATAAGGTTTACAATATGTGCACAACATCTTACATGCAAATGATCATTTAACAATATATTAGATGACCAATCTATCATCACATTCTTCAAATATGAAATAGTCACATTATTAGAGCTTGCATTGTCTACTGTAACAGTTAAAAGTTTATCAATACCCCACTCCAACAAACAATTCTCAATCACTTGACCAATTATCTCACCCGTATGATTTGAAACTTGACAGAAATTGAGAATTCTTTTATGCAATTTCCACTCACTATCAATCCAATGAGCCGTTAAAGACATATAATTAATGTTTTGGATTGATGTCCATGTGTCTGTTGTCAAACATAATCGTTGACCCCTAAGTGCTATCTTCAATTTTTCCTTCTCGTCAACATAAATTTTCAAACAATCTTTCACAACAGTAAAACGAGAAGGACTATCAAATCTAGGTTGTATTGTCCTCAAAAATAATCTAAATCCCGTACCCTCCACAAAATTAAAAGGCAACTCATCAATTATAATCATTTTTGATAATGCTAGTCTACTTTCTTCATAATTATAAGCTATTGCCTTTAGAGTGCCCATATTTTTGTCTTCCGATTCATCACTCTCTTTCTTAGGTTCTAATACCAAAAGTTTTTGCTTCTTATCAACCACAAAAGGGAATTTTTTGCACACTTTCAAATGACTCCACATATTACTAGTTCCATTCGAGCGATTATGACATGCATAAGTCTTTTTACAATAATTACATTCAGCTTTAGGACTTTTAGGGTCACCATCAAGTCTTGTAAAATGATCCCAAATTTGTGACTTTTTCCTATCATCAACCTTTCTTTTTCTTAATGTAAGGGCTTCATGTTGTGTACCTTTATCATTTGTGACAGATCTTGCAGTGGTTGATGTAGGTTGGGTGTTTGAACTGAGGGCATTAAACGTTGATGTGGGGGTAGTATCGGTGGATGAAACATTTTGGTTTTGACGGTTCTCCATCTGTAATTACCAAATGAAAAGGATCAAAACATGTTAATATATATTGTCTTCATGGCAGCAAGCATATATTCATATATTCTGTAAAGAAAAAGCATGCAAGCTAACTAACCAACTGACTATATAATGTCTTCATGGCAGCAAGCATATATTCATATATTCTGTAAAGAAAAAGCATGCAAGCTAATTAACCAACTGACTATTATCCAGTTAACATCGACTATTATCCCAACTGCATATATTCATATATTCTGTAAAGAAAAAGCATGCAAGCTATTAAGCTAATATACAGTTTACATTAACCAACTGACTATTATTCCAGTTAACATCGACAAAATCTTGAACCTAATCTATAGATTATTATACTGCTCTCGATCGAGTTCAGCACAACGCTAGCAGAATGGATGCATAAATCGAAGTACAAATTATACAATCATCCAGGAAGCAGAGAAAATGATCCTTTTATATAGATTCCATATCTCTTTTATGTTCAAGAACAAATTACTAAAAACTATCCAAGAAAGAAAAAGAAAAAAAACAAGAAATTAAAGAAAAATGTCATCGAACAAGTTACTAATTAAACCAATCACACATGGCTACGGCAGAAGGAAGCATAGATGACAAGAAATAAAACAGAGGTTAGTTTTAATTACCTTTTGTAAGCTGCACCCGAGTCGGATGGGGACGATGAACCTTGCCGAGAGGGTGATTTTAGTTGCAGAGGGAGGTGAGAGGGAGGTGATTGTACTGTAGGGTGCACTGTGCAGTCTTGCAGTGGGAGGGGGGAGGCGAGAGGGAAGGAGATTCCTTTTGGCTTTTGCAGAGGAGGCGAGCGAGAGGCAGACGAACTTAGATGCAGAGGAGAGGAGGGGAGGCGAGAGGCTTAATCGCTTAAGAATTTAGATCGCGAGGAGAGGAGGGGGAGGCGAGAGGCGCACGGAGCAGATTAGGGTTTTTCACTTTCTATTTATACTTACATTGGCAACCGAACCGAACCCGGTTCGGTTCGATCATCGGTTCGTCCCGTCTGAAGTCGAAAACCGAACCGAACCGAATTTTTTTTCAAAATTTTGTACTCAGTTCAATCGGTTTTTTTTTTCGGTTCGGTTTGTTCGGTTTTTTTTTCTCGGTTTTCTCGGTTTAATCGGTTGTTCGGTTTTTTTGCTCACCCCTAGATAGGTCTGCTGTTAATTGAAGCCCCACCTTGCTGCTTGCTTTCACGTTGAAAATAAAAAAGGTGCCAGCTTGAAGTTTCTGATCTGGACGAAGATGAAATTGGGGGAACGGCGCAGGCAAAGAGAAAGTGGGGAGGGGTAGGGTTAGTGGGTTTTTAACTTTTTATACTAATAATAATAAAAGGGGGCAGTAGGGTTTGTTGGTTTTTATAATAATAATAATATTAATAATAATAATAAAGAAGGGTTTATACAGGGTTATAATAATAATAATAATAATAATAATAATAGAGTAGGGTTTTTAAGGGGATTTTTATAAATTGTTTAAATTTCAAATTTTAAATATTGCGGGTCTTTTAATTATATTTAAATTTCATTTATCTTGAATTTAAATTATACTTGTTAAATTAATATTTTATTTTTTTTCATATATATAATTAAATAAATATGAACAGTAACCGGTACCCGGAACGGTACCGAAACCGGAACGTTCCGTTCCAAACAAAAAACCGAAACGGTACCCGGAACGGATTTTACAACATTGGAGTAAACTGCTATAAGAGAGGAGGAGAGGGTGACAACTGGGCCCAAGAGGGGCATGCTTACAACCACTTGGAGAAGACAACAGGTCTCGCAAAATTAAGGACATTATTATACAAAAAGCTAAAAGAGATCGTGAATTCACTGTTCACCCACACTGAATTCACTGTGGATTTGAACCGTGAATTTCACTTCCTCATTTCCATACTGTTCATGTTAATTATTCTAGCGCGGGCAGTGCCGAAGGTGTGACCAAGCAGAGAGCTGCTTCCCAAAATCATCAAAGTCATCATCTGCTTCATGGTCAAAAGCGGAAAGAGAGCATTACTGGGTTTTGTCTTCAGGTGAAATCGACGGCAATGGAGAGCTTTGTCAGCTGCAATTTTCACTCAAATGAGTTCGTTTTCACAAATCCAAGACTATCTTATCTATCTAATTAACACATTTCCCCTCAATTGCTCAAGCTTACTATCACTTTCCAATATTTTAGAAGATAATTTATTGTAAAGCAGTCATCTTGGCAAAGAAATAAACCCTTCTAAAGCATCAAATTGTTGACTTTCTAAACCAAAAAAAAAAGGTACCTGAAGATACTTTAGCTTCGCACTTCCGTAGACAAGACCCAAAGAAAAAGCAGAAACATGAGCCACCTGAAAAAACCCAACAGATAATTAAATGAAAAATATTGACTGCAGTAGATCGATTTTAAGATCGGGGTGATTTTGACTTTCGATTGTCTTGCATTTTCGAGATAAACAAACAGGGTGGTGGGTGAGAAAGATTACCAGAGCGAGAGTGCTGGTACCGGAGTAAGGTCTAGGAGGCGGCGCCATTAGAGAAGTGAGAGCCTGCAAATGCAAATTAATGGGATTTTTGAAGCCCTAGATTTTTACCATCCATGAGCTCATTATCTTTCATTGTTTTTTTTTCACATCTTTCATTACATTTTGTCACTGCCAGAGGCTGCCCGAGATGGTGATGGTTGTCTGCTGACCGAAGACAAATCAAGTGTTTCACCTTTTACTTCACCTTTTACTTAATGCCCGAGGGACAGTGGCCTTCATTGCATTGAAAGGAGCACAAGCCGCAACATAGGGAGGAGACCTGCAAGCACGCATAACACGTGGCAGAAGGGAGATGATTCGAATTTATTGATCGATTTACGGAAGACCCACCACTCAATTTCGTGCTGGTAAAAATCTAACATTCATTCCTTTTCTTTTTATCCGTTTACTCGGGTGTGATAGAAGCAGAGTACTTCATCTTTGCTACAAGACATCCAGATGGTGTTGTTACAAGGTTGCAGTGCTGCTTAGCGTTGTATTGACATTACAAATCCCTTTTTTTGTCGAGCCCATTAACATATTATTATGGTATCTTGCTACTGTGAAGGAGGCCAGTGACCCGTGTTAATTTTCCTGAGCTAGATTGATATGATTAATAAATCTTATATAAAAAAAAATTGCCTTCAAAAATTAATTTTGTGCTCTTTTATTTAAGTTTATTTCTTTATAAGGATTTCCAATGTTTTCATTCTTAATATTTTAGATATAATATTACTGCGGAAAAAAAAACATCTCAAAAAAAAAATGTTGACAAATTTACCTGCATTATCTACAAGTCAAATTAAAAAATATACAAGTCACTTCCCGTTTCCATTAGACTATTCTTTTTAGACGGCAAATAAATAATTATAGTACACAAAAAAATTAAGTTTATGTTTGAAAAATAAATTATAATATTTTTATTTCTAATATGTCTGATATTTATTGAATATTATCGCATAAAAATATATTAAGAGAGAGGGAAAATGACTTTGGATTTTTTGAATGACAAAAATTCATATCAGTATTCTTAAATATAATTATACTAACTAAATATTAAAATAATAAAATACAATACATATACAAGCAATTAATTTTCTACATAGATAAAAAAAACCCGCTGCATCGCCAATTATTTAGTTAATTATAGATAATAGGAGTAAATATTTTTTCTCAGGTTGCTAGAGTTCGAGTCCCCCTGCCACCGAAAATAATTTTTGAGTAAAGAATAGTGTTTTCTATTGTTCATAAGTGTTTGACATGTTTTTTTCAGTCATTTTTTCGATAACTGGGGTGTCCGGGTTAGCTTATGCGCATCACAATAAATCTCTGAACTTAATTTTTTTTTACAGTTTTCACTCTTTATTAATATTTTAAAATGTTTTTTCCTCTTCTTTTTTTCAGGCTTCTTTTTTTTTATATATATACTCGCGGTGTCCGGGTCAGTTTACACGCACCACAATTTTTTCCTCACATATATATATTTTTTATAACCGGGGTAGGTTACACGTGTCACGAATAATCCTTTGACATTGTTTTTTATTTTTTTTCAACTTATAAATTTTTTTTATAACTAGAATGTCCAAGCTAGCTTACGTGCACCATGACTATTATTTTGTACATAGCCAAAGGAGATCACAATTTCAAATATTAATAAACAGTGATTTGAAATGTGGTTTTCGTTTTTCATTACTATTTAAAAAAAATTGATTGAACTATGATTCTGGTGAGATATGACAAGAGTGTTTGGTAATGCGTTTGAAAATCGCTTTTGAACAAATTGTAACTTTTTTCAATTTTAAATTAAAAAAAAAAGTGTTTCTACATGATTTTGATGTGCTAATGTCAAAAATAAATTTTAAAAAATAAAAAAAATTACAACGCGTTAAAAATCAATTATTTTTCTACTATAAAAAAGCCCAGCGCAACGCGCGGGCAAATCAGCTCATTAAATGACTATTATAATGCTCAAAGAGACTTATTTTCATTGAAGTTTATCATTTTGTAATTGAAATGGTTCGAATTGTTTCGTATAATATAATAGAGAAAAAAAAAAGAAGGGGACTTTAACTTAATTTGTTTATTCTTTTTCTTTTATCATAAATTTGAAAATAAAAAAAACTTTTAATTTTTATCCTGTAAGTGTTAATGTGCTCAGAACATAAGAGGCTGAATGCAATTTTTTCTTTAATTTTTTATTTCGACAAATGAATTAATGTTTTCTGATGTCAATGTTATGGAGTAGGAAAGATAATAATAATAATAATAATAATAGAAATCTTTTAAAAATAGCGTGGAGAAGTTCAAATTATGTACTCCAACTGACTAATCTATAGAAGGAGTTGAGATTCGCCAAAATTTCAAATGTTATTGGAAAGTTCAGTCGAAAACTCCAAGTAGCCACCAACTCCGTCTCCATTCAAACTTTGGCAATAGTCGCTATAGTCGATATATATATCGAGAGAGAGAGCATTGACCCACCCTTTGGCTAGCCAAATATCTTGGCCTTGCACACCGTGGAGAATCACTTGCACATCATATTCTTATCTATATAGCCCTTCGATGCGCCGTCACGTTATTTTCTTAATTAAAAAAGAGTTATATTAAACTTGTGTTTGGTAACAACATGCCGGATGTTTTTTTTAAGTAATTCTTTAATTAAAATATTGTAAAATGAAGTTTCTATAAATTTTAATTTATTTTTAGCATCAATTCATCAAAATTATTAAAATAATATTTTAATTTATTTTTTCAAATAAAAAATATTTGAATAAACAGATTTAACCAAAATGAACAAATACTCTTTAAACCCGACCCCAACTTAGAACAAGATCTGAATCTCAAGTCTCCAGGTTAATTTATTTTTTAAAAAATAAAAATAATATTGTTTTAAAAATAAATGTGTTTAATGACATTTTGTCAACCCAATTCAATTATTATTATTTTTTTTTTAATAATTTGGATAGGTTCTAGATGGGTTGACCACTAGTTGTTTTGCTATTCAAGCATCGTAGTTTTGAATTTCTAGCACATCATGTAGGTCCAATTTTTAAAGTCCAAAAATAAAATCTCGATCTTTCTCCATTGATATTCTAATTGTTTATTTGAAAAGTAGTTTAAATTATTTTTTATTTTCGTTCAGAAATATATTAAAATAATATATTTTCATATATATTTTGTAGGTCCAATTTTGAAATTCAAAAATAAAATCTGATTTTTCTCCATTGATTTTCTAATTGTCGATTTGAAAAGTAGTTTAGATTATTTTTTAAAATATTTTTTATTAAAAAATATATTAAAATAATATATTTAAAAAAATATATTTTTGATATTAACACATAAAAATAATTTAAAAACCTTATAAAATAAAAACAACTTAAGAAAAAAAAAACATTTTTAAAATACGACTGAGTCTTCCACGGAGTCTTTGCTGAATTTTAAACAGTCTGAAAGGTAATTAGGCAGTCATAAATTGGACCACAAGACAAGTCGCCATTTCACACTGATACCAATAGCGATGGTCTTACGTTTTAAATAAAAGAAAATGAATAAATAATAAAGGGACGAAGAAAATTAACATGGGTTACTTTATAGATACAATAGTCATAAAAGGATGCATTGATATAGAAATAGATTTAAAAAAATTAATATTTATAATGGATGATACATGAAAAAAGAGAAAGAAATCAATTAAATTTATTTTGTAATAAATCAATTATTCTCTTTAATTTCTCTATAAAAATCACAATATTTAATGTCTGTTTAGAAATGATATTGAAATTATTTTTTAAAATATTTTTCATTAAGAAATATATTAAATGATAGACTTTTATGCTTAAAAAATTATTTTTTATATTAACATATAAAATAATATAAAAACATTAAAAAAATTTAATTTAAATTAAAAAATTATTTTAAAAAAAACTTTTAAAATAAATTAAACAGAATTATAACCTCATAACTCTTCGATCAATTCTTATGTGGAAAGTCGAGATGCTTTATAGTAGATGGCCCCATCAAAATGACTACCTTTTTTTTTTTAATTTTTCTTTCCTAATTTCGATAACAAATTGACTATGTCAATATGGCCTACAACCTCTTGGTATAAACTCAAGTGCGACTTACAAGGGATTTCTTTCACGAAAAACAGAATTGTGAACAGAAGCTAATATTTCCTTTGATGAAATGGGTTCTAAAACCACGGTCCCTCTTCTTCTCCATCTTATTATTCTAAGCATCACTCTTACCGATGCTCAAGACTGCTATAACACAGGGAACTTCACAGCTAATAGCACCTATGCAAAAAACCGAGACCTTGTTCTCCGTTCACTAGCTTCCAATGTCACAGCCAATGGAGGTTTCTATAATACTACAATAGGTTCAGGCAATGACACAGTTTATGGTCTTGTGCATTGCATGGCTTCCTCATCAGCTGAAAATTGTTCCTCCTGCGTCAATTATGCCATCCAAGGTCTCATGACAGCTTGTCCTTACCAAAAAGAAGCACTTTCATGGGAAAGGAATCCACTTCCATGTATTGTACGTTATGCGAATCGTTATTTTTTTGGATCACTTGAGCAATCTCCTACTAGCATTCTATATAATACAGGTAAAATTGACGCAACACAGTTTGATCAAGCTTGGAGTGCTGTCAGAGACATTGCAACAAGAGCTAATTCCACCAGGAATATGTTAGCAGCTGAGACAACAGACCTATCATCCACTCAAACAATTTATGTATATATGCAGTGCACTCCTGATGTATCACAGAGTAATTGCGGAGAGTGCCTACAACAATCCGTAGATGACTATAAAAGTTGTTGCTACTCGTATCAAGGAGGTGTTGTCCAGAAACCAAACTGTTTTTTTCGGTGGGATTTGTACCCCTACTACAACTTATTTCCTCAAGTAACATCTCCATCTCCACCTGCATTGCCATCTCCACCGGCATCTCCATCTCCTCCATCACCTGCATCTCCATCTCCACCATCTCCATCTCCATCATCTTCTCAATTCTGTTATACCACAGGGAACTTTGCAGCTAAGAGCACATATGAAAAAAACCGAGACCTTGTTCTCGGTTCACTGGCTTCGAATGTCACAGCCAATGGGGGTTTCTATAATACTACAATAGGTTCAGGCAATGACACAGTTTATGGTCTTGTGCATTGCATGGCTTCCCCACCAGCTGAAAACTGCTCCTTCTGCGTCAATTATTCCATTCAAGCTCTCATGACAGCTTGTCGTTACAATAAAGAAGCACTTTCATGGGGAAGAGATCCAGTTCCATGTATTGTACGTTATGCGAATCGTTATTTTTTTGGATCACTTGAGCTATCTCCTACTAGCACTCTATATAATACGAGTATCATTGAGGCAACAGTTACACAGTCTGATCAAGCTTGGAGTGCTGTCAGAGAAATTGCAACAAGAGCTAATTCCACGAACTCTTCCAGGAATATGTTAGCAGCTGAGACAACAGACCTATCATCCACTCAAACAATTTATTTATTTATGCAGTGCACTCCTGATGTATCACAGAGTAATTGCGGAGAGTGCCTACAACAATCCGTAGATGACTATAAAAGTTGTTGCTACTCGTCTCAAGGAGGTGGTATCCAGAAACCAAACTGTTTTTTCCGGTGGGATCTGTACCCCTACTACAACTTATTTCCTAGAGTAACATCTCCATCTCCATCTTCATCTGTATCTCCATCTCCATCTCCTCCATTCATTGGTAGGCTAACTTCTTTTTCTATACTGAAATTATTTCACTTGTTTCACGGTTTCCAGATTCAGCTTCTGTAACTTCTATCTTAAACATGTCTGTGCTTGGCAGGGAAGGAGAATACTACTTCTCGAACAGTAATTGTTACCACCGTCCCCACAGCAATCCTCCTGGCACTTGTCATCCTCATTCTCGCCATTTTCCGCTTTAGGAAGCCAAAGCAACAGGATAAAAGTAAGTTATTGCTTATTGGTTCTTCATATTAAACAGCTTGGGTTCATTAACACGAATCAAATTCACTAGATAATTTGTTTTTCTTCCAAAAATCCTACAAACAAAACATTAACAACTTACATTTTGTGAAGATTTCGATGAAAATGGTAGCAAAAGATTCTGGGAAATAAAATTTGTCATTAAATTAATGTGTGAAATTGTCAATAAACGTTATGTGTGTAACTAATTAAGGAGAAAAGAAACAGGTTAACCATTTAACTGATTGGCTCGCCACAGAGAATTGGCAAATTCTGACATGAAGATTACAGAAAACTGTTTTTCACTTGCAGATGAGGAAAAAAACCACCGTTCTTTCTTCCAGGAACAGAGAAAATCTAGAGGATCGACATTCGCTGAAGGTAATAAGGGGAGTTCTGATGAATTACCTCGGATGATGGACCTGAGTGCTATAAGAGCTGCGACAGATAACTTCTCTGTTTCAAACAAGCTAGGACAGGGTGGTTTTGGCCCTGTTTACAAGGTAAACAATTCTCTGTGTCTTCAGAGAACTTGCATCCAATTGAAAATCTTATGCTTTTCGGCCGGATTTTAGACAAATTTTCTTAAATTAAAAAATTTCTTAGTTAAACACTACATTGAAAAAATGACATCGTGGGTGCTATGGTTTTTTAAGGGGATACTAAGCGATGGAAGCGAAGTTGCAGTGAAGAGACTATCAAGAAGCTCGGAGCAGGGCGTACAAGAATTAAAAAATGAAGTTCGGTTAATAATGAAACTTCAGCACAAAAATCTTGTCAGGCTGCTTGGTTTTTGTGTCGAGGGAGAGGAAAAGCTCCTCGTCTATGAGTTCATGCCTAACAGCAGCCTTGATGTTTTTCTTTTTGGTTAGTTGCATATTTCCTTTAAGGTCTCAGAAATGTTTTAAATTTGAGTCATAAATATATTTTTTGAAAAGTGATTTTTCTTTCAAAAATTTACTAGAAAAATAAGTGAAAAAATTGATTTGAACAGAAGTTGGAAATATTTTTAATTTCTGACTTATTAATATCAACTCGTGCAAAATAAAAAATTGCTTGAAGTCTCTTTTACCAAGTATATTTCCAATTTAAAGTCATTTTAACTCATTTCTATTATAACTTAACTAAATAAATTTAGAAAATTCGTGATTTGAAATCATATGCTAATTTTTATAAATAAAATAATGTCAAACGTGTTCTAAATATCATTTCATTTTGCGTTTGATTTGATGGTAGATCCTACAAAACGAGCAGAACTTGATTGGAGCAGGAGAATTGATATTATAAATGGAATTGCAAAGGGAATGCTTTATCTTCACGAGGATTCTAGGCTTAAAATCGTTCACCGAGACCTCAAAGCTTCTAATATATTGTTGGACAATGAGATGAATCCGAAGATTTCTGACTTCGGAATGGCAAGGATTTTTTCAAGCCATGAAGACGAAGCCAATACTGCTCGAATAGTAGGAACGTAGTAAGTCCACTTTCACTTTAGAACGTTTTTCTCATAATTGCCCTTCAAAGTAGTCTCGTCACTATACAGTGAATGTCAAATAAGTCCTGAAAATATTCTTAATTGGGTCTTAGAGAATTAAGTTTCGAAAAAATTCAACTATCTCCTTCACCATAAAATTAATCATCGTACCTTGTAAAAATCCTCAATATCATGACCCCTTTCTTATAGAATATCTATTACTTTTTAAGGTTTGTGTATTAATGTCTCTCTACACTGAAGGTGGGTACTATATAAAGTTTTTTTTATTTAATAACTATCGACTCTTCTATCTAAATGTTAAGTTGTGCTTAAAAGATAGGTCATAAGTTCAAGGAATACTAAGCAACTATGAGCATACTCCATCTTTTAAAAGGTTATATTATAGCCAGAAGACTTGCAATGGTTATGATATTCATCCTCTTATCTTTGGAGCTAGGGATAACCTTTTCTAGAAATGTTGCCTTTTCTACTCAATATGGTTTTATATTGCTTACTTTAATTTACTAAAAATCTGTATACTATTTTATTTACTTAAATCATCAAACTTCCAAACTAATTCATTTGTGACTTTAATCCCTATTCATAGAAAAACAATTCCCTTAGATTTCCTTCCATTTTAGCAAAACACTATATGATTGTAGACAAGATTTATATCAGCGGTTAACGATTAACGTTATTTATATGTAAAATCATACATTAATTTTGTTTGGAATTCTCTCATATTTTTCTAAATATTTTCACCCTAAATTTGCAAAAAAAAAAAATCTTTTAAAATAATTAGTTTACCTAATTGGAAAATTTACATTATTCATCACTAGTTAAGTTTTCACGTACTGATTTTGTTATTCTATTTCATCCTAAATTTAAGTTATATCATTAAGCGTTTTTATCTCAATATATAATAATTTTTTATTTTTTTAATTATTATATCTCCAATTATGAATTTTTATTTTATTTAACCTTGATTCACTAATTTAGAGGTTGGAGGGTTACATTTTTCTTCTCCTTTCTCTTCTTAATTTTTATTTTTTTTGCTTTCTTTTATCTTCTCTCTTTTTCTCCTTGAACCTAGTTGGGCCAAGGTTGTATGCTTTGTTAGACTCTTCGTTGCTGTTCTTCTCTTTCTTCTTTCATCATGCTCTTATCATTCTTAGCTTTGTCCTAGATGGGCCTTCCTTCTACTTTTCTTTTTTCTTCTTTCTCTCTCCCTCCTTCCTTTTCATTGGGCTTAATTGGTTCGTTTTATCTCAACACAAATTTGGGCTCTAGTGGGCTGCTACATTTACTTTGGGCTTGGTGTGGGCTGGTGTATTTGACCCAAATTTGTGGTAGCATTAACCCTCGATTTTCACATTAATCAATTCATTGTGGTAGCATGATAAATCAAGGTATTCAAAGTACGAGAGGGGCAAACTCGATTTCATATTACTAGCTTCAGCATTTCAGCCTTAGAATGTCTCTTCCCCGTAATATTACTGAGTTTCCCCAGTAATATGTTTGAACAATTCAACAAATGATTAGCTCTTCGTGCCCTGAAAATTTACTTTTTCACCTCTATGAACAGTGGATACATGGCACCAGAATATGCAATGGAGGGATTATATTCAACCAAATCTGATGTTTTTAGTTTTGGAGTTCTCTTGCTTGAGATCATAAGCGGGAGAAAGAAAGGTGGATATCACCTACCAAGATGTGCTCCTAGCCTCCTTGCATGTGTAAGTTTATCAGCTCAAATGCAACAAAAACTACCTTAAACTGACCCTGCTGTTGTTGAGTGATGGGACAACAATGTTTTTTATACTTTCTTGATGCTAAACCAGGCCTGGCAATTATGGAACGAAGGAGATAAAGCAGAGTTGATCGATCCAATGCTGTCTGATTCATGCAATGCAGAAGAATTCTCACGTTACATGCACATTGGTTTATTGTGTGTTCAGGAAGATGCTAGCGACAGACCTACCATGTCATCTGTTGTCTTAATGCTAAAAAGCCATAATTCATTTCTCCCCCAACCTGAGCGGCCGGCTTTCGTCGGAAGATTCATGGACAACCCGGAGGCAGCCGCTAGCAATTTCTCTGTCAATGAAATGACACTTTCTGATGTTGATCCACGCTGATGAAAAACTGCAGTAGCTCACTTTGACTGAAAGAGTTTTATTGGTTGGTGTAGCAAATCTCCCTAGTTGAGGTTGGTTTTCTTAGGTATTTTTTATTTAGAAATGAATTAAAATGATTTTTTTTAAATTATTTTTAACATTAACATATGAAAATGATTTTTAAAACGCAATGTTAAATTCTATAGTATTTGATAATGGATCCTCCAATTTTTTTCAATGTTAAAAAAATTACGGGGATCTTCATATTGCATACTCCATTCATATGTTTAACTAATTATTTTTTAAAATATTTTTAATTTAAAAATATATCAAAATAATATATTTATTATATGAGCATCTATTCGAGCTATGGCTATTCTAAATAACAATTAAGAATCAATAAGTTTTGATACAACCCTCTTCAAACTCTAACAAAAATCACTAAGAAATCACTAAGAATTATTGGATTCGAATACTAATTAATAAACAAAGTTTGTTACAAGTCAAAGTCCTCAAACATTAATAATGCAATAGTTATAATAAGACATCTAAAATATTAAATTTTATTTATTCATATCTTCACCTGCTGAAATACAATAAACACAAAAAAATATTTAATTTTATCCATCCATATCTCCACCAATAATAAAATTATTAAAATCCTTTAAATAGAGAAAACTAGAGAGCCAAAGGATGGAGATAGAAAAAACATTCTCTGTAAAAGAAAAAAAAAACTAGCAAAAAATTTAATAATAGATAAATAAATTAAATTAAATAAGAAATATTTATTTTCACCAAAATTCATTAATTTTTTTTTAATTTATTAATTTGAATATGAATGACCTAAAAATATGTAATCTACATGAAAATTAGTCAAAAATACCCTTTGATGCACTTAAACTTTAAACAAAAAATGATTTTTTTCTCCGGCTAACGTATTGAATGGCTGTTACGAAGACCAGCACCAGTGGGGTCGGTTGTCACTTGTCAGTATATTAAACCTGTACTGAAAATACATTGAAAAAATGTTTTGGTACAGAGGAACTTGAAAACCGTGAATATTCAACAAAAAACAAATCATTAAGTTTACTTCTCTATAGATCTGTATCTAGGGGCTGAGACCGGGGGCAAATGGGGTCCTGGTTTTTTAATTTTTAATTTTATTTAGGGTTATATATATATATATATATATATATATATATATATATATATATATATATATATAAGCAAAAAAATTAAGTTTTGAACTCTTTAAGAAATCATCGTCGATTTTGTATCCTTAAAAAAATATGATTACTTGTCTTGGGAGCAGTGGTCATTGTCTTAAGGTCAAATAACATTATAAGCTAACATGGGTACATCACATAGGACCTTCCTGGAAACTACTCCCTTTAAAAATTATCCAATGTAGTTTTGTTGACTCGTTCAACTCATTTCCTTTCTGTATTTTTATAGCCATACAAATCCTAGCGAAAAAGGAAAAATACAAATCCTAGCGAAAAAGGAAAAAAATGTGGATGTCACGCCCTTTTACAAACTGAATTTCTTTCTTTTTGTAGGATGATATTGTGGTTAATATATATTAAAATTATTTTTAACGCCAGTATATCAAAAAAATTATTTAATGTTTTTTAAAATATCTCACAATTATAACATTTGACATTTCTACATCCAATATGAACCTTTGAATTACTTTGTTTTTTAGCTACTTCCAAGATGACATTTCAAGCCTTATCTTCCAAGAAATTGCTCGTTAACTGAGCAGATGAAGCCCCGTCATTGGATGCTTCGTATAAACACAATCCCAACTTCAAATAGGAGATGAGCCCTGATCTTTTAGCATCTAAGAACTCAACAGACAGGAAATGGCTTATCGTCTTCCCAGTTCTGAAAAAACAATTCAACTGCTATGGGTGTGTTTCTTCATTAGTAACCTTCTTGATCTTGCTCATGCCGATCCTCCTTACAAAGCTTGCTCAAACATTTCAGCCAACAGCCAGTTTCAAAAAAATCTCGAGATTATCTTGTCCTATCTTCGTTCAAATGCATCAGTTTCAAAACTTTACAGTACCTCTACTGGAAATGACCATGACAAAATCTATGCTCAATATATGTGCCTCAACTATGAAACAAATGATAACTGCAGAAACTGCATAGCGACAGCATCAGAGGTTATCATGCAGCTTTGTCCAGAAGACAAGGATGCTGTCGTGTGGGAAGAAACATGCCAACTGCGCTACTCGAATCAAAGTTTCTTAGGCCACCTGGATGTCTCAGGAAACATGGCCTTGGATAATAAAGAAGATTTGGAGAATCCAGCGCAGTTCAGATTGGTGGTCAATGAAACGTTGAATGACCTCGCTAAGCAGGTAGCTTTTAATCGTTCGACAAATAAGTATGCTACGAGAAAAGTAGCCTTCACCAATACAGAACCACTGTGTGCCTTAATGCAATGCTCAACAGACTTATCTCAAGATGATTGTAACACGTGCCTTCGGATTGCCATGGCAAATATTTCGAGTTGCTGTAGTGCTTCCCGTGGGGGGCGGGTTCTTAGCCGCAGTTGCTACTTAAGGTACGAGTTATATGCCTGGTATGAAGGTGCAAACGAAACTTCAGAAAGTCCTCCTGTTCCAGGAAAAAGTAAGTGTTTTGTATGCTGTCAATTACAGTACCGCTTTTATACTTTTGTGTTTACTGAAACATTAAAAATATTTTTTCCCAAAATGAATGAAGGCAACCGAAGAACAATGTGGATTATTATCATCCTGACAGTTGCAGCAGCACTTCTTGTGGTGGGCATCTTAGGCTACCTTATCTACTGGCACGCGATGAGAAATGGAAGAAAAAAATGTAAGAAGGCTTGTATAGAAATCACTAACATTTTTTTTCTTGGTTTTCTTCCTAGCACCAGTTGACATCATAAACTTTGCTATACAGGGGAAAGACAGAATACAAGAATAGATAGAAATTGTCGTGGAATCGGTCACCCAAACCACGACGATTACCAGCTCCAAATTTTTCATAGAGATGGCGTTAATGATGGGGAATCTGCATTTATGGATTTAGAAACTATAAATGCAGCCACTGGTAACTTTTCTGAATTAAATTTTCTGGGAGAAGGTGGTTTTGGCCCTGTTTATAAGGTAAATGAAATTTATCTTCTAGATTTCCAAGCTCAAAAATGTAAATTTCGTAGTATAGAGATGATATAAACAGGCGTCTCACTACTTTCTTGATTTGTATTTTTGAAGGGAAAACTGAGTGATGGAAAGGAAATTGCAGTGAAGAGACTTTCCGCTATATCTGAGCAAGGCACAAATGAGTTTTCCAATGAAGCTATGCTAATCATGAAACTTCAGCACAAAAATCTTGTCAAGCTTCTCGGCCTTTGTGTTGCTGGAGATGAAAAGCTTCTGGTCTATGAATTCATGCCTAACAGAAGCCTAGATGTTTTCCTCTTTGGTTAGTTTCTTTAATGACTTTCATTCTTTTTTTATATATAAATTCCTCTCATGGATCTTTACATAAGAGTTTTCAATTCGTTTCAACTACTGATTTTGATTTGCTTGTAGATGAAAAGGAACGTGCACAGCTCAATTGGCGAACACGAATTGGAATCATAAATGGAATTGCAAAGGGCACTCTTTATCTCCATGAGGATTCTAGGCATAGAATTATTCATCGAGACCTGAAAGCCAGCAATGTGTTGTTGGACAAGGATATGAACCCAAAAATTTCTGACTTTGGTATGGCAAGGATGTTTGCAGGCAGTGAAGGCGAAGCCAATACTGCTAGGATAGTTGGAACATAGTAAGTGCAGTCTCACTTGCGAAAGTCTTTCTTCAAACTTATATTAGATTCAAAAAAATTTACAACAGTTTCAATTAGTAATATTTCCTTACAAGGGCTTCAATTAATTTGTATTCGTAGATAATGTCAAGAAGTATAGTGACAGTAGAACACATGGGGTTTGCTTGATATTTATGCTTATTGTTTTCAACTCTTACTCATCCTTACTGAACCTTTTTTTTTTTTTTTCACTTTTGGAATAGTGGATACATGGCACCAGAGTATGCAATGGAAGGATTATACTCCACCAAGTCTGATGTTTTTAGTTTTGGTGTTCTTCTGCTTGAGATCATAACTGGAAGAAGGAATTCTGAAGTCCAAAAATCAAAACGTGCTCCGAAACTCCTAGCTTATGTAAGTATACAAGTCATAAAAAAGTCACGTAAACCACATATTCTGACACTGTTTAACTTATTACACCTCTAAATGATGATGGATCAGGCATGGGAATTATGGAACGAAGGAAAAGAGTTGGAGTTGATAGATCCACTGCTGGCTGATTCATGCTGCTCAGATGAGTTTTCGCGATACATGAATATCGGTTTACTGTGCGTTCAAGAAGATCCTTGTGAGAGGCCTACCATGTCATCGGTAGTTTCAATGATGAAAAGTGAAAGTTCAATTCTTACCCAACCTGATCGGCCAGCATTTTCTGTGGGGAGACTCCCAGACTTCGAGGCTAATGCTAGCAATTGTTCTGCCAGTGTTTTAACAGTTTCAGGTATTTCGCCCCGTTGATGAAGCTGATCCCCGAGGTGTGACCATTTCTGATACTCACCGAAGCTAGTCCCTCTTTGTACAGTGTGGGGTTGGGCAATTTCCGAGTTTCTTTTTCCTGTAAAGCATATTGCACAAGCAATACTTTTAGTGGACTATCCCTTACCATAACATCTCTACGTTTATTAATCTCGCTGGTGGATAAGATTGAAAGGAAAAGGGGTTATGTTGTAAAAGTCCTCCATTTTCTTCACCTTCGGTTCTTAATTCATATATAAATTCATGCTACAAAATAAAGTCAACCCCGAAGTTGTCCTTTCACGCTGCAGAAAGGCAGCCTGCACACTCTTCATTGTTTTAATTATAGCCTGCAAATATTGGATTAATATGCCGTTTATGGAAATTAGAAACCAGGGACATTGAGCTTTCTTTAAATATAAAATTCAAACCAAAAGCAATACATTATCGGTGCAGAATTGATTTTAATATCTCATTAATACAGTGAGGAGCCTTCTATGTATATATATATATTCTTTAGCCCAGAAGCTCAATCTCTGTTCGATTTTTCAAAAAACAAAAAGTAGTATATTTTTGTAAGAATAGACAGCTCCATATTTGGAAAGATGTACATTGAAAACCAGATCCGCTGAAGGCAAAGCAACACAGTAAAATGAAAATCTGACAGCATGCATGATCGAGCCACGGTTTTTTCGAACCAAGAAGAAACTGTAGGTCACTTAAACTCTCACTCTTTCTGCAGTAAACTGTTCTTACGTAAACTGCTGGTTAGAACTGGAAGATCATGGACAGACAAACAATCCGGCGATCCCATGAAGAAAATGTAATATGCAGCTTGTTTGTAACTATTTCCATGGCCATTTTCTCATAGATTTTCAGAGCAGCAGGACCATCTGTGCTCGATTTCTTGGCAATTCGTTTCCCATCTACAATGCAAAAGTCTGCCGAGTTAATTAATTAATTTGCATAGATTGAATCGCATAGAACTGGTTGATGATTTTTCTTAGCTCAGAATCTTGTCTTAACTAGTGGCTGCATGTGATTAGCAAATAGAATATCAGCTGCAGAGACTAAACTTATGCAAAAACAAGTGTTAAATGATAAAATTGAAAACAAAACCAAATAATAAAACTTTGAGTCAATCAAGTTAGTTTGTTAAATGTTTTTTCCCGAGTCATTAGATTAATATTACATAATAGAAAGTAAACAAAATAAATAATGAGAATTTTCAATTAATCTAATATTAAAAAAAAAAAAACTAGGTCAATTGAGTTAACGTGACAAACTTTTAATTTGTGTTATGAAATATGATTTATTAAAAAAAAATCCAAATCCAAACATTGAAAATCAAATTTAATCAAATTCAAATGAATAATATTTTATGAATAGAATTACAACGAAACCCTTTATTCGTTTACTTTGTAGTTGATTACCATCTTCCAACTTATCCATAAAGCAAGTTCTGCGCTGGTCACTTGATTTGAAAACAACCATTGAATAAAATAGTATTTATGACATTAAATAATACTATTAGAAAATTGAGAATTCAAATCAAGGATCAAGTCAACGTTCAAGAAAAAAATTTTAAGCAGTTATTATTTTTTAAAATAATCCTTATTTGAGACGTACATGAACTTATAATAATGTTTTTTTGCATTTCAAATGTAATAAAAAAAATATTTTTTAACAAGTTTATTGACTTTATTGCTCGTTACTATTATTAATTAATAATAGTTTCAATATTCAAGTCATTTTCGAAATCCGAAACTTGAATACAATGTCAAGTGCCGGTCAAAATCTTTACGCTGTAAGGAAGTCAGCAACCTTCTCTTGTAATTTCATGAGTAGTCACTTCGCAAATGTTACATATACGGACCATGTAATTTCTCAATCAAATTTATTAATTATGACCAGGAATAAGTTGCTCTGAAAAATAACGACGAGCCATTTCGTGTTACATATGTATCCAACTGATAATTAAGAGCAATTTTCATAAAGTATTGAATGAATGAAGAAAAAAAAGGTAAAAATAAAAATTGCGAGTTTTAAATTTGTGATCATTTGATCTTTAATACTATAACAAAAAAAAAAAACCATGACATCCTGAAAATTTTAATATATATATTATCTGCTAACACAAAAAATAAAAAGGGAAAAATCCTCAACCTTATTATTATTCTTGGTGCATCCAATCCTTGTAGCACATGAGCTCGAATGCAGAAGCAGTAGCACCACAACACTCAGCAGGATCTAGGGAAAGGCCCATTTATTTAACTTGAGTATGCCAATGCAAGCCATACCCCATGCATTTGAACCTAGTAGCAAGTAGCATTTTAAGCCATCCAAAATAAGTCCGGAGATGGAGAGGGATGTTCCTTTCCATAGTAAAGTTGTGAGATACTTTTTTAATTTTATGATGATAGAGCTTGAGATCTGTATAACAAGTTTTAAGTTTGAGTTAAAATATATATTTTTTATAAAATATTTGAATAACTAGGATTTTAATTGTCTATTCAAACTCATAAAATATATTTTTTTAAAAATAAAATTTCGTTCCGTGCAGGAAAAAAAACTTCGCATGATGAAGAGGGTGGAACCAGAGTTTGGAATGAACTTGGTATCACAAACACGAAGAGTAGAGATAGGAAAGATAACGAAGCCCAGTTGGAAGCTTGGGCTGGACAGCCACAAGTAGGACAGGTGAAAGCCGACAGGTTTGGCCCTTGAGCCAGCGGGTCGATCTTATTGCTGGTACATGGTAGTGGCTCCACCCTATCAAATTCTATTTATAGAGGCCTATCAGGAAGCCGTGCTTGATCAAACTATAAGTGTGAGAAAAATGCTCAATTTGTGTGAAATGAAATGAAAAGGGAGTGAAGGCCATTAGATTATCGGAATAGTTGAATGAAATGGGTTTATATGAGATCCTGAATCCGATAGGAAATCTACAAGTGGATAGTGATGACTGATGCAGTCCACCTTGATAAAAAGAAAACCAAGTAAAAGAAAGAGAATTTTGCCGAAAATTATCTTAACTACAACCCAAATTTATATTTTAATATTGGATTTTTTTTTATATATATTCTATATTTGTAACTCGTTAAATTGATGAATAACTTATTTTTATAAATTAGGAAAATCATAATATTAAAATAAAAAAAATAAAAAAAAATAACATAAGATCTATGATTAAATTGGAAGTCTAAACATAAAAAGAAGAAAATAACAAAATTGGCTCAAAGAAAATCTTCAAACCTAATGAAAGACTATTCCCATTTTGGCTGGATATGTTGAGCCAATTCCCTATAGAAATAAAAATAAGTTTGTCTTAACTAAATTGAAATAAGATTTGATATTAAGTGGTTGTTTGACTCCGCGATTTAGACAGTTGTTGACATCTTTGCTCCTTACCTCTTTCACGAGACCAACTGGACCAGTCTCCCTCCTCACCCTCACCTCTGTGTTCTCCCTCCCTCACGCCATCCCTGTCTCCCCGGCCACCTCTGTCTTCCCCAGCCACTCATTGTGCACATTTTCCATGCAGATTCAATCTTTGATTTGGTGTTACTCTAGCGTACTTCTATTGGTGGTCACACCTGTTTAAGCTTTTTTATACACTTAAGGACTCATCCAAAATGAATATCCAGATTGCATAAAAAATGACATGGCATAATATTCCCAATGAACAGAGAAATACAAAAGTTATCTGAACCTGCAATTCTCTAGCAACAAAGTCTAGCAATGCACCTAGGAGTCTTCTTTTAAATACATGCAGCGATTCTTCACGTCTTTAAATGATGAAAAATATTGATTAAATAGAGAAATCAAATATTGGCTATGAGGTTTAATCAATAAGAGATGAATAATAGGTACGTGTAGCTCAGAGTTTATGAATTATAGAAAAGGAATAAATAGGTTGGATCACAAGATGATATTACTTTTGTTGAATATGATCGCAATCCTAATTTTGTTCTTGAAGATATTTTACCAGATGATGTTCCTCAATCAAATAGTCATGGATCACAGACGCGTTCATCTATGAATTTAGTTCGTGATAGAATTGCAAGTAATTTAATGAGAACAAATTATTATGGGCTAATATTTTTCGGAGTTAATAGTAGTAAAAATGCGGCAACACCCACACCCACCAAAACATTTTTAATGATTAATTGTTATATTGTTTTGACTGATTCTTCTTGCAAGTTTTAACGTTTATGCAAGCACTATATTTTCTATTACATGGTCGATAATACAAAGATGAATCACATCCTATGT
>CM055436.1:15001905-15018860 GCA_029228465.1 Salix viminalis
AATCAGAAACTTTTTTTCTTAGCTAATGATATTTATAACTGATGTGTCGTTGATATTTATTAAATAAATTTCATCAGTAATGGTTGAATATTATTTTCATGGGCATCAGTGTTTTTACTAATTAATTTCCATGCAACTTTTAAGATGAATTGAAACGTGACGAAGGCTAACCCAATAGAACTTAGAGATCTTTGATGTGCACCAGGATAGAGCTTTGCAATTTACATAGCGTAGGCGGAGGGATAAGCTTCAACTCCGTTTAGAAGTGCTTTTGGAAATATGTTGGTGTTTCAAAAGTATAAATTAATGTTATTTTTTAAAATTCTTTTGATATTAGAAGCCACTGCTTTTTCAACCCAATCCTACTTTTTCGAAAGCACTTCCACATACATTACAGCACATTAATTTATACAAACAACTATTAAAAAAAGAATAGGAACCTTCTGTAACTTACCTTCCCTAGTTAATTAGGTCATCATTTTAAGTTTGCATCCAAACAAAAGATATGTGAAAGAAATTGTCTGTAAATACGTGCAAAGTTAACGTAGAATATCATGGAACTTATATTCCAAAAAAAAATATAAAAATTCAGAACAAGATTTAATTGATTTGGCTACGTAATGGATTTCAGTTTTGCTTACATAGACTGGCCCCAGTTGACTCGGCTACCAGTATGAGACAGCATGGACATCGAAAACTTTGGAAAGCAGTGAACGTGAATCACAAAACAAAAGTTTCTAGGGAAACCCAAAATTGATATTTAAAAAGTTAGTGATAGTTTGTTTGCTTATGAATCTGTCTGTCTATGTGGCACAAGTGTTACAGCTGGTGTTTCGGGCGAAGCATTATCCAATGTTGTTTTGTTGATCATAACAATTCCCTTTTCTCTGTATTTGTTCTTACGCACACAATTCTTCGTTAGAAAAAGGTAAGGGAACACATCGTTTGGAAAAACACGACTGTGCCCCTAACCTATAGCAACTTTCATTGTCATGGCTCATTATCACATTTAGCAAATATTTGATCTCCATTTTTTTACTTGCAGTGATTCTTCCCAGAAAGTGCCCCTTCATTCAGCAGATGGAAGCCTCTCATTGAATGCTTCGTATATGTTTGATCATAGCAAGTAGAATTTTAAATAAATGATCATTTGTATCCAAGTACACAAAAGACTGATGGGTAAAAAAATTTCTGGTTCTGCTAAATCCATTCAATTGTTGCTTTTGCTGTGCTTTTCCCTTTCCAACTTTCTTGATCTTGCTTACGCTGATCCCTGCAAAAGTTGCTCAGACAATAGTCCATTCAAAAACAATCTCGAGATTCTCATGTCCTATCTTCGTTCAAATGCATCAGTTTCAAAACTTTACAACACCTCTACTGGGAATGACCTTGACAGAATCTATGCGCAATATATGTGCCTCAACTATGCAACACATGATGAATGCAGTACTTGCATAAAGGTAGCATCACAAACTATCACCCGGCTTTGTCCAGGAGACAAGGAAGCAGTTGTCTGGGAAGAACTATGCCAATTGCGCTACTCAAGTCAAAATTTCTCAGCCCACTTGGATGTCTCAAGAAACATTTCACAATATATTAAAAAAGAAGTTAAAAATCCAGCGCAGTTCAGATTGATGGTCAATGAAACTTTGGATAACCTTATTGAACAGGCTTCTTTTAATGGGTCGGCAAATATGTACGCTACTAGAGAAGTAACGACCGATACATACACATCGTATGCCTTGGCGCAATGTTCAGCAGACTTATCTCCATATGATTGTAACACGTGCCTTCAGGTTTCCCGAGCAAATATTTCGAGTTGCTGTGATGCTTCTCGTGGAGTGCGGGTTCTTAGCCGTAGTTGCTACTTATGGTATGAGTTTTACTCCTTCTATGAAGGTGAGACAAACTCTGCAGAAAAAGGCAAGTGTTCCTGTATGCTATCAATTTCCGCACCGAAAGTTGCTGATGTATTTTTGAGTTTATGAATTGAATCATTACAAGTTAACAATGACTTCTTTTCCCTGAGTGAAGGAAACCGAAGAATATGGATGTTCATCATCCTTACAGTTGCAGGAGCACTTACAGTTGTAGTCATCTTAGGCTCCTTCATCTACTGTCTCGTGAAGCGAAATGGAATTGAAAAATGTAAGAACGCTTCTATTAGAAATCATTAACATTTCCTTTTTGGTTTTTTTTTTTTACACCAGTTGACATGAAGAATCTTGTCATACATGGAAGAAAGAAAATAGTAGACAAATTGATGTTTGCAGGCAGCGAAGTCGAAGGCAATACTGCTAGGATAGCTGGAACACTGTAAGTTAAACCGCACTTGTCAAATTACTTGCTCAAAAGTATTTCATTGTAAGAAATTTAATCTTTTGTTTCCTTCTGTGGAATAGTGGATACATGGCACCAGAGTATGCAATGGAAGGGCTGTACTCCATCAAATCTGATGTTTTCAGTTTTGGAGTTCTTCTACTTGAGATCATAACTGGAAAAAGGAATTCTGGATTCAAATCAAAACATGCTTCCACCCTCCTAGCTTATGTGAGTCTATCAGGCGTAAATACACATAAATCTATTACCTTATTATGATACTGAAATCTCAATGTTTTGCTGATTAATTACACCTCCAAATGATGAATCAGGCATGGTCATTATGGAACGAAGGAGATGAACTAGAGTTGATAGATTCTTTGTTGGCTGATTCATGCTGTTCAGATGAATTCTCGCGATACATGCATGTTGGTTTATTATGTGTTCAAGAAGATTTTGGTGGAAGGCCTACAATGTCATCTGTTGTCTCGATGCTAATGCTAATGCTAGCAAGTGCTCTGTCAATGGCTTAACAATTTCAGATATTTTGCCCCGATGATGAAGCTGACACTGAGGTTAACAATTTCTGATATCAACTGAAGCGCTCAAGTTTGTAAAGAAGATTCCAGTGATCGCTATAACTTGAACATTTAAACAAAGGACAACTGGCAATCTTACCTCAAAAACTATTTATTATAGAAATTGTAGTATTTGTTTTTTCTTTTCATAGAAACAAAATATAAGAAAGTTGTTCTCTCAAAAACAATGTTATTTTTTTAACACAACTAATAAAAATCGTTTGAGCTCACTCAGCTATGTCTAGTCCAGGTTTGATAAGGTCGGTTAGGAAATAGGTTTTCCTATCAAGTCACTTCGGTTTTGACAAAATCAACACCCAAAATATTATAAAAAAAAAACTCCGTGCTACAGATCAATAGGTTCCTAAACTGAACCAGACTGAATTTAATAGTTATGCCATGGAGTTAATTATAAATTAGTCTTTGCAACTCATTAAATTAAATAATCAGACCTTATTCTATAATAAATAATTTATTAATTTAGAGTACCACAGCTTCTTTAACCTTCTTCTTTTCGGCCGTTCTAGATAAGTTCAAGCTAAATACAGCCAGGGATAAAGCATTTATCATTAAGCACAGCTAGCTTTGGTCGGTTAATATTGGGATTAATTAAGTCCTTGGATAAAGATATGAAATCAAATAATCCCACTAAGAATTGTTCATCAAAGGTCAAGAAAGAATTGTTCATCAAATAAATAAATAAAAAGTCCTAGAAAACGTGCAAGAACTTTTAATAAAACACCCTTTTCAATATTGAAATTAAGAATAGGGTCTCATCCAATAGTTTTATTCTTCAAGTCATTTCGTATCAGATTTTGAGATTCGAAAGTTATTTAAATAATTAACCTTCTACACGTCAATCACTTACCACGAGTCACTGGTCGCAATCCAAGTGCTGTAAAAAAAGTCTGCGCTCTTAACCTCGAATCTCTGCTAAATCTTCAGCTTTGGTGCTACACTGACGTGTGTTTGTACCATGCATTCCTGCAATCAAGATTTCCATTCAATTATTTTCCAACCTATCTATAAAAATATGGAGGCCTTATAACTATAACTAGTTAACGCTATGAATTTTCTTGTAGTGATGCAAATTGACAGGCATGGAGGGAGAGAAATCGAGTTTGCGGATCCTATGTTGATGGGAAGGAGCCCAGCAATAGAAATTGTGAGTTGCATAAACATTGGGCTGTTATGTGTGCAGCAGGATCCAGCAGACAGGCCCACAATGTCATTTGTGGTTTTATCTTCGAGAAGTCAACCAATGGCTCTTCCTCTACCAAAACATCCTCCATTTTCTCTAGGTTAAATGATTCCCATTGACAAGTCTTCATCAATGCATCCCCCGTGGTGAATGTTAATTGTATTGCCACTATGATTTTTAGTGTGTGTGGCAATTAGCATGGTTCTGAAGAGCTGATTTTCCATAATTGCGACTTTCAATTTTGAATAATAACAATATGACTGATAAAGGTGGAAAAAATCATAAAAGCAGTGAAATTCATTACTATGAATGGCTACTTTAAATCCTTTAATCCTCTGTCAAGGGCTGGGCTTTTGTTGGAGTCCCGGTTATTTTTATAGCTATGAATCAATGGTCTTCAAGCCTCTCTTTTTTCTTTTTCATATGGGCTTATTTCCTAAATGCAATTTATTATTCTCATTTTTTTTTATGGATTATGGAATATGTTTAAATATTTCTTTTTGATTTAGTTCTTGAATATTTAAATTTGTAGATTTAGCCTTTTGAGCCTAAATTAGCACCCAATTCAATTTTTTTTTAGAGAGAGGGTTGAATTAAAAGACAAAAGACTAAAATAAAAATTATGGATAATATAGATAGGTTGATTTATAAGTGTTCTAAGGGTGTTTTATGATTTAAATGGGTTGAAAAATAGGTTCTTAGGTAAAAACACTTGTAGGCATGATTTCTTAGCCACCACAGTAGTGACCCGAATCTTGGATAGTAGATGACAAATCGTCTATCATAGCAGGTGACATCTTGTTTGCTTTTAAAAATAAAAATAAAAACAAATCAACTATCTTTTTTTTAAAATAAAAATAAAAAGCTATGTTTTATGAAATTATAGAGAAATAAAAAGTAAACTCTGATGCTTTCTTAAGAATAATTTAATAATATGATATTTGTTCTTAAAAAATAAACCAGACATTTATGTTTATAAAAATTCTAAAACTAAAATCCTTGTAGAAAAAAGATTCTTTATAAAAAATTATATAGCTAATAGAATCCAACTACTATTTGACTTCCTCATCTAAACAAGTCCTTGTTCATCTAATAATATATGAATATTATAATAAAAATAATTATACCATAAAGTTAAAAAGTAATATCATGCATTATATAAATTTATCTCCTTGAACAACACGATACATTAACTTAATGAAATATTAATCTTTAAGATACATAGCTTTAGAACGACTAAGCATCAATTTATAAAAAAACATGACTTTGACCGATGTATATTCTAAAAGTGTAAATGACCACTTGTCTTTTTTTAAGAGAGATTTGCTCCTTTTTTTCATATTGAAAAATGTGATGTATTAACTTAATCATACATTAATCTTTATGATACATGACTTTGGCCAAAATATCCAAAGCATCAATTAATAAAGATGGATGATTTTGACCACTGTATATTATAAAATTAATTAATGAAGTACATGGCTTCGGTCCAGAAATCATGAACCAAGATAATCAAATCTATTATAATTATGAAATTATTGATTTGGCATCCATATATACATACGCGGCTTGTGATAACCTCTCTGGATCAAATACGCTTGGGCAAGGTGGTTCTGGGCCAGTTGACAATGTGAAAGAATTACGATATGTTGACGTCCAAGCTACTAAAATTACTTTAAAATACTGAATTAGGCAATGAGAAGCAAAAAGTTGTCAATTTATTAAAATCCATTAATAATGTTAAGGATTAAAATAAACTATAAGAAAATGTGAAAAACATGTTGGTCCATTATTATTTTAGAAACCAAAATGTAAAATATAGAGAACTAATGGACTAAAATGGAACTTAAATGAAACCACATGGATAGAAGATGAAAAATATAAAAACATTAGGGACCAAAATGAATCTGTACAATGAACAATTAAAATCAAACTGTCAAATTTGACAAAAAAAATATTGAAGTAATTAGATCATTGGCTCGTGTTATGCTTCAAGCTGAATTTTTTTTCTTTTTCTAATGTTAAAAAATGTCAAGCTTTGCTAACATCTTTTCAAGGAGAAAAAACAATATGATTATGAATTAAGAACTTTATGTATATTTAGTGATATATTTTTTTTAAAAAAAAATAGATGGTCAAATACTGGACAATAACATATTAGATTGTCTCAGGTCAATCAAAGTCAACTCGGGTTATGAGATTGTAGTAACCATATAAAAGGAAAACAATATAACTTATAAATTTTAATTCTCAATCAACTCAATTTAAAAAATGACAAAATAAAAAGAGTGGCCTAGAGGTAATTTAAAAAATCTATAGCTCGAGTCACAATCCAACTAGACTACATAATTTTTTACTTATAAAACTCTTTTTCATTCAATTACATGACAATAAGACATATTGCACTCTTTTTATATTGAATAATATTATATTAAAAATAAAAAGCAAAAAAGATAGGCATGTGTGACTGAAAAGTGTTCTAATTTTTTCAGTTAAATACAAAAAAGTGGCATTCAAATAACAAAATATTTTTAAAAAAAGTTTTAGGGACTATAGATGCATAATACAAAAAAAAAAAAAAAACATACTAGACATGTGGGCCTCAACGTGACCTATATAAAAAAAGAGTTGTTTTTCCCTCGCATCAAGTCCTTTTAAAAAATACTTGTCAAATTTGGTATGAACCAATAATTGTTTTTGTCTATCATTGCAATGAACTGATATTTCTCATATCTATCGAATTAAAGACTTAAAATAAAAAAAAGTCATTTTTTAATTAAAATATAATTTGAAAAAACTAAACGTACAGACAAAGAACCATGTAGAAGGTAAAATAATTAAAATACACTTTGCAGGCAAGCTTTGAAATTATAATTTATTTTTTAGGTTGGTTTTTTTCATTTTTGAACCTTGATAGCATTTTTATTTACCAAAAGCTTTTACAACCTTTTATATATATAAAAAATAATAGGAATAAAAATAAAAACTATAAAGAATACTACCTTTGACAAAATTTTCACAGCGTATTAATGATCATGCAAACAATTAATAGAAAGTTGCTAAAGTCATCATTCGTACCGTATTTCCCCTTTATTAATGCCTATATTAAAAAAAAATCTCAAAATAAGCATAGCCACTCATCAAAATCCCTAAGGAAAGGGGATAATACCCTTAGTCAAAACTGACTAGCAGACACAATTTTATTGCATCTTGTTTCTCCAATTTCTCGGATTTATTAAAGTTATTTTTTAAAATATTTTATATATATTTAGATAGACTAGAGACTCTTTATATATAATCTAATTTATATACCTCCACTACTATAGTCTAATAAACTTTAAATTTTACTTATCATTTAATTTGAACATCACTTGACATGTTTAAAAATAATTCTAACCTTTAATCTATATATTGGAAAACCAGTCTAGGGATACCACGAAAAACAAATCGGCAATGAGAGTGAAGTGCTAAAAAAGATGTGGATTAAAAAATAATTATTGTCTTCTTAAATCCTATTTTCCAAAGTATATCCTCATAATAAAAAAGAAAACAACTTCTCACCGTGAAGATCATAGATACCCTTATCCCACGCCAAAGCAACTTAAAATTCAAATTAGAAAAAATCAACTTTGTGAATTTCTTGCCAACATTAGATGGGTTTTAATCAAATTAGAAAAACTATTATTAGTTTATTTATTTTAAAACATATCTTAATATATCCATAACGGTACTCTTATTAGTTAATTCCTGGTTTTTGGTTTAGATATGTGATCCAACACTACAAAATGAGCCATCATTTCAAGTATAGATGTTAAACTCTATTAAAAAAAACTTGTGATGCAGAATATTTTTGGGAATGGGTTAATTCGACCACATCGACTAGACAAGCGTAACGAAATTTCTTTATTTCTCTTAAAAATGAAACACCAACACCACCAATAACTTACGTCGTTGTCTGAATCACATTTCGGGCCGATCTGACAGCTATGGTTGTAAGTGTCAATTCGATCTCGTAGAAAAAAAACAGGTTATAGAAATTTCAAGGAAACCAGAACAACACGGCAAAGGAGACCATGATGACGACCCCCTGTTGACTTGTATTGTCTGTAACGCGGTATGAAGAAAGACTTGTGGCCTTCAGCACTCAAGTTGCCATCCAAGTCTCCATTAATGCCAATTAGTCTAACAATTTTTGAGAAATTTGACCCTTCAACGTCTTCTACAATACAGTCAATGAGCCGTTACTGTTTTCATTGGCTTCAGTCTGCATTTTGGCTAAAGCTTTCCCCTCTCTGTCCACTTAACCTTGATATTTCCCATATGCGATCAGCAAGCAAGATCACAAAAACAATGGTCTCTCTCAAATTCTCCATTATCCTACTCTCCTTGCTCAGCCTTGCTATTATCACTCAAGCACAGGATCCCACTTATCTATTCCATAATTGCCCAAACACAACCACCTACACCAGGAACAGCACTTACCAGGCTAATTTAAATCTCGTCCTGTCTTCACTTTCTTCAAACGCAACCCGCAGCAACATCAATGGATTCTACAACGTCTCTGCGGGGCAGGCTCCTGATGTACTCTATGGCATGTTTCTATGCCGCGGTGATGTTAGTGACAGTGTTTGCCGGAGTTGTGTCAACTTTGCTACCAAAGACGTGCTCGAAAGGTGCCCAATCGAGAAAGTAGCTATGGTATGGTATGATGAGTGTAAATTGCGTTACTCAAACAGAAACTTCTTCTCTACAGTGGACCAAGACCTTACCTTGTTCTTGATGAGTCCGAACAATGTCACAGTCGAACCTGATCGTTTTAACCAGCTAGTAGCAACCACCTTAAATAATATATCCACTCGGGCTGCATCTGCTGCTTCAGGTGCTAAGAAGTTTGCAGTTCAACAAGCGAACTATACTGGGGTCCTAAAATTATACACTCTTGTGCAGTGTACACCGGATCTATCCACTTCAGACTGTAGCCGTTGTCTTGAGGGAGCTATTTCAAAATTAGGCAATTGCTGTAACCGAAAGCAAGGGGGGAGAGTCATATTTCCAAGTTGTGATTTTCGGTATGAGCTTTATGAATTTTATAGTGCAACGGCAGCAGCTGAGGCTGTACCGGCTCCTCCGCCTGCGACTCCATCTCCTCCTCCAGCTTCAGGTTCAAAGACTAGTGGCAAAGGTAAAGTCGATAATGCCCTATTTAATTGTCTTGTCGTTATATGATCTCCAAAGTCGTGATTTTAATTGCTTGAAGAGAGAGAAAAATATCATAGATAAGAGAAAAGGTATATGAGAACTACTATTTAGTAATAATAATTCAAATACCATGAGATTTTTCCATAAAACGTGGGGTATTTTTTAACCGATAGAAGATTATTGTATGCCCTATATATATAATTAATTGAAAACAATAAATCAATTTATAATGGATTCGAAAAGAAATTATTTTCTTTCAATTATAAAAGGAAATGTTTTTTAATCCTATGCACAAATTGTTTCTTGTCATTTATTGAGTTGGTAAAGTTAGAAAAGTTTGGTGGTTATATTTAAAATCTAATTAAAAGTGGGATGTATTTAAATTTTTTAAGTTAAGAATTCATTGATAAAAATATTCTTTCATATAATATGAAAATATATAAAATTAATAGTGGATAAATAAAAATTGCATGCTCGTTTAATATTTTATATTATTTTGTATGCATATCTATTATATATCTGTGTAGGATGTATTTTGATATTTAACCTAATATTTAGATTTAATTATTAATTAAGTTTAAGTTATTTTTCCCTTTATTAGATTTTTTAATTTATATTTATTTTTTATTTATCAAATATTTTTTTTAATATATATTAGATTTACATATATATATATATATATATTATTTATTATTTACCAAAAACTAGTCCTGCCTTTTTTTCCAGCATATTTGTTTTTCAAAAAATTAAATTTTATTTTATCATTAGATTTTTTTTAAAAACAAATTTCACATCAAAAATATCAAATTAATACTTTTAAAATATTTTTTTAATTTTAATGTAATAATATTAAAATAAATAAAAAATCTAATATATTTTAATTTAAAAAATAATTTTATAAGAACACCATACAACATCACAAAACATACACTATAAAGTAACCATTTCACGATCAAAGATGCCTGTGGGACACGGTAGAAGCAAATGTGTCAGGATGCCATTAATCTATTTTTCAAATAAAAAACAAAATGCTGTTTCTTACGACTCATAGTATAATTATTTTTAAAAGATTAATAATTAATTTTTTATGTCTTTTAAAAGTTTTTTTTAAAATTATTTTTATTTTTTTAATATTTTAATATACTAATATAAAAAAAATAAAAATATTATTTTAATATATTTCTAAATAAAAAAACATTTTCAAAATAACTTCATGTTACATTCAAATTCTGCTCCCCTTCTTCAACCACCACTGCCTTCACTACGGGTAGTCTATGCACCAGCTTGGTTTCATGTGCTTCCTTCAACTCCCCTTCTTCATCTTTGTTATCTCTCTCAAAGTACTTCTCAATCACGTCCATAGCTCTTTCAAGGAACCTGAATCAAGAGTTAGTGTTCTCTAAAGGAGCCAAATGCAATGCCCTTTCAAAATATCTTTTAGGCTTTTTAACCTCGTTAGACATTTTATGTCAGATCTCAAAGGGAGAAAAGAAGAGATAATTAGCACGGAAAGATACTGGTGTTGGATGTCAAAGGGTTACAAAAGGTTTAGTTACTTTTGTTAAAGTTGCTTCTCACTTTAGATTATCAGGTTGCGGTGGGCAAATAACTTTTTGACCAGAAAAATGTTGTTGATTTTTAAAAATAATTTGTTCTCGTTTGTTCCTTAGAAAAATATTCGTTTATTAATCCCACCAAATAAAAAAAGGGAAGTTTTTTTGAAGTCCTACGTAGTCGATCCCGAGTTCGTTGCAGCTTGAATATGCTTGTATATGAATGTTAAAAGCAGAGTGAGATTACTGTGCGTTTTTGAACAATACAATTTCGTTATGCAGGAAAAGGCGGTGTCTCAACAGGTTTAATTATAGCCATTGTGATCCCAGTTGCTGTTTCTCTTGTGCTTTTCTTCCTGGGTTTCTGCTTCTTAAGTAGAAGGGCGAAGAACAATAGATATACTGCAGAAGAAAATGATGGTAAGAAACACAGAGAACACGCCCCCCCAGCTCGAAATGCAATGTCTTTTTCTGTCTTGCACAGTTTCAGAATACATAATTGATATATGCTTGGTTGTGCAGTTGGAAATGAGATTACAAACGTGGAGTCATTACAATTTGATTTGAGCTCTATAGAAGATGCCACAAACAATTTCTCCGCTGATAACAAGTTAGGTGAAGGTGGATTTGGCGAGGTTTACAAGGTAAGCAAGCGATTTGTAATGTATTTAAAGTTTGAAGAACCCAGAAGATCTTGCATTAGAAATTTTGCGGTAGTGCTTGTTTAACAGTCTTTTCAATTGCTTTCTCAGGGCACACTTCCCAATGGACAAGCAATAGCAGTGAAGAGGCTATCGAAAGGCTCAGGACAAGGTGCGGCGGAATTTAAGAATGAGGTTATCTTGGTGGCTAAGCTTCAACACAGGAATTTAGTGAGGTTGCTAGGATTTTGCTTGGAAGGAGAAGAAAAAATTCTTGTCTATGAATTTGTGCCAAACAAAAGCCTCGACTACTTTTTATTTGGTATGGACTTTCTAATTAAACGCTCATAAAATTACCCTTTGAATGCTTGTTCGTTCATTAGTTCTTGTGAATCTGGAATACTTGCATTTGTACATAATCCAAATGATCTGACTGAAAGTTTTTATTTTCTCGAATTCGTAGACCCAGAGAAACAAGGGCTACTGGATTGGTCTAAACGGTACAAAATAATAGGAGGAATCGCTCGAGGAATTCTGTATCTTCACGAGGACTCTAGGCTAAGAGTTATACATCGTGACCTTAAAGTTAGTAATATTTTGCTGGATGGAGATATGAACGCCAAAGTTTCAGATTTCGGCATGGCTAGGATTTTCGGAGTTGATCAAACTCAAGGCAGTACCAATAGAATTGTTGGAACATAGTGAGTAGAGATCTAATTCGTATAGAATCGTTGACATGCTAGTTTCATTTCTTTTTTCCTTTTCTTTTCCAAACATGTCAATCTGTTTATCTGTTTTGCAGTGGTTACATGTCTCCAGAATATGCAATGCATGGGCAGTTCTCCGTCAAGTCTGATGTTTATAGCTTTGGTGTCTTAGTTCTTGAAATTATATCTGGAAAGAAGAACAGTTCTTTCTATCAAACAGGCGGTGCTGCAGACCTTGCCAGCTATGTGAGTGTAGTTTTCTTCCTCAGCTCCACTAATTCCAGACCAGGGATGAATACCCGAAAAACAAAAAGTTAAAAGCATAAGGTTATCGAAACTTTTGACCCCTCAGATGTTTTTCAGGTATGGAGACATTGGAGAGATGGGACACCTTTGGAAGTGATGGATCCAACTCTGACGGATACGTATTCAAGAAGTGAGATAATTAGATGCATCCACATTGGATTGTTATGTGTTCAGGAAGATCCAGCTTCCAGACCAACAATGGCAACAGTTGTTCTCATGCTCAATAGTTACTCAATTACCTTAGCATTACCTCAAGAGCCTGCATTTTTTCTCAATAGCAGATCAGATCAAGGGTCAATTCCAAGCAAGGAGTTTTTTGCAGATCAATCAAAGAGCAAATCTGTGCCATACTCTGGCGATGAACGTTCAATTACTGAAGTATATCCTCGATAGAGAGAGTGTATTTTCTCCCAAATAAGCAAAGGGATCGAAAATATACGAGGTTAGTATAAATCAATTCGAATCTGCGAGTTCCGTATTATAGAGTTCCTATCATGATTAGTGAGTTTGCTTGGAACTAGCCGGTGCCAGACGTATATTGTAAATGTTATGGGAATTTGTACTCATGTATCTACCCTGGTGTACTTAGATCATACAGGAACTCCAAAATTAAATGTGTTTGGGCTAGAACAATACTAAGGCCCCGTTTGTTTGCTGGAAAGTGGTTTTCTGGAAAGTGGTTTCCTGGAAAGTGAATTCCTGGAAAGTGAATTCCGATGTTTGGCAGTGTTATGGAAAATGAACTGGAAAACACTTTCCAGTGTTTGTTTGTGTTATGGAAAATGAACTGGAAAATAATTTATTAATAAATTAAATTTGTTTTCAAGTTTATCTAATATATATAAAATATTTAATATAAAATATTTAATCACTTAAAAAAAATGAAATCTAAAAAGTATAATGATGAATTTTTTTATTATATCCTATATTCATACATAGCTTATTTTATAAAATATAACAATATATGTCATATCATATTATAGAGAAATAAGCTTGTGAAATATTTTGTAAGTAAAAATTATTCAATTTTAAAAGCTTAAAATAATTATTTTTTTCATATTAAGAAAGCCAAATTAGTTTATGTTAAGAGTTATATATTTTGGTTTTTTTTTGGGTATGAAGTATTTTTTATAAGACAAATAGATACAAAAATATTTTGATGGGTATTTTAGATAAATATTTGTTTTTATGGGTAAAGGCAATTATCCCTTTAATATCTATAAAATAAACATCAAGAAATAAATATTTATACCTAACATCAAGAAATAAAAAGTCATGCATAAATATTAAGTTTCGATGTCATTGACATACATATTAGTTCAAATTACAAACATAAATATAGAAATTACAAATTTATACAAAATCATACAATATTTCGACTACCACAAATTTGTTTCTTCGTACGATTGGTACATTTCAGAAATTCCATCGAGATCAAACATCCAAGAGAAACTTGAGGATGGCAGGGCAGGAGGGCCATTTCTTTTAAGATTAGTCACCAGCCACTGGACATAAAAAGAACCTCATTGTACAGTTCCTTTCTTTCCTTGGTTCCTTCAACAATTTTAATCTTAATATCCTCATGCAAATCCACTTGCTACTTCACTGTCATAACAAATCAGGTGAATTGAAAGTGCAGAAGAAACATAGCTAAATTTAACATGGACAAGACATCATTAGCACGTTGACCTACTTGTGGACACAATAGTAGAACTCATCTCTTCCATATCTGCAACACAATTTTTGTATGACAGTGCCTCCTCTGATAACTTGATGTGCTCCATTTTCATGACCTGTAAATGATTTTTTTTTATTTTAAATAATGTATCATATTACCAGATATTCCATCAGAGAGATGTCAAAACTCATAACAATACCTTCAGTTTTCTTGTCAAGTTAATCAATGATGTGAACCACCTGCTCTTCTCTTTCACTTGTCCCTCAACGGCAAAGGCTGTATACAACCAACCATCAGTAAAATCAATATTTATGGATGGTTAATGTGATAGCTGTAGACAGAATTATATTGCCTAGACATGATTTTTACCTCCTTTCCTCCATATTCAGATTGAAACTCCAGCAAGATATTTCTGAATTCAGCAGTCAAACAGCTACTCATAATAATATATTTCAAACCATCTTTTCCAATTTGAATCGGATCACATATATACTACTCTATCCTGATCTTTCTAATTATCTTTTAACATCTAATTCCACACAAACTTTTGTTTTTCAGAGCAGAACAAGAGTTGATGAAGTATCCAAGGAGAACCTGTCATTGTCATTTTATTAAAATTAAATCTATGGGGGCAAAAAATAATGTTTGCCATCGCATCCTCCAGGAAATGTCTCTGAAGACTGTCCATATAATTTGCATGAAAGTCATCAAGCTAGGAGCAGAAATGGTGTAGAAAAAGTTATTACTAATGTGAATTAAGATTCTCACATAGATTTTTCATGCAGTAGCCAAACAACAATATGAGTATCATGAATAAGCATTGACAATTCAGAATATACCTGTGCAACATCCATAGAAAACCCTTCTTGTATGAGAGCATTGACAAAAACAGCATCACTATCACATAAAAAAGGTCTATGATACACCCAAATATGGGTGTGTTATAACTTATGAAACATACCTTCTTTGGTAGTTTCCTTATAAAAGATATTAGTTCTGCAGGATGATCTTCTCTAATTCACCAACATAAATTTTAATACGTGTTCTTTGCAATCATCATCTAATTCACCAACATAAATTTTATTTTTCACTCACCATCTAAATCATCACTTTAGAGATATCAAGTTAATCCAACATTCATAAGGAAGATACAAAACTTGATAGATTGCTAGAAATCTAAGTCAAAGATTTTCAATTCAAAATTTGCTAAAAGATCTCAATACATGGTTTGATTCAACATTATATACTAAAATGACATAATTAAGACCCAAATAAATAAATTTTATATAAAACTAGATAGTAGCACAAATTGAAAATTGCACTGAAATTCAACAAATCAACAGAAACAAGAACAACCGAAATCTAAATCAAGTGTTCTTTGCAATCACACCCTTTCCATACTCGGCAATTTCAATTGTAACCCAAATCCCACAAACCCCATTTCTCATATCATCAAAAAATCACATTTCTCGGCAATTTCAAAGATTGAAACTTACAAAGGCTGACAGTCAATGAAATTGAAATTCTACAGTGGCAGTGATTGAAGCATTGAAAATTACACCCATTACCATACTCGGCAAATTGAAAATTGCACAGTAAGTCAAGAAATCAACACAAATAAGAACAACCGAAATCAAAACATGGGTTCTTTGCAATCACACCCATTACCATACTCGGCAATATCAATTGTAACCCAAATCCCACAAACCCCATTTCTCATATCATCAAAAACTCACATTTCTCGGCAATTTCAAAGATTGAGATGCAGAGGGAGTACCTGGTTTCTCTTGCTGTGAGTTGCAGAGGGAGGCGAGATGCAGAGCAGCAGAGGGACTGAGGGACTGAGAGAGGCGAGAGGCGAGAGGGTGTCAAGAGCAGAGATGAGGGACCGAGAGAGAGGCGAGAGGAGGCGAGAGACGAGAGGGTGCTTAGGGTTTTTTTAAGCAGAGATGAGGGACTGAGAGGGAGGCGTGAGGAGAAGAGAGGAGGCGAGAGGGTCTGTTTTTGCTTTAGAAAAGGGTGCAGAGAGATGAGGGACTGGAGAGGGAGGCGAGAGGAGGCGAGAGGCGGTGCAGAGATGAGTGAAAGATGAGGGACGTGCAGAGACGATGAGAGAAAGAGACGACGTGCAGAGACGATGAGAGACGTGAGAGAGGATAAGGCAAAGAGATGTAAACGAGCGGAAAACACTTTCCGCGTGTTAAGGCTTAAAAAATGTTGACCGGGAAAGTGATGGAAATCACTTTCCTTTGACTACTTTTCCAAAGTGTTGCCAAACACTGGAAAGTGAGGAAAGTGAATTCCTGGAATTCACTTTCCTTGAAACAAACAAGGCCTAAGACGTTGTTGAGTATATGGAATTGATAGAAGCAATGAAATAAGCTTTATGGCTTAAGGCTCTGGTTGGTAACCTTGGTTTGTCACATGAGATGAGTGTTATATATTGTGACAGTGAGAGTGTTATTCATCTGACTTAAAACCAAATGTATCAAGAAAATACAAAACATATTGCCGGTACTTGGTAGTGGTTCCACCCTATCAAATTCCACTTGAGGCCTATCAGGAAGCCGTACTTGATCAATTGAAAAACACAGTGCTTTTCGGGGAGTAGTATTTCCTCAAATACAAAAAAAATATATAAAAAACCAAAATTCTAAAAAAATAGTTTTGTTGATATCTTTGAATGTATTTTTAGATTTAATAGCTAATATATGAAATTTATGACAATTTGGTCTAGATTTTAAAAATATATATTTTTTGTATGTAGGATTAT
>CM055436.1:15019360-15105631 GCA_029228465.1 Salix viminalis
AAAATTATATTTAAGATATATTTTCAATATTAGATTAAAAAAATTATTTTTTTATTGTAGAATAATTAGGCTCGACTCCAAAAGCTATGGTTCACTCTACTAGGGTGAGCCAAATTTAACCGTTAGATAAACCAATAGTTAAAAAAATACAACACTTAAATGCAAGATGTTCTTGTTTACTCCACTCACATCATGATGGTCTTGGTTTGGGAGATGGTCGCCGCAACATTACACATGTGCGATAGACACACGTGTGATAATGAAGACACTACACACGTGCGATAATAAGGTTGATATAATTTTATAGATCTAAATTTTGTATTCAACTAAATATTGAAAGATGAAAATAAAATTTAAAAAAATATAAATAAACAAAAAAAAACTATTAAAATAAATATTAATTTGTGGGGAGGCTATTAATAAACAAAACACTTTTTTTTTTAGTGTCTTACTAGTCTATAAATCATGTGTATTGAAAGATCTATAAAGTAGGAGAAAGATTCTAGGAAAGATTTCTTGAGCAATTGGAGAGTGTATGGGTTTGTTGAGGAATCATTTCACCTAAAAATTTTAAACTATTAGATGAGGTTGTGGAATATGATATATTTATGTGTTTAACACACTCCCTTCAAGTGAAAGTTTTTTGGACTTTAAACTTGCATACAAGCCCATACTTTCTTGTGTTTAATTTTTATCTAATAGAATAAGAGTGTTGAGATTCGAACTCATGACCACTAATATCATATCAATAAACTATCTATACCTAAAAAGGTTAAACTATTTAGGTTGAGATTCTAAAATATAATTTATATGATATGGTGATCAAATTATACAGCATGAGGCCCACTAAGCTTTCCAAGAAGAAATTCGAGAAAGCCCCAATTGTATCCCATTTCATGGTTATTGCGTTCATGTTCCTTTGCAATTTGCTGGCAAAGTTCGTTAAACTCGTCAGTATCTTGATACTTTAACAGTGAAGTTGCTTTAAGAAAGCAATTGGTTCTCCAATAATAATATAGTAAATGCTGGTGAAGATTCCTGGTTTTCAGTTTGGATAATGTGATCCAGCATCACAAAATGAACTGTCATTTGGATAACTCGGGTCGTTGTCTGAATCACACTTCCGGCCGATCTGAAAACTATAGTTACAGGTACCAATTCTCTCTCGTAAAAAAAAACAAAAGGTTATAGAAATTTCAAGGAAACCAGAACAACACGGCAAAAGAAACTATGAGAATGACTCTGTGTTGACTAGTATGATCCGTGACGCGGTATGATGAAACACACGTGTAGTCGTTAGCACTTCTGTTGTCTTCCAAATACCTATTGCAAATTTGTCTAACAATTTCGAGAAATTTGACTAGGACATTTCAACAAATTAACCACTACAATCATAGTGCCCTTACTATTTTCATTGACTACAGTCTGCATTTCGGCTAAGCTTTTCCCCCTCCTTGCACACATTACCTCTCATCTGATGAAACCCATATGCGATCTGCAAGAAAGAGAACTTGATCACCACAACAATGGACTCTCTCAAATTGTCCACTATCCTACTCTCCTTGCTAAGCCTTGCTATTATCACTCAGGCACAGGATCCAACTTACTTAAGTCATTATTGCCCAAACACAACAACCTTCACAAAGAACAGCACCTATCAGGCTAATTTAAATCTCCTTCTCTCTTCACTTTCCTCAAACTCAACCCGCAACAACATCAATGGATTCTACAACGTCTCTGCTGGAAAGGATCCTGATGAAGTCTATGGCATGTTTCTTTGCCGCGGCGATGTCAGCAACAGTGTTTGCCGGAACTGTGTCAACTTCGCTACCAAAGACGTGCTCGAAAAGTGCCCAATTGAGAAAGTAGCTATGATATGGTATGATGAGTGTGAATTGCGTTACTCAAATAGAAACATCTTCTCTACTGTGGACCAAGACTTTACCATATTCAAGTCGAGTCCGAACAATGTTACAGTCCAACCTGAAAGTTTTAATCAGCTAGTAGAAACCACCATATATGATATAGCTGCTCGGGCTGCATCTGCTCCTTCAGGTGCTAAGAAGTTTGCAGTTCAACAAGCGAACTATACTGGGGTCCAAAAATTATACACTCTAGTGCAGTGTACACCGGATCTATCCACTGCAGGTTGTAGCCGTTGTCTTGAGGGAGCTATTTCAAAATTAGGCAACTGCTGTGATAGAAAGCAAGGAGGAAGAGTCATATTTGCAAGTTGTAATTTTCGGTACGAGCTTTATGAATTTTATAACGCAACGGAAGCAGCTGAGGCTGTACCGCCTCCTCCGCCTGCGACTCCATCTCCTCCTCCAGCTTCAGGTTCAAAGACAAGTGGGAAAGGTAAAGTCGATAATGCCCTATTTAATTGTCATGTCGTTTTATGATCTCAAAAGTCATGATTTTAATTGCTTGAAGAGAGAGAAAAATATAATAAGATACAGAAAAATTGTATGAGAACAATGGTTGTCAAAATCGTGATTTTGACACGAATTGGAAGTTGCTACTAAACTCGGATCATGAAATCGGAATCGTGAAATCGTACTTAAAATTTACCGTACAAAAATCGTAAAATCACAGCTAAAATTGTGTAGGTAGAAAAATCATAAAATCATAAGTAAAATATTTTCAAATAAAATATAATATAATGATGGCTATAAAATTTTATTAGTTAAAACTTATACATGATTTAAAGAAAATTAAAAATACATAACAATTATATTATTATATTAGCATTTAAAATATACTGATTTTTTGATTTTAAAAGGGTTTGGGTAGCCTAGGGAGTGGGGACTAGGGAGAGAGAAAGGGAGGGGAGGGGGGGTAGCGTGGGGAGAGAGAAGTGGGGGGTTAGCCTGGGGAGAGAGAATGGGGGGCGGCGGGACAAGGGCTAGGTGCGCAGGTGGTGGGTAGGTGTATTTTTGGGTAAAATTAGGGGATTGTAAAATTGGATCAATCCGGTCTGATTTTACGATTCCGTATGATTTTGACCGAGTTTGATCCAAATTGATTTTTTTACCTGAATTAACAAGGTTTAATGAGTTGACTCGCAAAATTATTTTTGTGAGTCAACTCGTGATTTTGACAACCATGATGAGAACTACTATCTCGCATTAATAATTTAAATACCATAATTTTTCCATAAAATGTGGGTATTTTTTAACTGATAAAAGATTATTGTATGATATATATATTTAATTAATTGAAAAAAATAAATCAATTTTATAATCAATTCAAAAAGACATTATTTTTTTTTAATTATAAAAGGAAAAATTTATAATCCTATGCATAAATTGTTTCTTGTCATTTATTGAGTTGGTGAAGTTAGACAAGGTTGCTGGTCATATTTAAAATCTAACTAAAGTTGGGATGCATTTAAATTTTTAAAGTTAAGAATTCATTGAAAAATATTCTTTCAAAGGAGTACTATAACATATAATATTAAAATATCTAAAATTAATAGTGGATAAATAAAAGTTGCATGCTCGTTTAATATTTATATTATTTTGTATGCATATCTATTATATTTATATGTGTAGGATGTATTTTGATATTTAACCTAATATTTAAATTTAATTATTAATTAAGTTTAAGTTACTTTTCACTTGATTAGATTTTTTAATATATATTTATTTTTTATTTATAATATAATTTTGAATTATTTGACTGGAAAAAAACCTACACAGCTTACACATTGCTCAATAATTTTAATGTAGTTTAAAATCATTTATAATCAAATGACTAAAAGTTTATGGACTGTTATATTCTAATGAGAAAAAAAGTATTTTACTAGTTAACGCGAAAGGATTATACAATCATATTTTATGATGTCCTTGTAATTGAATAATATCGTTAAGTGGGAATTTGCCCTTGAAAGTTTCTCCTCGAAAATACATGTCGCTCTTATTAAACTAGTCCTGCCTTTTTTTTTCCAGCATACGTTTTTTTCAAAAAATTAAAACTTATTTTTTTACTAGAATCGTTTTTAATAAAATAATTTTCACATCAAAAATATCAAATTTATACTTTTAAAATCTTTTTTAATTTTAATGTAACAATATTAAGTAAAGATGCCTGTGGGACACGATAAAGTAGCCATATCACGTTAGTGGCAACTCTTGAATCTCAACGAGCAATGGTTTCATTGCTTCTGGTACATTCAAATTCTGCTCCTCTTCTTCAACCACCAATGCCTTCACTAGCGGTAGTGTATGCATCTTTGTTATCTCTCTCAAAGTACTTCTCAGTCACGTCCATAGCTCTTTCAAGGATTGGTATTATTTTGAATACCTGAATCAAGAGTTATTGTTCTCTAAAGGAGCCAAAGGCAATGCTCTTTCAAAATATTATTAAAAAATGTTGTTGATTTTTAAAATAATTTGTTCTCGTTTGTTCCTTATCAAAATATTTCTTAACATATTTTAATATTTTTATCCAGTTTATTAATCCCACCAAATAAAAAAAGGGAATTTTTTTTGAAGTCCTATGTAGTTGATCCTGAGTTCGTTGCAGCTTGAATATGCTTGTATATGAATGTTAAAAGCAGAGTGAGATTACTGTGCGTTTTTGAACAATACAATTTCTTTATGCAGGAAAAGGCGGTGTCTCAACAGGTTTAATTATAGCCATTGTGATCCCAGTTGCTGTTTCTCTTGTGCTTTTCTTCCTGGGTTGCTGTTTCTTAAGTAGAAGGACGAAGAGCAATAGATATTCTGCACAGGAAAATGATGGTAAAAAACATAGATTCATTTTGCCCCCTCAAAATGCAATTGATCGATATCTGCTTGGTTGTGTGTCCAGCTGCAAATGAGATTACAACCGTGGAGTCATTGCAATTTGATTTGAGTTCAATACAAGATGCCACAAACCATTTCTCCACTTATAACAAATTAGGTGAAGGTGGATTTGGTGAGGTTTACAAGGTAAGCAAGCGATTTGTATGGCATTTAAAGTCTGAAGAACCCAGAAGATCTTGCATTAGAATTTAAGAAATTTGCGGTAGTGCTTGTCTTAACAGCCTTTTCAATTGCTTTCTCAGGGAACACTTCCCAATGGACAAGCAATAGCAGTGAAGAGGCTATCGAAAGGCTCAGGACAAGGTGCGGCGGAATTTAAGAATGAGGTTATCTTGGTAGCTAAGCTTCAACACAGGAATTTAGTGAGGTTGCTAGGATTTTGCTTGGAAGGAGAAGAAAAAATTCTTGTCTATGAATTTGTGCCAAACAAAAGCCTCGACTACTTTTTATTTGGTATGGACTTTCTAATTAAACGCTCATCAAATTACCCTTTGATACAAGCTAGGAATACATGAATGCTTGCTTATTCGTTCATTAGCTCTTGTGAATCTGGAATACTTGCATTTGCACATAATCCTAATGCTCTGGCTGAAAGTTTTGATTTTCTCAATTCGTAGACCCAGAGAACCAAGGGCTACTGGATTGGTCGAAACGGTACAAAATAATAGGAGGAATCGCTCGAGGAGTTCTTTATCTTCACGAGGACTCTAGGCTAAGAGTTATACATCGTGACCTTAAAGCTAGTAATATTTTGCTAGATGGAGATATGAACGCCAAGGTTTCAGATTTCGGCATGGCTAGGATTTTCGGAGTTGATCAAACTCAAGGCAGTACCAATAGAATTGTTGGAACATAGTAAGTAGAGATCTAATTCGTATAGAATTGTTGACATGCTAGTTTCATTTCTTTTTTCCTTTTCTTTTCCAAACATGTCAATCTGTTTATCTGTTTTGCAGTGGTTACATGTCTCCAGAATATGCAATGCATGGGCAGTTCTCCGTCAAGTCTGATGTTTATAGCTTTGGTGTCTTAGTTCTTGAAATTATATCTGGAAAGAAGAACAGTTCTTTCTATCAAACAGGCGGTGCTGCAGACCTTGCCAGCTATGTGAGTGTAGTTTTCTTCCTCAGCTCCACTAATTCCAGACCAGGGATGAATACCCGAAAAACAAAAGGTTAAAAGCATAAGGTTATCGAAACTTTTAACCCCTCTGATGTTTTTCAGGTATGGAGACATTGGAGAGATGGGACACCTTTGGAAGTGATGGATCCAACTCTGACGGATACGTATTCAAGAAGTGAGATAATTAGATGCATCCACATTGGATTGTTATGTGTTCAGGAAGATCCAGCTTCCAGACCAACAATGGCAGCAGTTGTTCTCATGCTCAATAGTTACTCGATTACCTTAGCATTACCCCAAGAGCCTGCATTTTATATACATAGTAGAACAGATCAAGGGTCAATTCCAAGCAAGGAGTTTTCTGCAGATCAATCAAAGAGCAAATCTGTGCCATACTCTGGCGATGAAGGTTCATTTACTGAAGTATATCCTCGATAGAGAGTGTATTTTCTCCCTAATAAGCAAAGGAAAATAGACGAGGTTAGTATAAATCAATTCGAATCTGCGAGTTCCGTATCATGTACTTCCTATCATGATTAGTGAGTTTGCTTGGAATTTATACTCATGTATGTATCTAGCCTAGTGCACTAGATCATACAGGAACTCTGAAATTAAATGTGTGTGGTCTAGAACATTACTAAGACAGATTTTCTAGGAATCAATGTGCTCCTCAATCCACACGCAAGTATTTGTTTGTTGGTTGGCTTCTAGTTGTCTAGCTTTTTATAGTGACCGTTTGGAAGTTTGGTTCTAGTTATTTTTGAAAATATATTTTATTTAGAAATATATTAAAATAATATTTTTTATTTTTTAAAAATAATTTTTGATGTCAGCATATGAAAATAATATAAAAACATCAATTTTTTTAATTTAAAATAGAAAATGAATTATTTTTTTTCAAAAGTGCTTTACCAAAATTAATTAATTAGTTGACTTTTAAAAATAGGTATTTACTCCTAAATGATGGAATTTAAGCTAGCTGGTATCCCATAAAATCGTACTCCAACTAAAAGCGTATTAGAAAGTTTTTATTGTATTAAAAGAGTTTTCACTTACTTGATCTCATCCAATATGCTTTTATCATTTAAACTACAAAGTATTTTCATGAACAAATATGGTATTGTACACCCAACTTTTTTATTTGAAGAGGTGAATTCATAAGAAATTTACTTATTAATACCTTATAAAATAGATGTACTTATTAATCAGGGAATTATCTCATCAACTAAGAACCAAGATCTCATTTATTTTTTTGTCATTCAAAGCAATTATTTCTCCGTCACATATTTCATAACATTCCTTTATCAATATAAAATACTGCAAGATTATGCAAAATTCCATAATTCCTCACACCTCAAATATTTATAATTCAAGCTTAATATAGTATTTCCGTTACAATTAAACATTAGATTCATATTTCTTTTCAATTGACTCTTCATATTTTAACACATGCTAAAGTAGACATAATCAAGCAACATTCATGCATTGATTTGAGTTTTCTTCATTTTAGCCCTTTTTATGGGAGACACTAATGTCATAACCTAATTTTAACTCCTTGTTTATAATATTTTATGATTGTTATTTTTAAAAAATAAAAATAAAAAATATTTTTCTCAATGTTGTCTCAAATAGTTTTCAATATTTAATTTTTGCGTTCAACTTTTAACGCATTTGTTTCAAATCATTAATCAAATTTATAGATTTTGGTGTTGATATTACTTTTTTTTTCAAATATATATTTTCTCTCAATAGAGAAAAGAGGAGTTGACCTTCCTCTTAGCCAGTTAGCCCTGTAAACTGTATCACAAGTAAAAACAGATCCGACTACTTGACTCTCCCGTTTAAAGGGGGTTGAAAAAAGGAACCGACAAACAAGGAAGAGATGAACGGGGAATGAATAAAATATCATACATTTAGAGTGATTGGCAATAAATTTCAAAAATATTTTTAAATAAATTTTATTTTTTTATATTTGGTATTTTTAAAAAAATTTGGTATTTTGAATTCATTTTCATGTCAAAAATAAATTTTAAAAAAATTAAAAAATATTATTTTAATATATTTCTGAACAAAAACACTTTCAAAACCAACAACAAAATTTAGTATTTTGAATTCATTTTCATGTAAAAAATAAATTTTAAAAAAATTAAAAAATATTATTTTAATATATTTCTGAACATCAACAACTCACCTTCTCGACGACAATATTAACAATAACAACTCTCCTCACCAACAGCGTTCATCTTCCTCTCCACCCAGCTAAAACCTTGTCTTCTCTATCGTGAGCGAGCTTCCTACAATCAATGAATTAATTGTTGGGCTGTAGTCGTTTCATCTCAATAGGTTGGGCTGAGTCGAATCAAATAAAATATTATTGTTGGGCCAACTTATTTGGATGGGTCAAGCCCAACCAATATATTAACATTATATTATATTATAATAATAAATATTAAAATAAAAATGTTTTTCAATAAAAAAAATCTAGGAAATTTCAAATGGGTATTTTTAAAGAAGTGATTCTCTAGCATTTGTTTTCAATAATTTTGCATAATATAGCGATTTTAATAATAAGTGGTAACTCTTGAAAATTGTAATATATTTTTTTTATTATACACAAAACTCTCTTTTCAATACACGCATTTCAGGAAGACCGAAAACATCGTTGCTATACTAATGCCTTTCACAACCCTTACATTTTTTCTTCAATTACTCATTATTTTGAGATGTTTTCATCCCTTTGTATCTCAATTACATTAAATAAAGCTAATTTGTTATTTCCCCTAAATTTGTTTTCCTAAACATGGACCATTCATGAAACATTTTAGATATTTTCACATTGAGAGCTATTACTCAAATCCTCAACACTATTTTTTTTATTTATAAACTTACTATATAGAGTCTAGACTATATACTGTAAGTATTGTAAGGAGGGAGGAAACTATTATAACATGATTTTTAACCCATTGTTTTTAATATTTTTTTCAAAAACATTCAAAAAAAATATTTATTTTTGATGTATTTGCATCATTTTCTTATACTTTCAGCTTCTTATAAAAGAATTAAAAATTCCAAAATTACTTTTAACATGTGAACACACTCATTTTAAAATAATTGATTTATTTCCTCTTTAGTCAACATTGATGTTTTCTTTTAAGAAAATAAAACCAAGAAAAAAAAAAGGATAAATGATTTTGGGTTACTTGATGACCAAATTTACTTAGAAACCATGCAAGGGAATCTCACCACACAAGTGGTTACTTAAAGCATTAGTCAGAAACAATAAAATAAAAACAGAACACGTTATACGCATTTAAGTATTTTTTTGAAAGTATGGTTGATGTTGTTTTTAAAAATATTTTTTGTTCAAAAATACATCAAAATGATGTTATTTTATTTTTTTAAAATTATTTTTCACATAAACACATCAAAATAATTTAAAAACATTTTTTTTTAATTTAAAATAAAAAAAAATTTCTTTTTTTTTTCCAAACATATACCCACTTAAAAACATCCTGGAATATTCTCTCTCCCACTTAAAAAACATAGCGTCCCTTCCTAGAAAAAAAGCGCAAAAAGCCTTATCTGATAAAAGTTTGTCCCTTTCCCACACTTTTCTCTACTTACCTGAACACATTAAAATTAAAAAAGAGAGAAAAATTGGTCTCTCTCACATTCTATCTTCCTCCATAAGTAACGATTGATATAACCCAAAATCTCTATAGCTTCACCTAGATGAATTCGGGGATGCTTGGTATTTTATTTCAAAAATATTTTTTTAAAAAAATTGAAATATTTTTATTTTTTATTTTAAATTATTTTTATATGCTGATATCAAAAATAATTTTTAAAATATAAAAAATATATTTTTACATAAAAAATATTTTAAAAAATAAGCTAACAGAAGTCATTACAGGAAGTCGTCTCTCCTCCGAAGCCGCCAGCACAACAACATCACTTCGCTCTCTCGGCTACCACCAACCAAGCTTCAACAAGACCGGCAGTCTCACTCACTTTCCTTTTTCTTTTTCTTTGATGAAGACAACCACGATCTTCATCAAAGTTGGTGACATAACTGTCATCCAAACATCGTTGATCCAAAACAAAAACAACGATGATCAAGTCACCAGCTTTTATTCCACCTCCATCCATCAACAATAATAGCAACTGCCACTAAAAACTAAGTTCATAAAATTAGTGAGATTTGTGTGTTTTTTATTGTTGCTTAGTTTTAAATTAATACTTCACAATTCATCTTGAGTTATATCATTTTTTAACAAAAAATACTTTATTTGCGTGTTGCTAAATACAATCTGAGTCTGGTTTTAACAAGTTTTTCATTTTTGAAAGATTATTTTGTAATTAATTTTAGATTTTTCAATTTTTTCACCCTTTCATATTCAATGTAGAATTGTGATCTACAAAGCTTTTTTTCAGTATTAAATAAATAATTTTCCTTCCATAAAAAACAGCAAAATCTTTCTTTAAAAAAAATAATAATACAACTTTATTTTAAATTGAAAATGGTCAAATCTCTAAAAGAAAATCATATTTTCATAAATCATAAAAAAAAAAATTACATGGAATGATTTAGCATCTTAAGAAATCAAGAAAAAAATATTTTTGTTGATATCTCTGCATGTGTTTTTAGATTTAAGAAATTACATGGAATGATTTAGCATCTTAAGAAATCAAGCCCAAATTGTATCACATTTCCTGGTTATTGCGTTCATGTTCTTCTGGTTTACTTTCAAGAGTGTTAAACAAAGTAGGAGAAGGATGATTTTGACCCAAGTTATAGCTAAGATTAGCCATCTTAGCACCTTAGGGCATTGATGACATCTCTAGTGAAAGGGACAAGACTAGCCACCTTAGCACCTTAGGTTAAATTTGGAGAAAACTTGTGTAATCCTTCACCCGAATAGTCATATAGAAAGAAGTCAGCCTCAAGGTACTCTAAATTTAAAGGAAATTCAAGAAGTTGATTGTAGGATTGGAGAGTCTCCAGGTTCTCTACAATGAGTGCAGAAGAATAGGAGGAGGGTCAGAGAAGCAATAACAGCAGCCATGGTGGTAGAAGTAGACAGCGTCATGGTTCTTGTTTCGTTCAGTTAATATTCTCTTGTCTATTTTGTGATGTACAATTCATTTCGTTCTAATTAACCTCACATGTTTCAGATTTCTTTCCCAAGACTTGCGACTCGTTTTCCTTTTCTTTTATTTTTCGAATAAAAGTTAATGCTTTTTGCAATTTGCTGGCAAAATTCGCTAAACTCGCCAGTATCTTGATACTTTAACAGTGAAGTTTGGTGTAATAAACCAATTAGTTCATTACGCGCTAAGTTGCCCGCGCGCTGCGTTAGGATTTTTTTATGTAGAAAACTAATTGATTTTATGCGTGCTGTTATTGGTTATTTAAATATTTAATTAGTAGAATTATAATTGATAGAATCTGTTAGAAATTGTTGTTTTCCCCGCCTAATATTGATTGAACTTTGCTACCGTTAAAACTGTTTTGATAATTATTTAATCGGTAGATTATACAATTGGAAGTGAAAATGCTTCATGTAACATATTGATTGATTGTTCTGTATATTTTATTTATTTAATGAATTCTTTCATTAGCAAATAGTAAAATTACAATCATTGAATTGTAGCATAGATGAGTGATTTGTTTTATGCAGTAAATAATTTAATTGATGGTTTTATTTTAACTACTTTGATAATAATTTAATTGGTTGATAGCAAAACCACAATTGATCAAATTAACTAAAGATGCATTATTTGTTGTTTGCAACATACTAATTGTTTGTTGGGCACATTTTAACTATTTGACAGATAGCAAAAATGCAACATCTAAAATTTATCAAAGATAATTTTTTTCAGATTTTTTCTTCATATTATTATATTAAAATAATTTTAGAACATTGAGATTAAATGAATGTGAGATTTTTAAAGAAAAGTCATTTAATTTTTTTTTATATATATATATTTTAAGAAGTTAATCTTAAAAAAACTATCATAATATATAATTAGTCTCTTCTATTTTTGAAGGAAAAAGTCCCAAAAATAATATATATAAAAATTTAGGACCATCAACAATTTTGTTACATGTTAAAGAATTTGGTGTTGGTTGTGGCAAAATGCAGAGCAATTTTTTATTTTATTATTATAGATAATTTGACAATTTTCTTACCTATCTTGTTTACATGCGGTTTCATATATTTTTTTTGTGATATGAGATCTGGAATATCATACAGAAAACAAAGACGCAAAAGTTATTTTTCACAAAAATAACATTGATCAATTAATTTTTGTCATAATTATTATAGTTGTCATTATAAATATTATTATACATAATGAATATTCTAATTATTACTGGTTATATTATCGATGATACCATAATTATTGTCTAAAAAAGAATTTTTTTTTAAGATTTATTTCTCATATTATTATATTAAAAATATTTTAGAACACTAATAGTAAATTATTATTTTTAAAAAATAATAAATAGGTCATTTATATATATATATATATATATATATATATATATATATATATATATATATATATATATATATATATATATATAGGAAGGTGCTAATATTAAATAGACATCAAAATATATAATTAGTCTAACATATTTATAAGAAAAAAATCTTACAAATAATTATTATCATTATTTTGAATGCCTTATTTATAATAATTAGAATTTTCAACATCTAACAATATTAGCAACAGAGCAATTAAAAAACTAAATAAATGACAAAAAATATTTATTAGATTTTAAAAAATTATATGACTTGAAGAACAAATGAAAATAATTTGAAAAAACAAAGAGAAAAAATAAATATCAATTTTCAAATGATTACCAACATAAATTAAAATATAAACATTATAAAAAATAATCTTAATAACAGTGGAAATAATAAAAATTGGTAAGACCATAATTACTGTTAGAAAAAGAATTATATTTTTTTTTGTTTTATAATATTTATTCCTCTTATTATTATATTAAAAGTAATTCAGAACAATGAATTTTTTTTATTAAAAAAACGAAGGTCATTTTTTTTATATATATATTTTAAGGAACTAATATTAAATAAATATTAAAATATATAATTAGTCTAACATATTTAAAAGGAAACTGAACTTATAAATAATCATTATCATTATTTTGAATGCCTTATTTATAATAATTAAAAAATTCAATACCTAACAATATTAACTAAAAAACAATTAAAAACCAAATCAATGACAAAACAAAAATAAATATCATTAGAGTTAAATAAATTATTTGATTTGAAGAGTAAATATTAAAGAAAAAAAAATTAATAAAAAATATTAATTTTCAAATGATCACCAACACAAATTAAAATTTAAACATTAAATATACAAAAACATTAATAACAGTGGAAAAAAAAATGGAAACAAAAACTAAGAGCATGTATATATCATGTAAGAAATATATATAAAAAATAAAGCAATTAAAATAAAATCAAAGATTAAAAGTATAAGGGTCAAAATAAAAAACACATATATAATAAATTTCATTTGATGGACAAAATTTTAAACATTGATACCAAAAAAAAACATAATTTAAAACAAAATTGGAAAGTAAAAGAATGAGAATCGAAATGAAACTGAAATATATAATCAATTTGCATGGAAGGATAAAATTGAAACAAATACAAACTTTGTTACCGAAAATATTAAGCATTTATAATTAATTTGCATGGCAGGATACAATTGAAACAAATCAAAACTTTGATACTGAAAATATTAATGATTTCCCCCCAATCCAAAATGAAACTACAATATATAATCAATTTCAATTGAAGGATCAAATTGCAACAAATCAAAACCTATAAAATAGAAATAAGAACCATACAACGCAATTAAAAGATCGGGGACTATAATGAAATAACACAATACACAGTGGCGCTGACAAGTGCTTGCGCTGGCAGGAGAGAGAAAAGTGGGAAAAAATTCAACCGACAATTGACGCGTCTATGTCCGCCTTATACGAACATGTGCCTGACCATAAGGAAGCTAACATGGCTGAAAATCATTCTAGACGCCGATTGGGCATTTTCGAACCCCGTAATACTCTGCACGCACTATTCGAAACACGCATGAACACGGAAATGGATGACGTGTCCGGGGACGAGGCAACAATAATTTGGCAGAAAAAAAAATAAAATAATGGTAAATTACCAGGACACCCCTACACTCAATTCTAGCATTTTTTTCCTATATGGGGTATATACGTATTTGTTCTTCTTCAAAAAAAAATGAAGTTACCGTAGTAGCCCCTATGCGTACAGTTCATTTTTGTCTTATATAGGGGTAGTTTGGTATTTATATATTGAAAAAAAGTGCAATATCCTTTATATTATGTCTTTTTGTCTTATATATGGGTAATATGGTTATTTCACTATGAACATAAATGCAAAAAAACAAAAATAACCCTGGAACCAATGCTAAATGTATTGTGCACTGAGGGGTAAAATAATAATGTGACTATTGAAATCCACAGTAATCTGTGTCTGGTACTACATTAATTTTGAACAGTAACCACGATGTAATTTAGCTCTATGTATAATAGTAAATGTTGGTGAAGATTCCTGGTTTTCAACACCTAGTAATAAAAGTTACTAGGAAACCTAATGGTTTATGAGAGTCTGGGTAAGGTGACTTGTTGTGTAAGGGGAAGACGTATCACCTCCGGTTCACCCTACCTAAAGTAAGCTGCATTGTTATTGATTGTTTTTTTAAGTTAGATTTTCTATTTGCTGACCTTTCCTAAAGCTCGAAGTATATCACTCTTCGTGAGAGAGTCTCTATATTATAGGAGTCGAAAACATAACCATTCTAAGTGCATGTTTGAGAGTGTGGTTGTGGTTGATTTTGAAAGTGCTTTTCATTCAAAAATGCATCAAAATGATGTTTTTTTTTTTAAAATCATTTTTGAAATCAGCATATGAAAATGATCTAAAGACACCAAAAATATTTAATTTAATATAAATACAAAATAAAATAAAAATTCAAATATTTTCAAAAGCCCTTTTGAAACGCAATACCAAACACTCCCTAAAGTTTGAAAACTTTTACACTGCATTTAAAAACCTTTTTTTACTATTTATGAGTGTACTTTACAACGTAATTTTACACCCTCATAGCTAAGAAAATAATATTTGTTTTTTGATATTTTGGCCAAATTTAGACGAATAATTGTAAACCAATTACGATATCCCACTTTCATTTCAAAACATTAGGAAGATACTATATTTTTTTAACCAAAATTATGTTTAGAAAACCTTGGGAATCGACCGTATGCACAAAAGAAAAACTTTTTTTTAATTATTTTTTGTGTGGGCTAGTTGCCCCTTCCTGATAAGCCGAAAGGTGGTGGTGGAGTGTATTAATTCACTCCCTCACTATTCATTTATTGTGAACAATAAAGTATGTTTTGATGGAGGGTGGTGACCGACATACCTGTTATTGTCGCTGGGTAGAGGAGATCGAGCTGGTTCTATTGCTGGTGATGGCATCGAAAGTGGTGGCCTGTGATTATCGGGAAAGGTGTCGAAACTTGTTGCAATGGAGAAGGGAGAGAGAAAGAGCTGTCATTGTGTCGTCAGATTGACTGGAGCCCTAATGCTGCTATTAAAGGACATAGATGAGCTGCTTTTGGTGTCGAAGAGACGACAATGGTGCTTGCCGGATAGCGCTGCTGAAACTGTTGAGGGTGAAAGGGGAGTGGCAGCTACTAGTCTTTGAAAAAACTTTGGTTGTTGATTGGAGGCAAACAGGATCGTGGGTGATGGTGGAGAAGAGAAAGGTTGTTGGTGCTAGCGGATGGAGGTAGAGGCTGATGGCTTGTCAGCGTTGGGAAGGAAGTCGTTGCTCTGCCGGTGGTGCAACTGCCACTGGTGTTTTGTTCCTCTACTTGTGTGTGTGGGTATTTTTTTTTGAGTCTCCCTCCTTTCTACCTTGTTCAGGTCTTCTCTTCTCTTGGGTTTCTACTATTTTTTTCATGGTTTTTGCTATTTTTCAAGGTTTTTTGCTCTCTTTGTGTTTTTATGTTTGTCTGCCCCTCCTTGTTCTACTTTCTCCTCGTTATTTATAGATGAAGGAGGTAACCCTTTAGCAACTCATTACGTGTAGCAATGAGTTCCTCCTGTTCTACTGCACTGACGTGGCTACACTGTTCAGACCACTGAACAGTGCAGTCACGTCTGCAAATTTTGCAGAAAGGCATAAATGTATTTGAGTTCCTTGATTTCTAGTTGTTCTATTTGCACCTCTAATTGATCTTAAACTTTAGAATTTATGCAATTTTTTCCTCGTCAAAACTTCAATAGTAGCCATAAATTTACGCTCTTTTTTCTACTTTGGTCCTTGGTCTCAGATTTCTGTAAATTGACCCTTAATTGACTATTAACTCTCAATTTTCTCAATCTCAACCCTTATTTCATCCAATTGACGTGGTAAGAATTGAATTTGGTCTCCAAAAATTCCAATATTCTCAATTATACCCGAATTAGGCTTCCAAACTTGATTTTTTTTTCACCAATTAAGCCCTTAATAAAATTAATTTGAGCAATTCAAAGTATAATTAAGTCTTAGCACTTTAGTTAAATCCCCCAATTGGATCCTAAATTAACTCTTGGACGTAATTATACTTTAATTTAGCCCATGATTAAATCAAATTGACCTATAAAAATATAAATATGCCTTTCAAACTAATTTTTACACAGATTTACCCAATAAACTATTTTAGCCTTCAATTTGCATTTTCCTTTATTTTTCCACAGAAAAGAAATATGATCGAGCTCTCGAATCTATCCAAAATTTCCAACTTATTTTTCTACCAACGCCAGCCCCTTTTTATTTTATTTTTGTATTGTTCTTGAGTTTTGGTAGATTTTAATGAATAACCCAGAAATGAGTTATGACATTCACCAATACAATCAAAGTGGCTTTACTATAACCATTTAGTAGGTGGCCTAGTGGTAAGAGCTTGGGACAAAGGGGTTTGCTCCCCCTGGTAGTATCAGGTTCGTGCCCTGTGGTTGCTAATATGATAACCACTAGAGACTTACATGGTCATTCAACTTCAGGACTCATGGGATTAGTCGAGGTGCACGCAAGCTGACCCAAATATTCATGTTAATAAAAAAAAAAAAAAGCGCCTTTACTATTTTCATTGACTGCAATCTGCATTTTGGATGAGCTTCTCCCCCTCCTTGCACACATTACCTCTCATCTGATGAAATATAACATCGATATTTCCCATATGCGATCTGCAAGCAAGAGAACCTGATCACCAAAACAATGGACTCTCTCAAATTGTCCACTATCCTACTCTCCTTGCTAAGCCTTGCTATTATCACTCAAGCACCGGATCCCAAGTACTTAATTCATTTGTGCTCATACACAACCACCTTCACAAGGAACAGCACCTATCAGGCTAATTTAAATCTCCTTCTCTCTTCACTTTCCTCAAACTCAACCCGCAACAACATCAATGGATTCTACAACGTCTCTGCTGGAAAGGATCCTGATGAAGTCTATGGCATGTTTCTTTGCCGCGGCGATGTTAGCAACAGTGTTTGCCGACACTGTGTCAACTTCGCTACCAAAGACGTGCTCGAAAAGTGCCCAAATGAGACAGTAGCTATGATATGGTATGATGAGTGTGTATTGCGTTACTCAAATAGAAACTTCTTCTCTGCTGAGTACGACTCTCCCATATTCCTTTCAAATAGATACTATGTTACAGTCGAACCTGAAAGATTTAACCAGCTAGTAGCAATCACCTTAAGTAATATATCTACTCGGGCTGCATCTGCTCCTTCAGGTGATAAGAAGTTTGCAGTTCAAGAAGCGAACTATAATTTGCAAATATTACACACTCTTGTGCAGTGTACACCGGATCTATCCACTCCAGATTGTCGCCGTTGTCTTGCGGGAGCTATTTCAAAATTAGGCAACTGCTGTGATAGAAAGCAAGGAGGAATAGTCATATTTGCAAGGTGTGATATTCGGTATGAGCTTTATGAATTTTATAATGCAACGGCAGCAGCTGAGGCTGTACCGGCTCCTCCTCCTGTGGCTCTATCTCCTCCTCCAGCTTCAGGTTCAGAGACAAGAAGAAAAGGTAAAGTCGACAATGCCCTTTTTAACCTTTCAACTTCCTGTATACATATTCAGTTTATATTAACTCCGCAACTCATGAAATTTACCCTACAATTTATTTTCTCAACACATATAGATTATACAATCTTTTTCTCTCTCTACTACCTTTGATCCCTATCGTAAATCATTAGTGTAATCATATCACATTTACATTGTTATTTAAATTCACAACTTATTTAATTTATATCATCTTTTTGCTTCCCTGATATTTATTTTATTCTTCACAAGCATATAAACTCCTCAAGTTTTTCAATCATTTATTTTATTCTTACCATGATGTTACAAGCCTATATATGTATTATACTTTTTAGATCTTTTTTATATCTCTCTATACTTATGTATTATACTTGTAATTACAAGCCTATTTATATATTTCACGTCCTAGACAATCAAGAAATTAAATCACTTACAAGAAATCTAATCTATCTAGAAATTTAACGTTTTAACTAAACAACAATTCTTATAAATTGGTCTATTACTAATCCTTCTTCATCAAGAATTCTATATTAACTAGGATTCCTTCTTTCACTAGAATTTTATCTTCATATGATGGAGTTATAGCAATATTAAAACTCTTATAAACTCTAAATCCTATTAGCTTAATATGTTGATATTGAATTTCAACATATTGCTATTTGAAAGAGCCAAATGCATTGCCCTTTCTAAATATCTTTTTAAAGTTTTGTTTTTCAATCTGATCCATAGCTAAACATTTTATGTCAGATTTAAAAGGGAAAAAGAGGAGAGATAATGACCAGAAAAATGTTGTTTATTTTTAAAAATAATTTATTCTTGTTTGTACTTTAGAAAAATGTTTCTTAACATATTTTAATACTTTTATCTAATTTCTTAACCCCACAAAAAAAGGGAAAAAATGTGAAGTCCTATGTAGTTGATCCTGACTTCGTCGCTGCTTGAATATGCGCTTGTATGTGTATATGTTAATAGCAGCGTGAAATTACTGTGATTATTTTAACGATAAATATTTCTTTATGCAGGAAAAGGCGGTGTCTCAACAGTTTTAATTATAGCCATTGTGATCCCAGTTGCTGTTTCTCTTGTGCTTTTCTACTTGGGTTTCTGTTTCTTATGTAAAAGGGCGAAGAGCAATAAATATTTTGCACAGGACAATGATGGTAAAAAACATAGAGAATCATTTTGCCCCCCCCTCCCTCTAAATGCAATCTCTTTTTCTGTTTTGCACAGTTTCAGAATACTCAATTGATATCTGCTTGGTTGTGCAGTTGCAAATGAGATTACAACCGTGGAGTCACTACAATTTGATTTGAGTTCTATAGAAGATGCCACAAACCATTTCTCCTCTGATAACAAGTTAGGTGAAGGTGGTTTTGGTGCGGTTTACAAGGTAAGCAAGCGATTTGTAAGGCATTTAAAGTCTGAAGAACCCAGAAGATATTGCATTAGAATTTAAAAATTCAGCGGTAGTGCTTGCTTAACAGTCTTTTCAAGTGCTTTCTCAGGGAACATTTCCCAATGAACAAGCAATAGCAGTGAAGAGGCTATCGAAAGGCTCAGGCCAAGGTGAGGCGGAATTTAAGAATGAGGTTATCTTGGTGGCTAAGCTTCAACACCGGAATTTAGTGAGGTTGCTAGGATTTTGCTTGGAAGGAGAAGAAAAAATTCTTGTCTATGAATATGTGCCAAACAAAAGCCTCGACTACTTTTTATTTGGTATGAACTTTCTAATTAAACACTCGTCAAATTACCCTTTGATACAAGGAATCCGTGATGCTTGTTCGTTCATTAGTTCTTGTGAATCTGGAATACTTGCATTTGTACGTAATCCTCTATGCTCTGACTGAAATTTTATATTTTCTCGAATTTGTAGACCCAGAAAAACAAGGGCTACTGGATTGGTCTAAACGGTACAGAATAATAGGAGGAATCGCTCGAGGAATTCTTTATCTTCACGAGGACTCTAGGCTAAGAGTTATACATCGTGACCTTAAAGCTAGTAATATTTTGCTAGATGGAGATATGAACGCCAAAGTTTCAGATTTCGGCATGGCTAGGATTTTCGGAGTTGATCAAACTCAAGGCAGTACCAATAGAATTGTTGGAACATAGTAAGTAAGATCTAATTCGTATAGAATTGTTGAGATGCTAGTTTCATTTCTTTTTTCCTTCTCTTTTCCAAACATGTCAATCTGTTTTTCGGTTTTGTAGTGGTTACATGTCTCCAGAATATGCAATGCATGGGGAATTCTCCGTCAAGTCTGATGTATATAGCTTTGGTGTCTTAATTCTTGAAATTATATCTGGAAAGAAGAACAGGTCTTTCTATCAAACAGGAGGTGCTGCAGACCTTGTCAGCAATGTGAGTGAAGTTTTCTTCCTCAGCTCCACTAATTCCATACCAGGGATGAATACCTGAAAAACAAAAAATTAAAAGCTTAAGGTTATCGAAACTTTTGACCCCTCAATTTTTTTTCAGGTATGGAAACATTGGAGAGATGAGACACCTTTGGAAGTGATGGATCCAACGCTGACGGATACGTATTCAAGAAGTGATTTAATTAGATGCATCCACATTGGATTGTTATGTGTTCAGGATGATCCAGCTTCCAGGCCCACCATGGCAACAATTGTTCTCATGCTCAATAGTTACTCGATTACCTTACCATCACCCCATGAGCCTGCATTTTATATCCATAGGAGAACAGATCAAGGGTCAATTCCAAGCAATGAGTTTTTTGCAGATCAATCAAAGAGCAATTCTGTGCCATATTCTGTCGATGATGGTTCAATTACTGAAGTATATCCTCGATAGGGAGAGTGTGTGCATTTTCTCGAAAAATAAGCAATGGAAAATATGTGATTAGCTTTTTAGTATAAAACACTTCGAATGTTAAAGTATATATCCTATTTATGTAAATCCCGATTGTTATGGGATATTAGTTGATGACTTCTTTCCAAAGACAGCTAGTAAGGCTGTACAATGCGATGAATATATATTCTATCTCTGAAATAAAGAAAGTAAGAATTCTTGCAGGAAATCTCTTTAGGTTAACATGGAGTTGCTATCATGATTAGTGAGTTTTCTTGGAACTAGCTAGTGGCTGATGTATAATGTATTAAGGGTAAAATAAACCTTTTTGTTTTAGCCTATATAGAGTCGTTTTGTACTTAGGTTAAGTTGATTAAATGTACTCGATGTATCTAGCCCAATACATTGGATAAAAACTCTTGACATTAAATGTGTTTTTTAGCTAGAACAGTACTAGAATAGTGACTTTCTATGAATCATTGTGCATCCCAACCCACCCGAAGTGTGCGGTCAATGCTCAACGCGGTGGCTTTCTATCATCCCAGTGGATTTTGATTACTTTTCCAAAAAGGCATGGAAGGCTTCTTTTTTCCCCCGGTTATAAACAAGGTGAGACGTAAACATGTAACATAAATATAGTAATATGTTTCTTGGAAAATTAAAACTTCTCTAAAACAAATAGTTTCTTTATTTTTTCAATTTTGCACTAAGTTTCACTGTTTTTCAAAAAAAAAAACAAATGAATGATACATTATTATTATTTCCTTACATACAAACACTATTTAGTAATGTGAAACATTTAAATTATTATTTACTTCTTTATATTTAATTAGTGCTATAAATTTATTTATTTTTATTATAAATCTAATATAAAAAAACTCTGTTTTACAAAAAAAAACAATTTTAATGTTGAATGATGAAATTAAAATTTAAAAAAAAATATCTAAAAAAATTTAATTGAATCATGTGATCACTATAACCTCATAAAATAAAAATAATAATCATGCAGCGTAATTCGCAATTAATAAAATATTGAAGAATAAAAAAAATTGAGTCAATAAGGTTAACTCATCAAAATATAATTTGCCAGCTACGTAAAAAAACAAACCAAAATAAATTTCAAAATTCAATTTCCAAGTGACTAAACGTTAAAGGAAGAAGTTAATTTTTTTTTAATATAATAAAAAAAACCTATTAAAATGAATATTGATTTGTGAGGAGGTTGTAATTAAAAAGTACTCTCTTTTTTAGTGTTTTACTAAACTATAAATCATGTGTCTATAAATATCTAGACAGTAGGAGAAAAAATAGAAGAAATATTTCTGGAGTAACCTGGAGAAATTCGAGAATGGGCTAGACTTTACGAGATGGAGATAGCCGATCTGACTGCCTGTTCTTGGGCCAAACCTGACGGTCCATTTTCACAGGTCTAGCCAGCCTGAATTGTACCACATTTCAGTGAAGTAAACTTTCCATGGTGATTGCATTCATTTTCTTCTCGTTATGTTACTTTCAAGAGTCTGTGAGGGAAGGAGGATGACTTTGATCGAAGAAGTCATCTCGCTTTGAAAAGTCCATCGACAGCAGCGGACCCTCCCATATTTACTGCTGTGACACTTTTTTCGATCTTATTGAAGATTCAATTAACCATACTTTTTTTTTGGTGTTTGATATTATATTTTAAAAAAATTAAATTATTTTTTATTTTTATTCTTTTAAAAATTAGGGTTTAGGAGTATCAGTGAGTGTGCACGATACACTCAAACGTGCAAGACGATGGAAAGGAGTTAGAAGACGTGGCAGCAGCAGCATGGATGGCCTCTGTCCACTATCATTTATTTATTGCTTATTTGTATTTCATAGTCATGTGTTCTTTTATTAGTTGTCGTGTAAACGTCGGGAGTTAATTGACTTTGCTATTTAAGCAACCTAGTCCTGTTTAAATGATTATCAATTAATATATGCAAATTGCGGTTTATTTCTCACCCAAAAAGAAAGACTTTATTCACAGTAAATATTGGGCCTAACACATTGGTTAACCGAGTCTGAGGAATCCAGAACTAAATCTTCCCAGTGATTTAATAATGAGGTTTCCATCTCTGAGTTCTCCAACTTATATGTTTTGAAGGAAGCAGAAGCTGCGGTTTCTTATTGGACTTGAAGTCAGTGCTGTGGTGAAATAAATAGATGAACAAGAAAGACAAAATTAGATTTCCTGATTGTTCAATTAGGTCCTCCGCTATATTTCTGAGATACTTTTGGTAGCAATATTTGCTAAATTTTATACATTGAATGACAACAAACAAGAAAAAAGGTAAAAATGTTGGTTGATTAATTAGCTGTGCAAATTCAAACTAAGTATGTCCATCGGAGACCATATAGAGATATACGAGCGAATAGCCCGCGCGATGCGCTAGGCTTTTTTATCTATGTAGAAAACTGATTGATTTTATACGTGTTGTATTTTGTTATTTTAATATTTAATTAGTAAAATTGTAATTGATAAAATATGTTAAAAACGGTTTTTTTCCACCAAAAAGTGATTGAATGTTGCTATTGCTAATTTGTTTTTGATAAAATTTGTTAGAAAATTTGTTAAGAAGATGAAATGATTTATTAGAAATTTATTGTCATGGATACCCTAGTAAAAAAAACACAAAGAAGAAACCCGGTTAAAAAAAAAGCTGACTTGGACGCCCCGGTTATAAGATAATTAAAAAATATGAAAAAAGGTCCCTGTTTATTAAAAGAACAGAAAAAATGAAGCCAGTCATAAAAAGAATTTGCAAGGGAAAGCACCTTTTTAAACAATAATGAGAAAAAATTAGGGTGCGCGTAAACTAACCCTGAACCCCCGGTCATGGAAAAAAAATGTATAAGTGGGAAAACAAACAGGGAAGAAAAATGTTAAAAAAAATGGATCTGGAGATTAGTCGTGATGTGCATAAGTTGCTACCGATACATGGGTTAAAAAAAACAAATAAAAAGCCCGGTTAAAAGAATAAAACTTAAAACACATTTTCAAATAGTGAAAATTACTGTTAAAAAACAAAAAAGGAAGCTTGGTTATAAAAAATAGTTCAAGGGGAAAGTATCTTTTTAAATAGTAATGAGAAGAAAAATCATGGTGCGCGTAAACTAACCCGGGCACCCCGGTCATTAAAAAAAATATATAAATGAAAAAAAAAACAGGGAAAAAATGTTTAAAAAAATGGATCTGAAGATTAGTCATGGTGCGCGAAAGTTGGCACATATACCCTATTTAAAAAAAAAAAAAAGAGAAGTCTTAAAAAAGAAAAGAAAAAAACAAACGGAAATGACCTTTCTAAACAATAATGAACAGTGAAATCACTGTTCATTACTGTTTTAAAAATATTTACAGCTAGAGAGATTTAAACTCTCACTCCCATGATTTGGCCCCCACACTTAACCACTTAGCCAAATGATTTTGTTGTTCATCCTAGCATTCAAATAATACTTATCTTAGTATTTAGTGTTTGCTATTCCAATCCACAGTGTATATGAGTCTGGGTTAATAGTGCAATGAACAGTGAAAAATACTCATTCTGTTTTAGCTTATAGCGAGCGAACTTGCCCGCGCGTTGCGTTAAGCTTCTATCTATGTGGAAAACTGATTGATTTTATGTATGTTATATTCTGTTATTTATTTCATATTAGCACCTTAAAATATATATACTAAGCACTTTTTGGAATTGCAATCTCCTTTAGGTATTCTATCAAATAATAATAGTCATGGTGCGTGTAAGCTGATCCAGACACCTTGATTATATGAAAAATATATATAAGGGGGAAAAAACAGAAAAAATGTTAAAAAAAAGTTAGTCCAGGGATTATTCGTGATGCACCACGTTGGCCTGGAACAAAAGAAATATATACTTGGGAAGAAAAAATCATGGTGCGCGTAAGTTTACCCGGACACCTTGGTTATAAAAAAAAAAGAAAAAAAATGTATAAGTGGAAAAAAAACAGGGAAAAAAATATTAAAAAAAAATGGATTTGGAGATTAGTCGTGGTGCGCGTAACTTGGCCCGTACACCTCAGTTATTAAAAAACAAATTGTAAAAAAACAACAACAATCAGTTATTGAAATTTTTTTTGTAAAAAAAAACAACAATCAGTTATTGAAAAAAAAACCTTTTTTTTTAAAAACCCAGTTTTTAGAAAGAAAGAAAAAATCAGTTTTGTTGGCTGAGTGGTTCGAACTCCTACGCGCAACATTTTTCAACGTGTAAAGAATCACTCGGCCACAACCATTCATTTGACATTTCTACACTACAAATACAAAAAAAGCAGCCCTGTATAAAAAAAGAAGACCACCGAGCTCATGTAGGCGCGAAGGAGTGGATCAAATGTCCAGTACATAGTGTTTTTGTGTGTGTGTGAACAGTGTTGCTACAGTAAAAGGGCAAGTTGTTTTAGCTTATACTGTAAATATATATATATAAAACAAAAATATAAGAAAAACACTTTAGCAAAAAAAAAAAAAAGTCCGAGGATTAGTCTTGGTACACATAAACTGGTCTGGACACCCTGGTTATAACAAAAAAATTGGATTCAGAGATTAATTGTGGCGCGCTATAGCTAGCCCAATCATAAAAAACAAAAAAAAAATATAAGTAGAAAAAGAAATAAATTTAAAAAATATAACCAGAAAAAAAAATATTTCATGGAAAAAAATAAAAAAAAAACAAAATCAAGAAAAAACAAAAATAAACTATAAAAAAATTGGATCCGAGAATTAATCGTGGTGTATTTAAGTTAGCCCGGACACCTCGATCATATATATATATAAGTGGAAAAAGGAAAAAAATATAACCAGAAAAAAAAATCATGGAAAAAAAATATAATAAGGAAAAAAAAAAGCTATAAAAAACATTGAATCCGAGGATTAATAATGGTACGTTTAAGCTTGTCAAACACTCTGATTATACGAAATAAATATATATAAGTTGAAAAAAAAAGTATAACCAGCAAAAAAAAATATTTCATGGGAAAATATGAAGAAAAAAAAGAGGAAAAAACCATAATAACAGAAACAAAAAAGGCAAGAAAAAACATAATTAGAAAAAAAAAACAAAAAAAAAATAATAAAGCAAGAAAGAAAAGCAAGAAACAAATAAAATGAAAAAAGAAAAAGAAAAATGTAATCCGGAAGAAAAAAAAAAGCAAAAGCAAAAAAAAAAAAACTAAACAAAATCAGTTTTGCGGTTTGAGCGCCCTCGAACTCGCGCGCGCCGATGCGCAGCGCGGCAACCGCTCGGCCACACCAGTTCTTTGTCATTTCCACCGTAAATATTAGAAAAAAATAGCCCTGTGCAAAAACAAAAGGAGCACATGCTCGCGCGAAGCGCCAGAGTAAATTGTCAGTGAACAGTGATAATGAGTCTAGCGCTACAGTAGAAAACCAAGCTGTTTTAGCTCTTTAGGTAATTTAAAATAAAGTAAACCCTTCTTCATCTAAACTTAAAAATAACTATTTTCATGCATCTAAAAGGTGTGGATCTGACATTTTTTTATCATTTTTTCCTCAAAGAGAAAGGACTATGGGAGTATCCTTACAAGAGGGCCAAGGTTCAAAGCCAGCCATAGGCCTATCTTGGATAACAATATTTAATAGGTTTCATATCATGGGCTTTTCGTGTCTGTTCAGGTCCTTATCAAGGCATAAGAAGTTGGTATGAAGATGTCTTCGTGTTTTCCAATACATCGAAGAACTGACAAAAGCCCATGAGCAAGGTCATCTGGGGTCTGTTACCATTTGGATATTGAATAGGAGCCTATTTATTATTTTAAAATAAAATATATTGTTAATGTTAATATATATATATATATATGATCTGTGTAATACATAATGAAGATGCTGTGTTTTCAAAATTTAGTTAGAAGGTTGTGTTTGGTATTAGAAAAATTATATGTTAAAAGATAAGAGAGTGTCTAATAATCACATGTGAAGGAAGTATCTAATAAGACTGTTGGTTAGATTAATTTTTTTTTTAATATAAAAAATATTCAAGTGCTACAAATATGCTTTTTAGATGAGAAAAATTAATTGTATGAGAATTGACTTGATAAATTGTATGGCAAACCTAAAAAAAAACCTCGATGATTGATAAAAATATAATTTAACTAAAAAACAAATCAAGACAGTATTTTTAAAAAATTATTGAAGCGACAAACTATTATATCAACTTGGATTAACTCTACTTAACCTGCTTAATTGGAGGACGAAATTAAAAACAAATTTCAACTAAAAAATAAATTGAGTTAATCTAAATTAATCTACTAAACCTAAGTTATAATACCGAGATAATATTATATAAACCCGATTCAATTGTTTTAACATGTGACTCAAGTCATAAAACCATGATAACTTCATAGAAAAATATATAAAAAAATCATGAAATTCAATTCTTAATTAACCAATATTGATGAATTAAATTAAAAAAAAAATCCGAGTAAACCTGTCTATTAAGAGACTTGGATAACTCCATTGAATGTGCTTCCGGCCTCCATGTTGACCAAGTTTACCTATAGTAATTCGTGTTGACCAGGTCAATCTTGAATTCTCCATCTCGAACCCTCCATTAGTAAGATTTCAAATCCTTAGTTACTCATCGTTTTCTGTCTTCTACCAGCAGTCACACATATGATTTAAATAAAGGTATTTTATGCAATGAAGTCCAAAATCCATTGATTGAACCAGAGTTTATTCCATCTACGAGGTAATTGAATGATAATGAACATAGTTGACTAAATAAATTGTAATCAATTATCCCACCATAGCTAATTAATTGAAAGAGCAATATATATGTCTTGGCATCAATGCTCATTTTATTGAAAAAAAACTTAATTTTGGTAATACACACACCTATTTTTATTAAGTCCAAAATTGCTTTTCATTCATTTTTGGTTGACAATCCCCCCATAAATACTGATGATAACTGAATAAAAGTAATTATTATTCTATGACCTGAGTATAATTAGCTACTTGTTATTTCAATAAACTAAACAGATTATTTTTCTTAGACAAGTAAATAAAATATTTTTATAGTTCCTGAGTGATATTTAATTATATATAATTTAAGACGTCGAGTGAAAAACCAAAGTATTCACCAGTCCCCTGTATAGAAAACTTGCTCCATATGCCTGCTGCGGTGACTTCATCATTAGATACACCGTACGTGCTACAATCGTCCACTTGAATTACTTAATGATTGATGTCTATAAAAAGCGAACAGATTTCTGGGAATCGACAAGACAATAATGTATTCAAGGCGGCTTGCCTTTAATCAGTTGCATCTCGATCAATTGTTTTCTTGTTATGAAATTTCGAAGTGCCATCGTAATATTATATGGACCCGTGAAGAGAAAGTGGGATAGACTAGTAGCCTAGTTTAATATTTAATTTTGCTTTTAATAATTGATCAAGAAATCACCATCTCGTCCCTGTCCATTGCAACTTGCACCATTTTAGTCAACACGACAATGGCTGCCTGAATGAAGCACCATTTTAGTCTACCGAAGAGGGTGAAGCCAGGCCTCCATCCTCAAATACTGAAATTCAAATGCTTCTTGTACTATGAACGTGCTAATGGTGGAGGTAACTACACGACTAACAGGCTCTTGTCGCTCACCACAACATTATAAATACGATTTTACAGTCTCTTGTTATTCCATGATTCCAATTAGGGGTGGGACATTTTCGGTTCGGTCCGGTTTTTTGTCAAAAAGAGTAACCAAACCGATTTTTTTTTAAAAAAAAATTCAAACCGAAACCGAACCGGATCTTTTCAAAACCGACCACTTTCGGTTCGGTCCGGTCCGGTTTTTTGGGTTAAAAAAATCATAAAACCGAATTTGGTTATAAGGCCATCTGATGGGCCTTCTGACGGGCCTTCTGATGGGCTTTTTGATGGGTTTTCTAATAAATTTTCTGATGGGCTTGAAAAACTATTTTCATACCAGAACCCAAAGTATTTTTAAAATTTTTTTGCAACAAATACAAATATTAATGTATTAAATTGTTAATATAGTGTTTATGAAGTTTTTTTTTTTAACCTTTCCAATACTTTTGTTTTGTGTAATTTAGCATGATGAGAAAAATTAAAACTACACAAGTGAACAAATTTAAATTTAAATTTAAATTACAGAAAATGCCTTCAAAGGGCTTCAAAATAAACAAGCAACATTAACATAAAAAACTTCAAGAAATACAGTCGGTTTTGAACTAATTATCATCCGTCGCTAGATTTAACTTTCCACCAAAATCTACAAAAAAAAATAATAGAAATGTTAGATTGCAAATAAGTTGATAATTTAAGAGCCAAAATCATTGTGTGCTTTTGACACATAGGAGTTCAAACCTGCAGAAGCAATCACATTTGGTAGCAGACCTTTGTCCTAAACCTATTTCAACTTGAATAAGAATTTTGTTAAGTAAATTAGATTGTCTGCAAGTATTAGCAACTCCCAGTTATTACTAGATAAACACCAAAAACACATCTGGAAGGGGAAAAAAAACAAAAGACAAGCTGATTCCCCTGTTGATGGACACCAGTCTTGACTATCAGTACCAAAGGCAAACAATAACATTCTATTGAAAATAAACATATCAAGTTGATAAACTACAATGAGTTATCAACCATGCTTCATAAACCATTTAGTATATGCAATGTGTTCTGATAAACTACAGGGGTCTCACGTGCAAAGATTTCCACCTTCTCCGGATCTTGCCAAGTTCCATCCTTTCTTTTCCTCCCCCACCAAAATAGCATCCAGAGAATGCAAACATATAAGGTTCAAACCTATATCATGATAACGTTAAATTTGTGTTAATGCTCTGACCCTTTCCTATGCTGACTATTCTAAGCTTCGCATGGGTGAAAAAAAATTAATCCCCAGCACAATTCAATAATAAGAAAAACTTGCCAGACAATGATTCAAACAACAATAAAATTTCTAGAAGAAAACTATCATAAATCAAGCATTCGGAAGGATATTACCTCAAGTGCAGGGCAATAAAGTGCTCACTTTTCATTCTCATTCTCTAATCCAAGAAAATAACACTTACAGAATCCAAGAAACGCTAAAGCAAGCATTACAGCAGCAAGGATAATGAGGGACAGTCTCCTGCAATACACACAAAAAAGAGTAAATAATGAAAAATTCCAAAAAACAATCAAACACCAGAAGAAATTTTAAGAGCTTTTACTCACATGCTATCCACAAAAATCCAACACCAGATGTGGGGTTCCCTTCTTCTGCAAGATGACTCCTTATCTCCGATGAAACCACCACACCATCATTCTCTCTCCCACCAACCACAACATCTATGTTGAGAAAGAAAAAAAAATACTCTTGTTATAAAAAAAAAAGCACACAAATTTCTCAGCTTTTTCACTAAAAAACATAATTTTATACCAAAAAAATATCTTTAATTAATAAATGAACTACCTGGAATGGAAGAAGACTCCCGCGAGAGGCCGAGGGAGGGAGAGACGAGAGGCCGAGGGAGAGAGAGACGAGGAGCGAGAGGCCAGAGGGAGAGGCGAGAGGCCAGAGGGAGAGGCGAGAGGCCAGAGGGAGAGGCGAGCGGCGAGAGGCCAGAGGGAGAGGCGAGCGGCGAGAGGAAAAGGAGGGAGGGGCGAGCGAGGCCGCTAGGGTTTCAAGCGAGAATGGGAAAAAGTTTCTATTTATATTAATGTTTTAAACCGAACCGGTTCGGTTCGGTTTGGGTCAATCGGTTTTTTCTGTAAAAAACCGAGACCGAACCGAACCGGATTTTTTTTTAAAAAAAAATAATCGGTTTAATCGGTTTTTTTTTTCGGTTCGGTTTTTCGGTTTTCTTTTCTCGGTTTTCTCGGTTAAATCGGTTTTTCGGTTCGGTTTGCTCACCCCTAATTCCAATACCCAAATTGACTCCGGAATTTACATTCTCTCTGGTGGTCATACTGTGTATACTATTCACCACAATCTCATATTTACTATTTTTTCATACCATAAAAAAAATCAATGAACTTATTATTAGAATAAAATGGTTTTTTCTAACATGAGCTATCAATCATTATGAGATTAAATGAGGATAGTTCAGTTTTATTTTTGATTTTTTAAATGCTTAGTGTAAGGATTGTATTTCCCTTTATACTATTTTTAAAATAAAAAAGTCGATCACAGACAATTCTATATTTTCTATTATCTTATCTTTTATATGTAAATTTTGTAATACCCTTACAAAAAGTTGTTTTTAAAAGGTGGATAGGGCAGTCTAATTGTTTTTAATTTTAATAGCATAATGTGAAGACCATATCACTTTAACAAGCAAAATTTCTCAACTAGTTTTTTAGTCATTCACAACTTAACTAGTGCTGACATGGTATCTTGACAAACGAATGGAGAACGATTTGATTGATTGAACAATTTAGATCCTTGATATTAGTATAACTGATTCTAACTATAATTTAAAACTTTGTTATAATAATAATAATATTTAATATAACTACAAGATAATCTCAATCACATCGCATATGTAAGTGCATGCAAAGCATAACGTACAATTCCAACATATAAACCATGCCAATATAATTTGTGATTAGAAAATTGAAATTAAATAAAGTTCAATGATAAAAAAAAAGACATTGAAGAAAAAAAAGAGTCAATAAGTAATTTCAAAGAAAATTTTCTATTTCTTTTAATTTATAGTGTTGACGTAGAGGGGGGCTTTTATTTCATTTGCTAAGAGATCTCTTTTGTTTTGGATTGTTTTGGAATTTCCAAGTTGTGTATTTTTAAATATCGGGTTGGAGCAGAGGCATTGAATTCGGCACCCTGACACCCTCATCTGCGAGGAAAAGACCCCCCACTTGTCAAGTGTTCACCATTATGATTCCCCCCCTCATGTTTAGAATTTGTGAACTTTAGAATGGTCAATTCAGAGGTGTCCCTGATTAAATAATATATTTCAATTAAAAAATTTATTAGTTCATCAGCAATATTAATTTCAGTCATTTTTTATTTTTCTATTTTTCGCTACTTTTGGAATTTTTTATTTAACATTTTTTTAAAACATTAATTAAATATATTTTAGATATAATTGAGTTTTGTCAAAACATCAAATTTTTTAATTTTTTCTATAATTCTGTAATAGGAGATATTATAATTCAGCCTTAAAAATCTGTTTATTATTTTTATGGTCTATAGTATGGAACATGAAAGGTCTTGAATCTATTCTTTTAAAAGAAATAAAAATTAGCTATGGATAAGCTTTTGCAAATCACCAGGCCACAATTTGAACTCAATAGTCTCCACTCAAGTTATTAAAATTTTAGGACCACATTGGTAATTTACACAGGAAAGAAGAACAACACAACAGTACAGACCATTGTCGTTATTGTCATCCTAGCTGTCGGAGTTATGATACTCGTCATCTGCATCTGCCTATTCATAAGAACAAGAAAGGAAAGGGAAAAGGAAGGAGTTGAAAGTAAGATAGTATTTGTTTGTTGAATTGTATTGAAATAATTCTTATTTTTTATTTGAAATATATATGTATATATATAAATAGATATATATTTAACAAAATACAATTTACGTTTCGTCCTTAATTTCTGATGCAATTATGTTTAGATGCATGCTAACCTGTTTAACTTTTGAAGTTGTGGACGAAATAGAAAGTGCAGAATCATTGCAATTCGCATTCAACACCATTCGAGATGCAACAGAGGACTTTTCGGAGAAAAATAGGCTAGGACAAGGTGGATTTGGTGTTGTTTACAAGGTAGTAAAGGATATACTACTACTATTACATATAGTTAACTCTGAATGCTTGAGATGATTGAAGGGTTAACAAAATTAAAAAAAAAAATTCAAATATTTTTAAAAATGCTTTTGAAACGCAGTGCCAAACACCCCCTAAAGTTTGAAAACTTTTACACTGCATTTAGAAACCTTTTTTTTAAATATTTGTGAGTGTACTTTACAATGTAATTTTTCACCCCGATAGCTAAAAATATTTTATTTGTTTTTTGATATTTTGGCCAAATTTAGACGAATAATCGTAAACTAGTTACGATATCCCATTTTCATTTCAAAAAATGAGGAAGATACTATTTTTTTTAATAAAAATTATGTTTGAAAAACCTTGGGAATGGACCATATGCATAAAAGCAAAACTTTTTTTTTAATTATTTTTTGTGTGGGCTAGTTGGCCCTTCCTGATGGGCCGAAAGGTGGTGGTGGAGTGAATTAATTCACTCCCTCACTATTCACTTATTATAAACAGTAAAGTGGGTTTTGATGGAGGGTGACGACCGACATACCCGTTACTGCTGCTGGGTAAAGGAGGTCGAGTTGGTCCTGCTGCTGGTGATGACATCAAAATTGGTGGCCTGTGATTGTTGGGAAAGGTGTTGGAACTTGTTTGCAATGGAGAATGGAGAGAGAGAGAGAGAGAGAGAGCTGCTAATGTGTCGTTAGACACGTTGGAGCCCTAATACTGCTGCTATAGGACATAAAGGAGCTACTTTTGGTGACAAAGAGACGACGATGGTGCTTGCCGGATAGAGTTGCTAAAACTGTTGAGGGCGAAAGGGGAGTGGCAACTACTAGTTTTTGAAAAAACTTTGGCTGTTGATTGGAGGCAAACAGGATCGTGCGTAATGATGGAGAAGAGACAGGTTGTTGGTGCTGGCGGATGGAGGTGGAGGTTGATGACTTGTCAGTGCTGGGAAGGAAGTCGTTGCTCTACCGGTGGTGCAACTGCCACTGGTTTTTAGTTCCTCTACTTGTGTGTGTGGGTATTTCTGTTCGAGTCTCCCTCCTTTCTACCTTGTTCAGGTCTTCTCTTCTCTTGGGTTTTTGCTCTTTTTTTTTTAAGGTTTTTGCTCTTTTTCAAGGTTTTTGCTCATTGCGTGCAGCGATGAGTTTCTCCTCTTCTTTTGCACTGACGTGTCTGCACTATTCATACCACTGAACAGTGAAGTCACGTCTGCAAATTTTGCAGAAAGGCATAAATGTATTTGAGTTCCTTGATTTCTAGTTGTTCTATTTGCACCCCTAATTGACCTTAAACTTTAGAATTTATGCAATTTTTTCCTCGTCAAAACTTTAATAGTAGCCATAAATTTACGCTCCTTTTCTACTTCGGTCCTTGACCTTTGATTTCTGTAAATTAACCCTCAATTGACTATTAACTTTCAATTTTCTCAATTTCAACCCTAATTTCATCCAATTGACTTGGTAAGAATTGAATTTGGTCTCCAAGTATTCCAATCTTCTCAATTAAACCTGAATTAAGCTTCCAAACTTGATTTTTTTCACTAATTAAGCCCTTAATAAAATTAATTTGAGCAATTCAAAGTATAATTAAGTCTTAGCACTTCGTTAAATCCTCTGATTGGATCTTAAATTAATTCTTGGACGTAATTATACTTTAAATTGACCCATGATTAAATCAAATTGACCTATAAAAATATAAATATGCCTTTATACCTAATTTTTACACAGATTTAAACAATAAATTATTTTAGCCTTCAATTTGCATTTTCCTTTATTTTTCCCTAGAAAAGAAGTATGATCGAGCTCTCAAATCTGTCCAAAATTTCTAACTTATTTTTTTACCAACGCCAACCCCTTTTATTTTATTTTTGTATTGTTTTTTAGTTTGGGTAGATTTTAGGGAATAACCCAGAAATGAGTTATGACATTCACCAATACAATCAAAGTGGCTTTACTATAATCATCTAGTAGGTGACCCTAGTGGTAAGAGCTTGGGACAAAGGGGTTTGCTCTCCCTGTAGTATCAGGTTCGTGCTCTGTGTTTGCTAATATGATGACCACTAGAGGCTTACATAGTCGTTAAACTTCAGGACTCGTGGGATTAATTGAGATGCGCGCAAGCTGACCCGACCACTCACATTAATAATAATAAAAAAAAAGTGCCTTTACTATTTTCATTGACTGCAATCTGCATTTTGGATGAGCTTCTCCCCCTCCTTGCACTCATTACCTCTCATCTGATGAAATATAACATTGATATTTCCCATATGCGATCTGCAAGCAAGAGAACCTGATCACCAAAACAATGGACTCTCTTAAATTGTCCACTATCCTACTCTCCTTGCTAAGCCTTGCTATTATCACTCAAGCACAGGATCCCAAGTACTTAATTTATTCGTGCTCAGACACAACCACATTCACAAGGAACAGCACCTACCAGGCTAATTTAAATCTCCTTCTCTCTTCACTTTCCTCAAACTCGACCCGCAACAACATCAATGGATTCTACAACGTCTCTGCTGGAAAGGATCCTGATGAAGTCTATGGCATGTTTCTTTGCCGCGGCGATGTTAGCAACAGTGTTTGCCGGGATTGTGTCAACTTCGCTACCAAAGACATGCTCAAAAAGTGCCCAATTGGGAAAGTAGCTACGATTTGGTATGATGAGTGTGAATTGCGTTACTCAAATAGAAACTTCTTCTCTGCTGAGTACGACTCTCCCGTATTCTTTTCAAATATAAACTATGTTACATTCGAACCTGAAAGATTTAACCAGCTAGTAGCAATCACCTTAAGTAATATATCTACTCGGGCTGCATCTGCTCCTACAGGTGATAAGAAGTTTGCAGTTCAACAAGCGAACTATAATTTGCAAATATTACGCACTCTTGTGCAGTGTACACCGGATCTACCCACTCCAGATTGTCGCCGTTGTCTTGCGGGAGCTATTTCAAAATTAGGCAACTGCTGTGATGGAAAGCAAGGAGGAATAGTCATATTTGCAAGGTGTAATATTCGGTATGAGCTTTATGAATTTTATAATGCAACGGCAGCAGCTGAGGCTGTACCGGCTCCTCCGCCTGTGGCTCTATCTCCTCCTCCGGCTTCAGGTTCAGAGACGAGAAGAAAAGGTAAAGTCGACAATGACCTTTTTAACTGTCTTGTCGCTATATGATCTCCAAAGTCATTATCATAACTTTTATGATGCCCATGTACTAACCACTACATTTTAATTGCTTAAAGTGAAAAATATAATAAGATATATAGAGAAAATTTATACGAAAATTACTATTTAATAATAGTAATTATATTCGCATTCAACAGTAATCTGTATTTATATAAATAGTAAATTTTATTGCAGTAAATACCCCCACATCTTTTATTTTATAGTTAATGAGAGAAACGATTTTAATTGATTTATTAAATTAATAAAAGGTATTATTTATGAGTTATTTTCCTTTACTTTCATTTTCTTTTTTATTCCAGTTTTGAATATAGAGAAAGTCAGTATATTTAGGTTAGTTTACGCTTAATGTTGAATTGCATCAAAACTACAGTGTAATATTTTTTAGTCTTAGGAGAAATTTACAATTATCGTTTGCATCGATAGAAGAATAAAATTTATCTTAAGGGAAAATGATACAGCTTGTAACACCCAATATTTTTCCATGCGCTTTTACGTAATTTTAATAAATAAGTATGAGAATTTATGTAGCCCCTCAATATTTTAAAATCTATATAACTTTAATTACCAACTATGATAAAGTTATATCCTCATAAACTATTTATAACCTTTTCTTTTCCTGAGAATACAAGTATTCTTTCTATATAAAACTGGTAGCTCAATAACTTGAAAACATTGACATTCTTAAAGTAGTTTAATTGTGATTATATATATAGAATTTCAAATATATATATATATTAAGCGCTTGCATCATCTCAATAGCTAATGATTAATAAAATTATGATCAAAATCATCTTCATACATTTTTCCTTAAGAGCATGGGTTATATCAATTTCAATATTTTTACACTTTTCATCATTCCCTTATAAATTTTCTTCCCAAGTTTTTCTTTCTATCTTTTGAATGCATCACATCATCATTTTTATATCATAGTGACTATTTTATTCATAATTTAATTTAACTCATCTATTCACGAATCATTTATTCCATCTTTAAAATCAATTAGTTGTGTACAAACACTTTCATATAGTGATTATTTTATATCAAATTTAACTCATAACTCTTTCAACTTCAACTTCCTGTATACATATTCATTTTATATTACACGTCCTAGACAATCAAGAAATTAAATCACATACAAGAAATCCTAATCTATCTAGAAATTTAACGTTTTAACTAAACAACAACTCTTATAAATTGGTCTATTACTAATCCTTCTTCATCAAGAATTCTATATTAACTAGGATTCCTTCTTTCACTAGAATTTTATCTTTTTATCTTAATATGATGGAGTTATAGCAATATTAAAACTCTTATTGTAGAGAGATTAACTATGTAGTTGATCCTGACTTCGTCCCTGTTTGAATATGCTTGTATGTGTATATGTATAGCAGCGTGAAATTACTGTGATTTTCTTAACGATAAATATTTCATTATGCAGGAAAAGGCGGTGTCTCAACAGGTTTAATTATAGCCATTGTGATCCCAGTTGCTGTTTCTCTTGTGCTTTTCTACTTGGGTTTCTGTTTCTTATGTAGAAGGGCGAAGAGCAATAAATATTTTGCACAGGACAATGATGGTAAACAACATAGAGAATCATTCCCCCTCTAAATGCAATCTCTTTTTCTATTTTGCACAGTTTCAGAATACTCAATTGATATCTGCTTGGTTGTGCAGTTGCAAATGAGATTACAACCGTGGAGTCATTACAATTTGATTTGAGTTCTATAGAAGATGCCACAAACCATTTCTCCGCTGATAACAAGTTAGGTGAAGGTGGATTTGGTGCAGTTTACAAGGTAAGCAAGCGATTTGTAAGGCATTTAAAGTCTGAAGAGCCCAGAAGATCTTGCATTAAAATTTAAGAAATTCTGCGGTAGTGCTTGCTTAACAGTCTTTCCAAGTGCTTTCTCAGGGAACACTTCCCAATGAACAAGCAATAGCAGTGAAGAGGCTATCGAAAGGCTCAAGCCAAGGTGCGGCGGAATTTAAGAATGAGGTTATCTTGGTGGCTAAGCTTCAACACCGGAATTTAGTGAGGTTGCTAGGATTTTGCTTGGAAGGAGAAGAAAAAATTCTTGTCTATGAATATGTGCCAAACAAAAGCCTCGACTACTTTTTATTTGGTATGAACTTTCTAATTAAACACTCGTCAAATTACCCTTTGATACAAGGAATCCGTGATGCTTGTTCGTTCATTAGTTCTTGTGAATCTGGAATACTTGCATTTGTACGTAATCCTCTATGCTCTGACTGAAATTTTATATTTTCTCGAATTTGTAGACCCAGAAAAACAAGGGCTACTGGATTGGTCTAAACGGTACAGAATAATAGGAGGAATCGCTCGAGGAATTCTTTATCTTCACGAGGACTCTAGGCTAAGAGTTATACATCGTGACCTTAAAGCTAGTAATATTTTGCTAGATGGAGATATGAACGCCAAAGTTTCAGATTTCGGCATGGCTAGGATTTTCGGAGTTGATCAAACTCAAGGCAGTACCAATAGAATTGTTGGAACATAGTAAGTAAGATCTAATTCGTATAGAATTGTTGACATGCTAGTTTCATTTCTTTTTTCCTTTTCTTTTCCAAACATGTCAATCTGTTTTTCGGTTTTGTAGTGGTTACATGTCTCCAGAATATGCAATGCATGGGGAATTCTCCGTCAAGTCTGATGTATATAGCTTTGGTGTCTTAATTCTTGAAATTATATCTGGAAAGAAGAACAGGTCTTTCTATCAAACAGGAGGTGCTGCAGACCTTGTCAGCAATGTGAGTGAAGTTTTCTTCCTCAGCTCCACTAATTCCAGACCAGGGATGAATACCTGATAAACAAAAAATTAAAAGCTTAAGGTTATCGAAACTTTTGACCCCTCAATTTTTTTTCAGGTATGGAAACATTGGAGAGATGAGACACCTTTGGAAGTGATGGATCCAACGCTGACGGATACGTATTCAAGAAGTGATTTAATTAGATGCATCCACATTGGATTGTTATGTGTTCAGGATGATCCAGCTTCCAGGCCCACCATGGCAACAATTGTTCTCATGCTCAATAGTTACTCGATTACCTTACCATCACCCCATGAGCCTGCATTTTATATCCATAGGAGAACAGATCAAGGGTCAATTCCTAGCAATGAGTTTTTTGCAGATCAATCAAAGAGCAATTCTGTGCCATATTCTGTCGATGATGGTTCAATTACTGAAGTATATCCTCGATAGGGAGAGTGTGTGCATTTTCTCGAAAAATAAGCAATGGAAAATATATGATTAGCTTTTTAGTATAAAACACTTCGAATGTGTGTACGAACCTATTTATAGCAGTAATGTTCAAGTATATATCCTATTTATGTAAATCCCGATTGTTATGGGATATTAGTTGATGATTTCTTTCCAAAGACAGCAAGTAAGGCTGTACATTGCGATGAATATATATTCTATCTCTGAAATAAAGAAACTAAGAAGAATTCTTGCAGGAAATCACTTTAGGTTAACATGGAGCTGCTATCATGATTAGTGAGTTTTCTTGGAACTAGCTAGTGGCTGATGTATATTGTAAATGATAAGTTCAATTGATAAATCTCTCACTCAATTGACAGAGTTTCCTCTTTGCATAATTACAGAAAACTTGTCCATCTTTATTTAATGAATGCACAGCCTATTTATAGTTTCTTGAACAAGGGTAATCTTCTACTAACTACTCTAACAACCTACTAACTGATACTAACTAACTGCTACTTAACAGACCATTAACAATCTGTTACTGATCAGTTAACGGATACTTAACAGAGACCCTTACAAACTCTCCTTTAAACTGAATTATTTCTTTGAAATCAGTTTAATCACATAGTCATCTCACAGACTCCTAATTGTTCTCTCAATTTTACAAAAACATCAAGCTTAAGAGGCTTTGTCATGATATCAGCTAACTGTTCCTGTGTGCTATAATATTTGAGCTCCACATCACCATTCTTTGCCAAATCTTGTAGAAAATGATATTGAATATCTATGTGTTTACTCCTCCCATGTATAACTGGATTTATATTATTTTCTGATATATTTTCTCAAATAAAAACTTTTTGAACTTGAAGGGTGATTTTGATCAAAGAGGTCATCTCGCTTTGAAAAGTCCATCGACAGGAATAGTCTTTGATCAGCAGACCCTCCAATATTTACTGCTCTGAAACTTTTGTCGCTCGTATTGAAGATTCAATGAACAAGACTTTCTCACCTAAAGCCGACCGCAATTAAGGCCATTAATTGTCTATTCATGCGTTTTCCACCCTCTTTCCAAAGAAAAGGCTCCATGAAATAGCAGAACTTGACTTGTGAGAGATTTAATACCTTCATTTCTTAGGCAACAGGACTTTGGCTTTGGCTATCTCGTTTTCCAGGTCAACAAATATTTTCCAGTCAGCTGATTTTGAGTTAAAGCTGTATTATTTATTTATTTATTTATTTTTGGTTATGCCCCCTTACAATAATATTAAAGAACAAAAAAAAAAAGATTTGAGGGGAAGATAATCTTTTCATGTGTTTTTCTCTTGTGTACACATTTGAATTATACTTCTGGTTATATTTTTAAAAGTTAATTCAATATGATTATTTTGTTTCACTATGCATTCTTGGCTGTTAGAGAATAATATAAATCATATTCTAGAGCCTCACCTATTAGCTTAAGCTTTTAGGTGAGATGGTTCCTTAACATGGTATCAGAGCCTTGATGACCCAACGGTCACGAGTTTGAATCTCACCACCTTCATTCTATTTGATAAAAAAAAATCAAGCACAAAGTAATGTGGGTCTGTTCAAGTTTCAAGCTCAAAGGGCTTTCACTTGAAAGAGTGTGTTAGAAAATAATATAAATCATATACTGGAGCCTCACCTATCAACTTAAGCTTTTAGGTGAGATGGTTCCTTAACATGGTATCAGAGCCTTGTTGACCTACCGGTCACGAGTTCGAATCTCACCACCCTCATTCTATTTGATAAAAACTAAGCACAAGGTGATGTGGGTCTGTGCAAGTTTCAAGCCCAAAGGACTTTCACTTGAGGGGGGGTGTTAGAGAATAATACAAATCATATTATGGAACCTCACTTACAAGCTTAAACTTTTAGGTGAGTTGGTTCCTTAACATTGACGCATGCCCGTGATTATTATTATTATAAACAAAAGCATGCACCACCAAAACCTAAAGCTCGGGGCAGGGCTATGGCTTGACAAATTTTAATTAATTAATTTTGATCTTTTATTTAACATTTATTTTTATTTGCCCTTTCAAAGTTTGGTTTTTCTATTCTATGTGTGACCCTGTTTGTCTTCGTGTAACTTTGTTCTCATGTTTTTATTGTTTTCTTACAACCCCATCTAAATTATCCCATTGATCATAATTTTAATGTGTTCATATTTTCTATCTACTAACTTATTGAATTGATTAATATATTTTTGCCAAAGTGATCTAAGTCCGTGACGACAAAGAAAAAAAGAAAAAGTGGTATGCCTTCAAAATCATATGATTTTACTCCCTTCGTTTTTGTTTTGGAATATTTAATTCCACCGTCCACAGTTACGTATGATTCAATGAAGTCAAAAGATGAACTTTTCCCATCTGACCCAATTCTTTCTGTTTTTTTTTTATAATCAATTTTATAGAAATAAAGTTTACATTTTAGCCCATTAATTTTGAAAATAGTGTTTAATAATATTCTTGAATTTCAAATTTATTTTATAGGAAATACATATGCCACACTTCAAAAAATATTCAAAATAATAAAATTAAGTCTAAGATTTAAATCCACTTCTATTAGATTAAAGATATATATAAATATCCATATGTATCTAGTGCATCAAACAAAATTTGTCATGTTATTCTTCTATTTTTGAAAATAAAGACATGTGGTTCTTAAGGATTAAAAAAATCACGACTTATTATGCGAGGGAGTAAATTGTTATAAGAGAAAAGGAGAGGGTGAGAACTAGGCCCAAGAAGGGCATGCTTACAACCACTTGGAGAAGACAGCAGGGTCTCGCACACTTGGAGTAAACAGTCACCGTTTGGTAACGCGGTGCAAATAATGTTTCAAGAAAAACACAGTTTTTCTTTCTAATATACATGGAAAATGTTAAAAAAAAAAAAAAACACAGTTTGCACCTGATCGGTAAATATTACATCGTAGTTTATATTGCTATGAGACCCACCAAAATCAAGATCGAAACCACGGTTTTGCCAAAACATGAATTTGTAGCTTTTCCTGTGATTGCTTTCTATTTTTGTTGCCTGCGTTTCCTGTGATTGCCTGCTTTCAACATGAGTGCACAAATCCTTCGTCGAAACCCGTTTGATGCATGTTGATGCATGCAGCTCTACCCTTCAAAACACACCCGAAACACCAAGCTGGACATGTGGCAACTTAACCAAAATAAAACACCCATTGCAGGAGACGACCACGATGACAACTTATGTGGCAACTCTCTCTCTCTCCGCGATGACGGCCACGAGACAACAAAGACAACACCAAGCTCTCTGTCCACAATGACAACTCTCTCTCTCTCCACAGCGACAATTTCCGACACTCCTCCCGGCCCCACAGGCCACGATCTTTGACGCCACCATCACAAGAAGAGCCACCTCGGTCTCCTTTACCCATTGACATCGGCTGTTGAAACTCTATTAACGTGAATTAATATCTAGACAGTAGGAGAAAAAATACTCTCTTTTCTAGTGTTTTACTAAACAATAAATCACGTGTCTATAAATATCTAGACAGTAGGAGAAAAAATAGAAGAAAGATTTCTGGAGTAACCTGGAGAAATTCGAGAAGTGGGCTAGACTTTACGAGAAGGAGATAGCCGATTTGACTGACTGTTCTTGGGCCAAACCTGAAGGTCCATTTTCACATGTCTAGCCAGCCTGAATTGTATTACATTTCAGCGAAGTAAACTTTTCATGGTGATTGCATTCATTTTCTTCTCGTTATGTTACTTTCAAGAGTCTGTGAGGGAAGGAGGATGACTTTGATCGAAGAGGTCATCTCGCTTTGAATATTTGCTGCTGTGACACTTTTGTCGATCGTATTGAAGATTCAATGAATCAGACTTCTTGGGATGCTTGAAATTATATTTTAAAAGTATTTTTAATAAAAAATTTAAAAAATATATTTTTATTTTTTATTTTAAATTATTATTTTTTTGATATTTTTATATCATTTTCATGTGCAAATATTAAAAATATTTTTTAAAAATAAAAAAATCTTATTTTAAAATATTTCTAAATAATTTTTTTTTCTTCAAACAACCACGATCACCGCAATTATGGCCTTAATTGTCTATCATGCGTTTTCCACCCTCTTCCCAAAGAAAAGGCTCCATGAAATAGAAGAACTTGACTTGTGAGAGATTCAATACCTTCATTTCTAAGGCAACAGGACTTTGGCTTTGGCTATCTCGTTTTCCAAGTCAACAAATATTTTCCAGTCAGCTGATTTCGAGTTAACATTATAAATTTAAGAAAATGGACTTTGGCTTTGCCTATGATTTACTAATATTTCTCTTTGAAATTAACATTGTAAATATAAATTGTTGTATTTCTTTTTACCTTGTTATTTGAATCTGTTATTGTATTTTGCTCTTTCTCTTTCTGGGCATGTCAATGTGAGACATGCTTGATTGAAATAACAATGCAGTCTTGCATGTCTATCTTATTGTTGTTCATTGTGAATCATCCAAAAAATAAAGTTGTTATCCACTATTATACCCATCATCTGAATTAGTTCGTCGGTTGATAATAGAGGTTGAATAAAAGTGATCACACATTATTATTCAATCATAAATTGATTGATTGACCTTTGGCTTAGTGGTAGCAACCTCCCACAAGTTGCAGGTGTAACTATACTACAAAAAACTACGAGGTAATACCTAGTTTGTGATGTATTATACTCACAGTTAAGTAATTGTTTCTTGATTGACAATGATTTGTGAGCATGGTCATAAACCCTAGCCTATATATAGTCTTTTTGTACATAGGTTAAGTTGATTAAGAATTAATATTATTTAGCCTATATATAGTCTTATTGTTTTAGCCTATATATAGTTTTTTTATACTTAGGTTAAGTTGATTAAGAATTAATATTATTTATTAATAAAACGCTAGCCTCCTTTCTGATTTTTTAATTTTTCTTTATTTTATTTTGATTGTTTAACACGATTTATATCAGGAAGTAAGACTATTATAAGTTCTCCAAAGATAGTCTTGTTTAAGATGTGTTGAAAAGTCTTTTATACTGTGTGTATTTTTTTTTGATATTTTTATATCATTTTGATGTGTTGATGTCAAAAATAATTTTTAAAAAATAAAAAAACATCAAAAACATCATTTTGATAAATTTCTAAATAAAAATATTTTAAAAAACAACTGCAACTACACTCTCAAATAGTAACCAAATACACACAGCTAGATTTTGCTTTAAAGTCTTGTTTTAGACGTGTTCAAAAATCTCTTGACCATACATAGGAGACTGAACCTGTAGTAGAAATAGTGGCAACGTCCAGATTTTCCAGAGAAGTGGTTGATAAATTTATTTGTCCAATTAAAGCACTGACAAAATGGGCCAGCAGGAATTTAAGCAATATTCCACAGGCTGATACTGCCCATTTCCCACGTACTTGTAGAGCTATAAAACGGGAAGGCAGGCTATTTTCAAAAACATAACATCACATAGAGAGAACTGAGTAGCTGCAATGGAAATGTCACCATCAAAACTTCTGTTCTATTTGAGTCCTGTTTTCTCTCACCTCCTCGTTCTCACAATGGCACAAACAAATCTGCTTGAGCACTTTTGTATACAAAATCATGGTAACTTCAGTGCTAACAGTGACTTCAAATCAAACCTCGATCGCCTTATCTCCTCTTTCTCTTATGATACAAATATTGATTATGGGTTTTACAATGGCTCCATTGGCGAAAACATCGACAAAGCTTATGCAATTTCGCTTTGTAGAGGAGATAAAAAGCCTGAAACCTGCCGCAGTTGCATTAAAAATTCCAGCCAAGTGCTCTCAAAGCTTTGTCCGAACGAAAAGGAGGCCTATATATGGTATGATGATTGTATGTTGAGATATGCAAACCATTCCATTTCTAACAGTATGGAATTCGATCCGTATATCTTTTGGGCGTACAGCCCGGATAATGTTACCTACGAAAATGAGTTCAATGAGGTGCTAAATGCCTTGTTAGGCAGGCTGATAAATTCAGCAGCATCAGGTGATTCACAAAGAAAATTTGCAGCAGGAAATGCGACCGCAGAAAATTCTCGTCAAACAATGTATGCACTTGTTCAGTGCACTCCTGATTTGACTCAGCCGCAATGCAGCGATTGCCTGAATCAAGCTATCAAACTGATCCCAAAATGCTGTTCTAAGAGGCAAGGAGGGAGGGTGGTTTCACCTAGCTGTCACTTTCGATACGAAAAGGACCCTTTCTATGACCTTGCGAGCACTTCGCCACTGCCACCATAGGCAACGAATATGGTAATTTCAGGGTTTTTTTTATCAGAATATGTTCTGTAAACAGATATGGTAATTTTTTATGTGCTTTCAAATTAATTCAGGAACGATTACACTGTCTAATCACGTATTATGATTTTATGATTTTTTTTGCAGCTAAAACACGACAACTATATATAGGTCGAACTGCCATCGCGAATGTCTTCCTAGTGTTATTGTGGTCCTTGCAGCATGTATGAGCCGCTTGAGCGCAAGTCTTCTACCTAATGTCACTCTTCTTGTTTACAGCACTCAGATCTCTTTCCATTTTCTTTCAAAAAAATAAATAAAAATAGCTATATATGATCTTTGTGGACGTCTATTTCCTCTCAATCAATATAATAATAAAGCAGTTTGGACACTATTTTGATTAGATATTTGTTCAATGAGTTATAGTTACACTTTTATTACGATTGCCTCTAAGAAATCTGTCTTGAATTTATATGGAAAATAAAAGAGAGATGTCGTGCTTTCTTACAAATTCGAAACAAGTTTTAGAAGAAGAGACACGAATAATTTTTATGTGGGCTAGCTAATATGGATGCACAAAAGTGGACTAAAACAGCAGGGGAGACTCCTCCATTGACCAGACTCTATTAACTTCCATGTTGAATTTTCAACTCTTGTTGCTTCAATTTTTCCGAGGGCAATTATGTGTTTCTACGTAAATATTAATTCAGGTCAACAAGTCTTGAAACAAAGGAGTTCCTATTGACCGAGTCTTTCCCTTATGTAACACAAAGCAAGGAGTTGCTCCATTTGTGCCGTTTGGAAGTTAGGTGCGTTCATGGCTCCTCCACGTGAACCTAAAGATTAAGACCCGAATTCTTCTCCTTATCCTCCAAAACGGTACTATGACGTGCTATGTAAAGGTAAGGTGTTTAGATATTTTGAGAGAGAAGAGAGAGAACCAGAATCTGTTATTTCTGGAATCTGTTATTTCTGTTTTCTGATTTATTTTCACACCCTATACATGCTCAATCGTGAGCTATTTATACCCAAATCTATGTATGTATGTGTTGCAATGTATGCATACTCATGGTATGCATACATTTCCATTTCATACTCTATCATGGTGGAGGTAACTACACGACAAACATTAAAGGACCAAATTGCAAAGCCAAAACAGTATAGAGCACACTGCCTCTGCAACCCACAGCCTCTGCAAATTTGCAGAGGCCGTGGCAACCCACGGCCTCTCTGCAAATTCTTGGAACTAGCTAGTGGTAATGTATATTGTAAATGATAAGTTCAATTGATAAATCTCTCACTCAATTGACAGACTTTCCTCTTTGCACAATTACAGAAAACTTGTTTATTCAATGAATGCACAGCCTATTTATAGTTTCTTGAACAAGGGTAATCTTCTACTAACTACTCTAATAACCTACTAACTGATACTAACTAACTGCTACTTAACAGACCATTAACAATCTGTTACTGATCAGTTAACAGAGATTTAATAGAGACTTTAACAAACTCTCCCTTAAACTGAATTATTTCTTTGAAATCAGTTTAATCACATAGTCATCTAACAGACTCCTAATTGTTCCCTCAATTTTACAAAAACATCAAGCTTAAGAGGCTTTGTCATGATATCAGCTAACTGTTCCTGTGTGCTGTAATATTTGAGCTCCACATCACCATTCTTTGCCAAATCTCATAGGAAATGATATCGAATACCTATGAGTTTACTCCTTCCATACATAACTGGATTTATATTATTTTCTAATATATTTTCTTAAATAAAAACCTTTTGAACTCGAAGTGTGATTTTGATCGAAGAGGTCATCTCGCTTTGAAAAGTCCATCGACAGCAGGAATAGTCTTTGATCAGCAGACCCTCCAATATTTACTGCTCTGAAACTTTTGTCGCTCGTATTGAAGATTCAATGAACAAGACTTTCTCACCTAAAGCCGACCGCAATTAAGACCATTAATTGTCTATTCATGCGTTTTCCACCCTCTTTCCATGAAATAGCAGAACTTGACTTGTGAGAGATTCAATACCTTCATTTCTAAGGCAACAGGACTTTGGCTTTGGCTATCTCGTTTTCCAAGTCAACAAATATTTTCCAGTCAGCTGATTTCGAGTTAAATTGTTGTATTTCTTTTTACCTTGTTATTTGAATCTGTTATTGTATTTTGCTCTTTTTATTTCTGAGTATGTCAATGTGAGACATGCTTGATTAAAATAACAATGCAGTCTTGCTTGTCTATCTTATTGTTGTTCATTGTGAATCATCAAAAAAATAAAATCGTCCTCCACAATTATACCCATCATCTGAATTAGTTCATCGGTTGATAATAGAGGTTGAATAAAAGTGATCACACATTATTATTCAATCATAGATTGATTGATTGACCTTTAGCTTAGTGGTAGCAACCTCCAACAAGTTGCAGGTGTAACTATACTACAAAAAACTATGAGGTAATACCTAGTTTGTGATGTATTATACTTACAGTTAAGTAATTGTTTCTTGATTGACAATGATTTGTGAGCATGGTCATAAACCGAAATTATTAGATGATTTTTTTTATCTTTAAAGTTGAAATTGAGGTCAAATTGTTTCTTCTTCCATAGGCTCTTCAAAGCTTTTTTTAAAATTGTTTCTCATATATCTTCGGAACCTAGCCAAGTTTCACATCAATAAACCAAGTTTCATTGCTATACTTAATCAAATGAGGACATTGAAGTGGAAATTTTGATTTTTCCATGTCAAACAATAAACACAACAAGCTTTGATACCACTTGTTAGAAGAAAATAGGTGTGGTAAGAGCTAATAGACAACAATGCAAAGTTACAAAATTAAAGAACAAAAAAAATATTTGAGGGGAAGATAATCTTTTCATGTGTTTCTCTCTTGTGTATCACTCTGAACACATTTGAATTATGCTTCTGGTTATAATTTTAAAATTCTAGACAATCAAGGAATTAATCTAAGCATGACACCATCACTTTATCTTGTGTCTCATCTTTTTTGTAGATTGTATATTTCTTTATCTAGTCTCATTCTATTTGTCGATTTTGTTTTCTACTTGGCCAACTCTCAATGTTTATGGTTTTCACATCATGAGTTTAAGAATAGATGTTAAGATAATATGATTATTTTGTTTCATTATGTATTAAGGGTAAAATAAACCTTTTGTTTTAGTCTATATATAGTCCTTTTGTACTTAGATTAAGTTGATTAAGAACTAATATTATTTATTAATAAAACCCTAGCCTCCTTGCTATTTTTTAATTTCTCTTTATTTTATTTTGATTGGTTAACACGATTTATATCAGGAAGTAAGACTATTATAAGTTCTCCAAAGATAGTCTTATTTAAGATGTGTTGAAAAGTCTTTTAACGAAAGAAAGGAGACTGAATCTATTGCCTTTTGGGTATGAAAGTTCTTATCAATATAAATTAACGATTGAAAGTGGAGATAATGGGAACGTTCAGATTTTCCAGAACAGTGGTTCATAAATTTATTTTACCAAGGAAGTCACTCACAAAGTGGGCCAACAAGAATGTAAGATTTCATAATGCGTATTTCACCAGTACTCTTGCAGGTTCAAAGCTTATAACACTTCTCCTTCCGACCTTATGGTAAGCGGACACACTTTTCTCGTCAGCGATCACCGTGAGGTCCGATTTATATCTGAAAAAAATTGAAATTTGAAATTTTTTATTTGAAATTAATTTTTTTTATATTTTTAGATCATTTTGATATCTTGATGTTAAAAATAATTTTTAAAAAATAAAAAATATCATTTTTATACATTTTTAAATAAAAATATTTTAAAAAACAACCGCAACTACACTCTTCGAACAGTAACCAAATACACAGCTAAATTTGGCTTTAAAGTCTTGTTTTAGACGTGTTCAAAAATCTCTTAACCAAACAAAGGAGACTGAACCTGTAGTAGAAATAGTGGCAACGTCCAGATTTTCCAGAACAGTGGTTGATAAATTTATTTGTCCAATTAAATCACTGACAGAATGGGCCAGCAGGAATTTAAGCAATATTCCACAGGCTGATACTGCCCATTTCCCACGTACTTGTAGAGCTATAAAACGGGAAGGCAGGCTATTTTAAAAAACAAAACATCACAAAGAGAGATCTGAGTAGCTGCAATGGAAATGTCACCATCGAAACTTCTGTTCTATTTGAGCCCTGTTTTCTCTCACCTCCTCTTTCTCACAATGGCGCAAACAAATCTGCTTCAGCACTTTTGTATACAAAATCATGGTAACTTCAGTGCTAACAGTGACTTCAAATCAAACCTCGATCGCCTTATCTCCTCTTTCTCTTCTGATACAAATATTGAATATGGGTTTTACAATGGCTCCATTGGCGAAAACATCGACAAAGCTTATGCAATTTCGCTTTGTAGAGGAGATAAGAAGCCTGAAACCTGCCGTAATTGCATTAAAACTTCAAGCCAAGTGCTCTCACAGCTTTGTCCGAACCAAAAGGATGCCTATATATGGTATGATGATTGTATGTTGAGGTATGCAAACCATTCCATTTTTAACAGTATGGAATTCGGGCCGTACTTCTGGATGTACAGCCTGTTTAATGTTACCGACGAAAAGGAGTTCAGTGAGGTGCTAAATGCCTTGTTAGGCAGGCTGATAAATTCAGCAGCATCAGGTGATTCACGAAGAAAATTTGCAGCAGGAAATGCGACCGCAGAAAGTTCTCGTCAAACAATGTATGCACTTGTTCAGTGCACTCCTGATTTGACTCAGCCGCAATGCAGCGATTGCCTGAATCAAGCTATCAAACTGATCCCAAAATGCTGTTCTAAGAGGCAAGGAGGGAGGGTGGTTTCACCTAGCTGTCACTTTCGATACGAAAAGGACCCTTTCTATGACCTTGCAAGCACTTGGATATTACCGCCGCCGCCGCCGCCACAAATATTATCACCCACATCTCTTCCTACACCATCACAAGGTAAGACTTGGATTGTTGTTAAGCCCCTCCCACACTTTGATTTTGATGTTTTGATATAGTAATTTAATAGTTTACCCTGAAACCATTAATACGAATTAGAATTAGGTAAGAAAAAAAATACGTGTGTTTTTACCGTGTTTAATCAATTAATATTAAAAGTAGAGTAAATATTAATTAATATTAAATGTAGAGTGAATTACAATAACCTTCTTGACATGATATAAAAATATAGAGATCATAAAAAAATTAAAGCAACGACGATACGAAAAGGACCCTTTCTATGACCTTGAGCACTACGACGCTGCCACCATAAGCAACGGATATGGTAATTTTTTATGTGCTTTCAAATTAATGTTATGATTTTATGATTTTTTTTGCAGCTAAAACACGACAACTATATATAGGTCGAACTGCCATCGCGAATGTCTTCCTAGTGTTATTGTGGTCCTTGCAGCATGTATGAGCCGCTTGAGCGCAAGTCCTCTACCTAACGTCACTCTTCTTGTTTCAGATCTCTTTCCATTTTCTTTCAAAAAAATAAATAAAAATAGCTATGATCTGTGTGGACGTCTATTTCCTCTCAATCAATATAATAATAAAGCAGTTTGGACACTATATTTTGATTAGATATTTGTTCAATGAGTTATAGTTACACTTTTATTACGATTGCATCGAAGAAATCTGTCCTGAATTTATATGGAAAATAAAAGAGAAATGCCGTGCTTTCTTACAAATTCGAAACAAGTTTTAGAAGAAGAGACACGAATAATTTTTATGTGGATGCACAAAATTAGGCCTCAAATACCGGGGTAGACTCCGGTCAATGACCAGACTCTATTATCTTCCAACTTTTGAGTTTTCTACATGTTGTGGGCCCTTTTGCAGTTCCGACGAGGTTGGTGTAAGATGGACCACTTTTTTTCTTACTGGAAACAAAAAATATTCAAAAAATGATAGTTTCCTTAAATAAATAAAATTCAATAGTCGAATTACTGGCTTAATAAAATTCAATGAATATCGCTCTTTTATGAATTTTGAAATTTTAGTTTCAAGGATTGTGCTGTAATCATATTATAGTCGAACTTTTCAAGTAAAAGTTTCAAAATTTTGTTTAAATTTTTTCGTGATCTAATATATGGTGAAAAAAGGGGACAGTATTTTGAAATCTTTCGAGAGTATGTATTGAGAAATAGTGATAGAGAGAACCGAGGATCCAATTGTGAATAATTTTGAGATATAGGGACTGAACTAAATTATATGAGCAAAACTGGACTAAAACAGCAGGGAGACTCCTCCATTGACCTGACTCTATTAATTTCCATGTTGAATTTTCAACTCTTCTGTGGGTCATCTTGTTGCTTCAATTTTTCCGAGGGCAATTATGTGTTTCTACGTGAATATTAATTCAGGTCAACAAGTCTTCAAACAAAGCAAGGAGTTCACCACAACATTATAAATACGATTTTACAGTCTCTTGTTATTCCAGGATTCCAATACTCCAATTGACTCCGGAATTTACATTCTCTCTGGTGGTCATACTGTGTATATCACTATTCACCACAATATCATAATTACTATTTTTTCATACCATAGAAAAAAATCAATGAACTTATTATTAGAATAAAATGGTTTTTTTTTTTTAACATGAGCTATTAATCATTATGAGATTAAATGAGGATAGTTCAGTTTTATTTTTGATTTTTTAAATGCTTAGTGTAAGGATTGTATTTCCCTTTAAACTATTTTTAAAATAAAAAAGTTGATCACAGACAGTTCTATATTTTCTATTATCTTATCTTTTATATTTAAATTTTGTAATACCCTTACAAAAAGATGTTTTTAAAAGGTGGATAGGGCAGTCTAATTGTTTTTAATTTTAATAGCATAACGTGAAGACCATATCACTTTAACAAGCAAAATTTCTCAGCTAGTTTTTTAGTCATTCACAACTTAACTAGTGCTGACATGGTATCTTGACAAACGAACGGACAACGATTTGATTGACTGAACAATATGTCATTGAAACCTCAATAAAACCATTTACAATTCCAAAACAATTTGTAATCACTCAAAAACACAAAAATAAATAAATAAATAAATAAATTCTTTACGAACATGGATTTACTTTGTTCAATATGGTTAAAGGGAAACACTATCTCTGTTAAGTTTTCCTCACAAAAACAAAGCCCTTATGACCGAAATCGACTCTTTTTATAGTCGAAATATGACAGGCCGAATACTTTGTCTCTCTCTCTCTTCATATTTTTGATAAGTTTGTCTCTCATCTCTCAACATTTAGGGACTGAAATATTGCGAAAGTAAATTTAGAGATGAAATATATGAACATAAAAGAATAAGGACTAAATTTGCACAATTAAAAACTTGAAGGATCACATTGAAAAATTTTAACCGCACTTAAAAGTAAAAATAAAAGAGCCTTTTTATACTAATTTTTATCCTTGATATTATAATAACTTATTCTCACTATAATTTAAAACTTTATTTCATAACAATAATATTTTAATATAACTACATAATAATCTCAATCACATCGCATATGTAAGTGCATGCAAAGCATAACGTACAATTTCCAACATATAAAACCATGCCAATATAATTTGTGATTAGAAAATTGAAATTAAATAAAGTTCAATGATAAAAAAAAAGAGACATTGAAGAAAAAAAAGAGTCAATAAGTAATGAAATTAAAAGGGTGGGGGACCTTTTATTTCATTTGCTAAGAGATCTCTTTTGTTTTGGAATTTCCAAGTTGTGTATTTTTAAATATCGGGTTGGAGCAGAGGCATTGAATTCGGCACCCTCATCTGCGAGGAAAAGACCCCCCACGTGTTCACCATTATGATTCCCCCATGTTTAGAATTTGTGAACTTTAGAATGGTCAATTCAAACGAGGTGTCCCTGATTAAATAATATATTTAAATTAAAAAATTTATTAGTTCATCAACAATATTAATTTCAGTCATTTTTTATTTTTCTATTTTTCGCTACTTTTGGAATTTTTTATTTAACATTTTTTTTAAACATTAATTAAATATATTTTAGATATAATTAAGGAGTTTTGTCACATCAAAATTTTTAATTTTTTCTATAATTCTGTAATAGGAGATATTATAATTCAGCCTTAAAAATCTGTTTATTATTTTTATGGTCTATAGTATGGAACATGAAAGGTCTTGAATCTATTCTTTTAAAAGAAATAAAAATTAGCTATGGATAAGCTTTTGCGAATCACCAGGCCACAATTAGAACTCAATAGTCTCCACTCAAGTTATTAAAAATTTAGGACCACATTGGTAATTTACACAGGAAAGAAGAACAACACAGCAGTACAGACCATTGCCATTATTGTCATCCTAGCTGTCAGAGTTATGATACTCGTCATCTGCATCTGTCTATTCATAAGAACAAGAAAGGAAAGGGAAAAGGAAGGAGTTGAAAGTAAGATAGTATTTGTTAGTTGAATTGCATTGAAATAGTTCTTATTTTTTATTTGAAATATATATGTAATTATGTATATATATAAATAGATATATATTTAACAAAATACAATTTACGTTTCGTCCTTAATTTCTGATGCAATTATGTTTAGATGCATGCTAACCTGTTTAACTTTTGAAGCTGTGGACGAAATAAAAAGTGCAGAATCTGCATTTTGGATGAGCTTCTCCCCCTCCTTGCACTCATTACCTCTCATCTGATGAAATATAACATTGATATTTCCCATATGCGATCTGCAAGCAAGAGAACCTGATCACCAAAACAATGGACTCTCTCAAATTGTCCACTATCCTACTCTCCTTGCTAAGCCTTGCTATTATCACTCAAGCACAGGATCCCAAATACTTAATTTATTCGTGCCCAAACACAACCACCTTCACAGGGAACAGCACCTATCAGGCTAATTTAAATCTCCTTCTCTCTTCCCTTTCCTCAAACTCAACCCGCAACAACATCAATGGATTCTACAACGTCTCTGCTGGAAAGGATCCTGATGAAGTCTATGGCATGTTTCTTTGTCGCGGTGATGTTAGCAACAGTGTTTGCCGGAATTGTGTCAACTTTGCTACCAAAGACATGCTCAAAAAGTGCCCAATTGGGAAAGTAGCTACGATTTGGTATGATGAGTGTGAATTGCGTTACTCAAACAGAAACTTCTTCTCTGCTGAGTACGACTCTCCCGTATTCTTTTCAAATATAAACTATGTTACATTCGAACCTGAAAGATTTAACCAGCTAGTAGCAATCACCTTAAGTAATATATCTACTCGGGCTGCATCTGCTCCTACAGGTGATAAGAAGTTTGCAGTTCAACAAGCGAACTATAATTTGCAAATATTACGCACTCTTGTGCAGTGTACACCGGATCTATCCACTCCAGATTGTCACCGTTGTCTTGAGGGAGCTATTTCAAAATTAGGCAACTGCTGTGATAGAAAGCAAGGAGGAATAGTCATATTTGCAAGGTGTAATATTCGGTATGAGCTTTATGAATTTTATAATGCAACGGCAGCAGCTGAGGCTGTACCGGCTCCTCCGCCTGTGGCTCTATCTCCTCCTCCGGCTTCAGGTTCAGAGACAAGAAGAAAAGGTAAAGTCGACAATGCCCTTTTTAACTGTCTTGTCGCTATATGATCTCCAAAGTCATTATCATAACTTTTATGATGCCCATGTACTAACCACTACATTTTAATTGCTTAAAGTGAAAAATATAATAAGATATATAGAGAAAATTTCATACGAAAATTACTATTTAATAATAGTAATTATATTCGCATTCAACAGTAATCTGTATTTATATAAATAGTAAATTTTATTGCAGTAAATACCCCCACATCTTTTATTTTATAGTTAATGAGAGAAACGATTTTAATTGATTTATTAAATTAATAAAAGGTATTATTTATGAGTTATTTTCCTTTACTTCCATTTTCTTTTTTATTCCAGTTTTGAATATAGAGAAAGGGTATATTTAGGTTAGTTTACGCTTAATGTTGAATTGCATCAAAACTACAGTGTAATATTTTTTAATCTTAGGAGAAATTTACAATTATCGTTTGCATCGATAGAAGAACAAAATTTATCTTAAGGGAAAATGATACAGCTTGTAACACCCAATATTTTTCCATGCGCTTTTACGTAATTTTAATAAATAAGTATGAGAATTTATGTAGCCCCTCAATATTTTAAAATCTATATAACTTTAATTACCAACTATGATAAAGTTATATCCTCATAAACTATTTATAACCTTTTCTTTTCCTGAGAGTACAAGTATTCTTAAAGTAGTTTAATTGTGATTATATATATAGAATTTCAAATATATATATATATATATATATATATATATATATATATATATATATATATATATTAAGCGCTTGCATCATCTCAATAGCTAATGATTAATAATTTTAAGATCAAAATCATCTTTATACATTTTTCCTTAAGAGCATGGGTTATATCAATTTCAATATTTTTACACTTTTCATCATTCCCTTATAAATTTTCTTCCCAAGTTTTTCTTTCTATCTTTTGAATGCATCACATCATCATTTTTATATCATAGTGACTATTTTATTCATAATTTAATTTAACTCATCTATTCACGAATCATTTCTTCCATCTTTAAAATCAATTAGTTGTGTACAAACACTTTCATATAGTGATTATTTTATATCAAATTTATCTCATAACTCTTTCAACTTCAACTTCCTGTATACATATTCATTTTATATTAACATTAGTGTTCCGCACAACTCATGAAATTTACCCTACAATTTATTTTCTCAACACATATAGATTATACAATCTTTTTCTCTCTCTACTACCTTTGATCCGTATCGTAAACCATTAGTGTAATCATATCACATTTACATTGTTATTTAAATTCACAACTTATTTAATTCATATCACCTTTTAGCTTCCCTGATATTTATTTTATTCTTCACAAGCATATAGACTCCTCAAGTTTTTCAATCATTTATTTTAATCTTACCATGATGTTACAAGCCTATGTATTATACTTTTTTATATCTCTCTATACTTATGTATTATACTTGTAATTACAAGCCTATTTATATATTTCACGTCCTAGACAATCAAGAAATTAAATCACTTACAAGAAATCCTAATCTATCTAGAAATTTAACGTTTTAACTAAACAACAATTCTTATAAATTGGTCTATTACTAATCCTTCTTCATCAAGAATTCTATATTAACTAGGATTCCTTCTTTCACTAGAATTTTATCTTAATATGATGGAGTTATAGCAATATTAAAACTCTTATTGTAGAGAGATTAACTATGTAGTTGATCCTGACTTCGTCCCTGTTTGAATATGCTTGTATGTGTATATGTATAGCAGCGTGAAATTACTGTGATTTTCTTAACGATAAATATTTCTTTATGCAGGAAAAGGCGGTGTCTCAACAGGTTTAATTATAGCCATTGTGATCCCAGTTGCTGTTTCTCTTGTGCTTTTCTACTTGGGTTTCTGTTTCTTATGTAGAAGGGCGAAGAGCAATAAATATTTTGCACAGGACAATGATGGTAAACAACATAGAGAATCATCCCCCCCCCCCCCCTGTAAATGCAATCTCTTTTTCTATTTTGCACAATTTCAGAATACTCAATTGATATCTGCTTGGTTGTGCAGTTGCAAATGAGATTACAACCGTGGAGTCATTACAATTTGATTTGAGTTCTATAGAAGATGCCACAAACCATTTCTCCGCTGATAATAAGTTAGGTGAAGGTGGATTTGGTGCGGTTTACAAGGTAAGCAAGCGATTTGTAAGGCATTTAAAGTCTGAAGAGCCCAGAAGATCTTGCATTAAAATTTAAGAAATTCTGCGGTAGTGCTTGCTTAACAGTCTTTTCAAGTGCTTTCTCAGGGAACACTTCCCAATGAACAAGCAATAGCAGTGAAGAGGCTATCGAAAGGCTCAAGCCAAGGTGCGGCGGAATTTAAGAATGAGGTTATCTTGGTAGCTAAGCTTCAACACCGGAATTTAGTGAGGTTGCTAGGATTTTGCTTGGAAGGAGAAGAAAAAATTCTTGTCTATGAATATGTGCCAAACAAAAGCCTCGACTACTTTTTATTTGGTATGAACTTTATAATTAAACACTCGTCAAATTACCCTTTGATACAAGGAATCCGTGATGCTTGTTCTTTCATTAGTTCTTGTGAATCTGGAATACTTGCATTTGTACGTAATCCTCTATGCTCTGATTGAAATTTTTTATTTTCCCGAATTTGTAGACCCAGAAAAACAAGGGCTACTGGATTGGTCAAAACGGTACAGAATAATAGGAGGAATCGCTCGAGGAATTCTTTATCTTCACGAGGACTCTAGGCTAAGAGTTATACATCGTGACCTTAAAGCTAGTAATATTTTGCTAGATGGAGATATGAACGCCAAGGTTTCAGATTTCGGCATGGCTAGGATTTTCGGAGTTGATCAAACTCAAGGCAGTACCAATAGAATTGTCGGAACATAGTAAGTAGAGATCTAATTCGTATAGAATTGTTGAGATGCTAGTTTCATTTCTTTTTTCCTTCTCTTTTCCAAACATGTCAATCTGTTTTTCGGTTTTGTAGTGGTTACATGTCTCCAGAATATGCAATGCATGGGGAATTCTCCGTCAAGTCTGATGTTTATAGCTTTGGTGTCTTAATTCTTGAAATTATATCTGGAAAGAAGAACAGGTCTTTCTATCAAACAGGAGGTGCTGCAGACCTTGTCAGCTATGTGAGTGAAGTTTTCTTCCTCAGCTCCACGAATTCCAGACCAGGGATGAATACCTGGAAAACAAAAAATTAAAAGCTTAAGGTTATCGAAACTTTTGACCCCTCAATTTTTTTTCAGGTATGGAAACATTGGAGAGATGAGAAACCTTTGGAAGTGATGGATCCAACGCTGACGGATACGTATTCAAGGAGTGATTTAATTAGATGCATCCACATTGGATTGCTATGTGTTCAGGATGATCCAGCTTCCAGACCCACCATGGCAACAATTGTTCTCATGCTCAATAGTTACTCGATTACCTTACCATCACCCCATGAGCCTGCATTTTATATCCATGGTAGAACAGATCAAGGGTCAATTCCAAGCAATGAGTTTTTTGCAGATCAATCAAAGAGCAATTCTGTGCCATATTCTGTCGATGATGGTTCAATTACTGAAGTATATCCTCGATAGGGAGAGTGTGTGTAGTTTCTCGAAAAATAAGCAATGGAAAATATGTGATCAGCTTTTTAGTATAAAACACTTCGAATGTGTGTACGAACCTATTTATAGCTAGTATATATCCTATTTATGTAAATCCCGATTGTTATGGGATAGTAGTTGATGATTTCTTTCCAGAGACAGCAGGTAAGGCTGTACATTGCGATGAATATATATTCTATCTCTGAAATAAAGAAACTAAGAAGAATTCTTGCAGGAAATCACTTTAGGTTAACATGGAGTTGCTATCATGATTAGTGAGTTTTCTTGGAACTAGCTAGTGGCTGATGTATATTGTAAATGATAAGTTCAATTAATAAATCTCTCACTCAATTGACAGAGTTTCCTCTTTGCACAATTATTCAATGAATGCACAGCCTATTTATAGTTTCTTGAGCAAGGGTAATCTTCTACTAACTACTGTAACAAACTACTAACTGCTACTTAACAGACCATTAACAATCTGTTACTGATCAGTTAACGGAGACTTAACAGAGACCCTAACAAATTCTCCCTTAAACTGAATTATTTCTTTGAAATCAGTTTAATCACATAGTCATCTCACAGACTCCTAATTGTTCCCTCAGTTTTACAAAAACATCAAGCTTAAGAGGATTTGTCATGATATCAGCTAACTGTTCCGGTGTGCTGTAATATTTGAGCTCCACATCACCGTTCTTTGCCAAATCTTGTAGGAAATGATATCGAATACCTATGTGTTTACTCCTCCAATACATAACTGGATTTATATTATTTTCTAATATATTTTCTCAAATAAAAATTTTTTGAACTCGAAGGGTGATTTTGATCTAAGAGGTCATCTCCCTTTGAAAAGTACATCGACAGGAATAGTCTTTGATCAGCAGACCCTCCAATATTTGAATCCAGTATTGAAGATTCAATGAACAAGACTTTCTTATAAGGCCATTAATTGTCTATTCATGAAATAGAAGAACTTGACTTGTGAGAGATTCAATACCTTCATTTATAAGGCAACAGGACTTTGGCTTTGGCTATCTCGTTTTCCAAGTCAACAAATATTTTCCAGTCAGCTGATTTCGAGTTAAAGCTGTATTATTTATTTATTTTTGGTTATGCCCCCTTACAATATTAAAGAACAAAAAAAAGATTTGAGGGGAAGATAATCTTTTCATGTGTTTTTCTCTTGTGTATTACTGTGTACACATTTGAATTATACTTCTGGTTATATTTTTAAAATTCTAGACAATCAAGGAATTAAACTAAGCATGACACCATCACTTTGTCTTTTGTCTCATCTTCTTCGTAGATTGTAAATTTCTTTATCTAGTCTCATTCCATTTGTCGATTTTGTTTTCTACTTGGCCAACTCTCAATGTTTATGGTTTTCACATCATGAGTTTACGAATAGATGTTAAGATAATATGATTATTTTGTTTAATTATTCATTAAGGGTAAAATAAACCTTTTGTTTTAGCTTATATATAGTCTTTTTGTACTTAGGTTAAGTTGAATAAGAATTAATATTATTTATTAATAAAACCCTAGCCTCCTTTCTGATTTTTTAATTTCTCTTTATTTTATTTTGATTGCTTAACACGATTTATATCAGGAAGTAAGACTATTATAAGTTCTCCAAAGATAGTCTTGTTTAAGAGGTGTTGAAAACTCTTTTAACAAAAGAAAGGAGACTGAAAATCTATTGCGTTTTGGGTATGACAGTTCTTATCAATATAAATTAGCGATTGAAAGTGGAGATAATGGGAACGTTCAGATTTTCCAGAACAGTGGTTCATAAATTTATTTTACCAAAGAAGTCACTCACAAAGTGGGCCAACAGGAATGTAAGATTTCATAATGCATATTTCCCCAGTAATCTTGCAGGTCCGATTTATCTCTGAAAAAAAATGAAATTTGAAATTTTTTATTTGCAATTAATTTTTTTTTTTGATATTTTTAGATCATTTTGATGTGTTGATGTCAAAAATGATTTTTTAAAAATAAAAAAAAAACATCATTTTGATAGATTTCTAAATAAAAATATTTTAAAAAATAACCGCAACTACACTCTTAAACAGTAACCAAATACACACAGCTAAATTTGGCTTTAAAGTCTTGTTTTAGACGTGTTCAAAAATCTCTTGACCATACAAAGGAGACTGAACCTGTAGTAGAAATAGTGGCAACGTCCAGATTTTCCAGAGAAGTGGTTGATAAATTTATTTGTCCAATTAAAGCACTGACAAAATGGGCCAGCAGGAATTTAAGCAATATTCCACAGGCTGATACTGCCCATTTCCCACGTACTTGTAGAGCTATAAAACGGGAAGGCAGGCTATTTTCAAAAACATAACATCACATAGAGAGAACCGAGTAGCTGCAATGGAAATGTCACCATCAAAACTTCTGTTCTATTTGAGCCCTGTTTTCTCTCACCTCCTCGTTCTCACAATGGCACAAACAAATCTGCTTGAGCACTTTTGTATACAAAATCATGGCAACTTCAGTGCTAACAGTGACTTCAAATCAAACCTCGATCGCCTTATCTCCTCTTTCTGTTCTGATACAAATATTGATTATGGGTTTTACACTGGCTCCATTGGCGAAAACATAGACAAAGCTTATGCAATTTCGCTTTGTAGAGGAGATAAAAAGCCTGAAACCTGCCGTGATTGCATTAAAACTTCAAGCCAAGTGCTCTCACAGCTTTGTCCGAACCAAAAGGAGGCTTATATATGGTATGACGATTGTATGTTGAGGTATGCAAACCATTCCATTTCTAACAGTATGGAATTCGGGCCGTACTTTTGGGCGTACAGCCTGTTTAATGTTACCGACGAAAAAGAGTTCAATGAGGTGCTAAATGCCTTGTTAGGCAGGCTGATAAATTCAGCAGCATCAGGTGATTCACGAAGAAAATTTGCAGCAGGAAATGCGACAGCAGAAAGTTCTCGTCAAACAATGTATGCACTTGTTCAGTGCACTCCTGATTTGACTCAGCCGCAATGCAGCGATTGCCTGAATCAAGCTATCAAACTGATCCCAACATGCTGTTCTAAGAGGCAAGGAGGGAGGGTGGTTTCACCTAGCTGTCACTTTCGATACGAAAAGGACCCTTTCTATGACCTTGCGAGCACTTCGCCACTGCCACCATAGGCAACGGATATGGTAATTTCAGGGGTTTTTTTTATCAGAATATGTTCTGTAAACAGATATGGTAATTTTTTATGTGCTTTCAAATTAATTCAGGAACGATTACACTGTCTAAAACACAGCTATATATAGTTCGAACTGCCATTGCGAATGTCTTCCTAGTGTTATTGTGGTCCTTGCAGCATGTATGAGCCGCTTGAGCGCAAGTCCTCTACCTAATGTCACTCTTCTTGTTTACAACACTCAGATCTCTTTCCATTTTCTTTCAAAGAAATAAATAAAAATAGCTATGATCTGTGTGGACGTCTATTTCCTCTCAATCAATATAATAATAAAGCAGTTTGGACACTATTTTGATTAGATATTTGTTCAATGAGTTATAGTTACACTTTTATTACGATTGCATCGAAGAAATTTGTCTTGAATTTATGCCTCTGTTATATGGAAAATAAAAGAGAAATGCCGTGCTTTGTTACAAATTCGAAACAAGTTTCAGAAGAAGAGACACGAATAATTTTTATGTGGGCTAATATGGATGCACAAAATTAGACTTCAAATACTATATGGTGAGCTTCTATTCCTATAAAACTATATGTGAAAAAAGGGACAGTATTTTTAAATCTTTCGAGAATATGTATTGAGAGATAGTGAGAGAGAGAACCGAGGATCAAATTGTGAATAATTTTGAGATATAGGGACTGAACTAAATTATATGTACAAAACTGGACCAAAACAGTAGGGGAGACTCCTCCATTGACCGGACTCTATTAACTTCCATGTTGAATTTTCAACTCTTCTATGGGTCATCTTGTTGCTTCAATTTTTCCGAGGGCAATTCTGTGTCTCTACGTGAATATTAATTCAGGCCAACAAGTTGTTTATAACTAAGCTATCTACTGACCTGTGCAGAAGAGAAGAATGCAACGCAACATCATGAAGAGAAGAAAGAAGAAAAAGCTACTATAACAGAATTGAAGAATTGTTGTAACAGAATACAACTGTCAAGTTGTATCTTGATTAATGCAGCTAATTCTAGCTTAGGAAGAGAAGTTCTCTAAGGTAGTAAAAGCAGTTACAAGTTGTTAAGCACATGAAAAATATTGCATTGTAAGTCCAGAATAAGAAGAGACATTTCATCAAACACATACAATACAATATAATATATTAATTACAAATATTATAAAAAATGTTATAATATTATCTAAAAGAAAAGACAAAATTAAATGGTATTTAAGAGAATAATATTCTAAACATTATTTTATTTATAATGAATTCTAATTGATATTATAAAAAAAAACTTAAAGGATAGATAAAAAGAGCTAAGCATATAGGCCTAAATGTTGAGGTTTGCGGACCTAGTAAAAACACACAAGTGTGCACGGGCTTGCAAGGCCGAAACGATGTGGATGGCCTTCTTGTGCTTTTTCTAATAGGACAAATGACCTACTTTTTTAAAATAAAAATAAACAAATGGCACGTCGCCTAATTTTACAAATTCGTAAACCAGAAATAGAACTTCACAATGTTTGCTAATACTAGTGATTATACTTTTATCTTTTGAGAAATCACACTCATTTTTATTTCATGAACTTTAAAGGAGAAAAACACTTAATATGAAATCCCTTTGTCAAATGAAATAATTTGACTTAAATATTAATGATTTTGATGGCCTAAATTACTGTTATTGATATAGTCCGGTGACTTCTCTTCACTATAAAATAAAAAAATAAATTTATATACCAAAATTAAATTTAAAAAAAAACAAGGAATCAAATTTGCATAATTTGTGTTATTTTTAAAATTAGAGAATCAAAGTATATATTCCCGGAAAGTTTTGCGTGCTTGCCCCTTTTCATTTCGGTATCTGGTTTTCCATTCATACCATTAACTAAAAAATCAAAAGCAATAGGCTTTAAATTAAAATTAAGCTGCCTAAAATAAAAGTCTTAATACCAAAATTAATTGTTAACAAATAAACAGGCCTCAAAAATGAATATTATTTAATATAATATGACGAGGCAGCTGTCCTTCTTCCTCTTATCTTTCTTATTGGAAAGCCAATTATCAAAATTTCAAACACGAATCTGAATAATTAGGGTTTTCTTTTTTGTGGGTGTCGCAAGAAGAAGCAAGTAAGCAAAGAAGATGGGAGAAAGAAAGGTGTTAAACAAGTACTACCCTCCATATTTGTTTTTAAAAAAAAAAAAATTATTTTTGATATTAGTACATAAAAATATCTAAAAATATATTAAATTTTTTTAATTTAAAATAATAAATAAAAATAAAAATAATTTAAATTTTTTAAAAATATTTTTAAAATATAATATGAAACACCAAAAAAAAAAAGTATGGTTCATTGAATCTTCAATACGATCGACAAAAGTGTCACAGCAGTAAATATTCTAGGGTCTGCTGATCGACGACTATTCCTGCTGTCGATGGACTTTTCAAAGCGAGATGACTTCTTCGATCAAAATCATCCTCCTTCCCTCACAGACTCTTGAAAGTAACATAACGAGAAGAAAATGAATGCAATCACCATGGAAAGTTTACTTCACTGAAATGTGATACAATTCAGGCTGGCTAGACCTGTGAAAATGGACCGTCAGGTTTGGCCCAAGAACAGGCAGTCAGATCGGCTATCTCCATCTCGTCAGATCGCCCATTCTCGAATTTCTCCAGGTTACTCCAGAAATATTTCTTCTATTTTTTCTCCTACTGTCTAGATATTTATAGACACATGATTTATAGTTTAGTAAAACACTAAAAAAGAGAGTACTTTTTAATTACAACCTCCTCACAAATCAATATTCATTTTAATAGGGTTTTTTTTATTATATTAAAAAAAATTATCTTCTTCCTTTAACGTTTAGTCACTTGGAAATTGAGTTTTGAAATTTATTTTGATTTGTTTTTTACGTAGTTGGCAAATTATATTTTGACGAGTTAACCTTACTCAATTTTTTTTTATTCTTCATTATTTTATTAATTGCGAATTACGCTGCATGATTATTATTTTTATTTTATGAGGTTATAATGATCACATGATTCAAGTAAATTTTTTTAGATATTTTTTTTTAAATTTTAATTTCATTATTCAACATTAAATTTCTTTTTTTGTAAAACAGATTTTTTTATATTAGATTTATAATAAAAATAAATAAAATTTATAGCACTAATTAAATATAAAGAGGTAAATAATAATTTAAATGTTTCACATTACTAAATAGTGTTTGTGTGTATGAAAATAATAATAATGTATCATTCATTTGTTTTTTTTGTTAAGAAACACGGTGAAAATTGGTACAAAATTGAAAAAATAAAAAAACTAGTTTCTTAGAGAAATATTGTACCTGAATATGAAGTTTTAATTTTCCAAAAAACATATTACTATATTTGTGCTACATGTTTATGGCTCACCTTGTTTATAACCGGGGGACAAAAAACAAAAAAGCCCCCTTCCATGCCTTTTTGGAAAACTAATCAAAATCCACTGGGATGAGCATTGACCAGTAAATGTGGGAGGGTCTGCTGTCGATGGACTTTTCAAAGCGAGATGACTTCTTCGATCAAAATCATCCTCCTTCCTTCACAGACTCTTGAAAGTAACATAACGAGAAGAAAATGAATGCAATCACCATGGAAAGTTTACTTCACTGAAATGTGATACAATTCAGGCTGGCTAGACCTGTGAAAATGGACCGTCAGGTTTGGCCCAAGAACAGTCAGTCAGATCGGCTATCTCCATCTCGTAAAGTCTAGCCCAATTCTCGAATTTCTCCAGGTTACTCCAGAATTATCTTCATCCTTCAACGTTTAGTCACTTGGAAATTGAGTTTTCAAATTTATTTTGGTTTGTTTTTTACGTAGTTGACTAATTATATTTTGACGAGTTAACTTTATTGACTCAATTATTTTTTTATTTTATCATTTAATATTTTATTAATTGAGAATTACGCTGCATGGTTATTATTTTTATTTTATGAGGCTATTATGATCAAATGATTCAAGTAAATTGTTTTAGACATTTTTTTAAAAATTTTAATTTCATCATTCAACATTAATTTTTTTTTTTGTAAAACAGAGTTTTTTATATTAGATTTATAATAAAAATAAATAAATTTATAGCACTAATTAAATATAAAGAAGTAAATAAAAATTTAAATGTTTCACATTACTAAATAGTGTTTGTATGTAAGAAAATAATAATAATGTATATTTAATTTTTTTTTTTAAAAACAGTGAAACTTAGTACAAAATTGAAAAAATAAAGAAACTACTTTTTTTTAGAGAAGTTTTAATTTTCCAAAAAACATATTATTATATTTGTGCGACATGTTTACGGCTCACCTTGTTTATAACCTGGGGGGGGGAAGCCCCCTTCCATGCCTTTTTGGAAAAGTAATCAAAATCCACTGGGATGATAGAAAGCTACCGTGTTGAGCATTGACGGCAGCCCTAAACAGGTGCATTTCGTTATGGGCAATCGCTGAACTTGAGTATACCAGCTATCAATGACTCACCCGCAATCAATGATTCTCATTCAATGTCATTTAAATTCAAATTTGTAATTGCAGTCCAACACAGCAATACCGAATCCTGCTCACCATCTCTGGACTCGGCAAGATCAGCTCTTGCTCAATGCCATCATTGGCTCAATCACACCCAATATCATACCTTTCATCGCACAAGCTGCAACATCCAAACAAGCGTGGACAATTTTGGCCAACACGTATGCCAAACCATCACGTGGTCGGGTTAAACAACTCAAGAACCTACTCAAAAACACAACCAAAGGGCCACTAGGCATCTCAGAGTTCATGCAACTCATCAAATCCAAGGCAGATGACTTGGCTCTTCTTGGAGCTCCAATAGATGATGAAGAGATCACAGACAAGATACTAGACGGTCTTAGCGAAGATTATAAAGAACTTGTCCGTGCAGTTCAAGCACGAGATACATCTATCAGTTTCGAAGAACTTCATGAGAAACTTCTGAATTTTGAAGCTTCTCTTCAATCGCAGACTGAAACCCACTTCCCAGCCTCAGCACATCTCACATACAGGAATAATAATTGCCACTGGCGTCCTTCCCAGTCCAGCCACACTCAAACCAGTTCATGGCACCAATCAAACCACTCATCTCCCTCACAACCACAATCTCACATTCATCCTGGAACTCGACCACATCTCAGGCCATACCTTGGTCACTGTCAAATCTGTCGAAACCAAGGTCACACCGCCAAAAGATGCCCCTCCTTCCGTCTAGTGCCCGTTGAACGGAGAAACAACACAGATAACCCTAACTTCAGCCATCCATGGCAACCCCAAGCCAATGTTGCCACCAGTACCACAGCCACTCCTTCATGGCTGCTAGACAGTGAGGCTTCTCACCATATCACAGCCGATCTTGACAATCTGTCTCTACACTCTCCGTATACAGGCAACGATGATGTGATGATCGGATATGGATCCACAATTCCAATTACCCACACGGGTTCCACTTCTCTCTCCACCCCTAATAACATTTTTCAGTTGGACGATGTTTTATGTGTTCCTTCAATACATAAAAATCTCATATCTATCTCACAATTTTGTAAGATAAACAATGTTAAAATTATACTCTTACATGATTGTTTTTTTGTGAAGGACCTCCGCATAGGGGACACGCTGCTGAAGGGACGCACTAAAGATGGGGTTTATGAATGGCCATCCAATTTTCCCATGGTTGCCTTTTCCACAATAAAAATCTCTCCCCATGACTAGCATCACCGGCTTGGCCATCCTGCTCTCCCTATCCTCAAACAAATTCTGTCATCACATCAATTCGGGTTCATCTCCTCCATCACTTCCAATTTTTCTTATAACGCGTGCCTATGCAATAAAAGCCACAAGCTGTCATTTTCCACATCTTCCATTGTCTCCAGTTGCCCGCTTCAAATTATCTTCTCTGATGTTTGGACCTCCCCTGTTATATCCACAAATAGCTGCAAATATTACGTGATATTTATTGATCACTTTACTAAATACATATGGTTTTATCCCATTAAAACCAAATCTGAAGTAAAACCAGTGTTCATCAAATTCAAAGCCATTACTGAAAATCACTTCCAAACAAAAATCCAAACATTATACTCAGACAATGGCGAAGAATACATTGCCTTGGCAACATTTCTCTCCACCTCTGATATATCCCGCTTGACCACCCCACCACATACACCAGAACACAATGGCTTTTCTGAGCGGAGACATCTACATATTGTTGAAACAGGTCTTGCCTTGTCATCCCATGCCTCCCTTCCACCTCCCTACTGGACCTATGCATTTGCCACTGCAGTATATCTTATAAATCGAATGCCCACACCCACACTATAGTTACTCTCCCCGTTTCAAAAAATATTCCACACCACACCCAATTACTCCAAATTAAGGATATTTGGCTACTTGTGCTACCCATGGCTACGCCCTTACACCTCACATAAATTGGAACCCCGATCAAAACCTTGCATTTTTCTTGGCTACTCACTCACACAAAGTGCGTACTACTGTCTAGATCCAGAAACCTAAAAAATATATACCTCCAGACATGTCAAATTTGTTGAATCTAAATTCCCATATACCGACCTCTCTACTACCTCCACGAGTCAGTCACTCAGCCACATAAATACATGGATCCCACCTCTGCTCCACGTGTCAACCTCCACCCAACAGCTGGCCACCACCTCCCCATCTGACGTGGTCCTCTCTTCGCAACTCCCTTGTGCATCGTCCTTTTTAGCTACTACAACCGACACTCTCCAAGCTTCTTCTTCCGATGACATGGCCATCTCTCCACACATCACACGTGCATCTTCATTACATGCCAACTCATCACCCGCTACCATTCCAGCTGCTTCAATCCCCACTACTCAACCCAACCCGTAGCCAACTACACACAACTCATCACCAACCCTAACCCAACCACAAGAACCCTTGCCCCAACCAGTACCCAATATCTCCTCTACACCGGTGACAACCACACACAATGAGAGGGCCACTACCTCAACCCACAACATGCAAACTCGGGCCAAAAATAATATCCACAAACCAATACAAAAGCTGAATCTCCTTACCCAACTCTCCTCCCTAAATGATACTGAACCCACCTCAGTATCCAAAGCCCTCACTCACCCTCACTGGCGCAAGGCCATGTCAGCCGAGTATGATGCCTTAGTATGCAATGACACTTGGGATCTTGTACCACCTACTGAAACTCAAAATGTCATAGGGTGCAAGTGGATTTTTCGAATTAAACATAACTCTGATGGTTCTGTCAACAGGTTTAAGGTGCGGCTAGTAGCAAAGGGATTTCATCAACGATCAGGAGTGGACTTCCTCGACACTTTAAGTCCGGTGGTTAAATTTACTACCATACGAGTTGTCCTCAGCCTTGCCATCTCAAAGAGTTGGACACTAAGACAACTGGATGTCAACAATGCCTTTCTTCAAGGCCATCTCGTAGATACAGTCTTCATGCAACAACCACCTGGCTTTGTTGATAAGGATCGTCCATCGTATGTGTGCAGACTACATAAGGCAATCTATGGCCTTAAACAAGCACCGAGGGCATGGTATCAGGAGCTTTGCAGTTTTCTTCTTCAACTGGGATTCATAAATTCACATGCAGATTCTTCCTTATTTATACTAAAAACTACTGGCCATGTCATCTACGTGCTAGTTTTTGTCGATGATCTCATCATCACAGGAGACGATGCTGGGTTAGTTAATTCGTTCATCATCCAGCTTGCCCGTCGGTTCTCACTCAAAGACCTTGGCCAGCTGTCGTACTTCCTTGGAGTGGAAGTTGTCCCCAACAAACATGGCATCATCTTATCCCAAAGGAAATACACTCTCGACCTATTAGCCAAGACAAAGATGACCCAAGCCAAACCCGTACTCACTCCTCTACCACCAAGCCCTACTTTGGTGCTAAACGCTGGAACACCTTTGACAGACCCGACTGAATATAGGACAGTTGTTGGCAGCCTCCAATATCTACTCCTCACCAGACCCGATCTTGCATTTGCTGTCAACAAGTTATCACAGTTCATGCATCAACCAACCACCGATCATTGGGCGTTTGCCAAATGCCTACTTCATTATCTCAGTGGTACTATCAATGATGGACTCCAGCTCTATCGGTGTTCTCCACTTCACCTACATGCATTTTCGGATCATCTTCACAAAGCTGCACCACTTTCCCTAGAGGCCTATTCTGATGCAGATTGGGCAGGTAACTGTTGCTACCTAATTTTTGACCCAATTTTTTTATGTTTCGGAAAAATGTATTTCAAAAATAGATTTTTGTTCAAGGACGAAATTGAGCAATTTGAGAGTTTAGTGGTCGATTGGGGTTTAAATCGTGAAAATCAGAAACCGAGGACCAGTTTAGAAAGTCGCACAAAGCCAAGGTTGAGATTGAATTTTTGATGGGATTTAATTGCATAAAAAGTTTAAATCCAATTGGGTGCATTTAGAAAATTTTTAAAGGACCAAATCATATTTTTACCTTCTTTTGATTATTCGAAATCTGCATTAAAAACTAGCATCACTGTTCCGGCATGCATTGGCGTTGATTTTTTTTTTCAAGCGACATAAATGCCGCGTTGATCGAGCAGTCAATCGATTTTTCCTTCCTTTTTTCAATCGTTTGATTTTCTTCCCGATTCATCGCCTTCACGAATAAAGCGGATCGAATTTCATTTTTTTTCCTAATCAATCGTGATCTCCTTCTTGATTCTCCTTTGATTTTATCGGTTTGCCTAAAGTCTGTTCCTCGACTACGCATTAAAAACCTTGAAAAATTTGCACTTTGCATTTACGTCTTTAAAGGTTGCATTGCATAGTGCCGATTACATGATTTTTTACCTTTTAAAACTTTGAAAATTTGCACTAATTACACGTTTAAAGATTTGCAAATTTACATTGAAAGCGTCTCCGGCATATCCGGCCTTAAATGCTAGGCAGCCCTGCATTCAAAGACACTTTCTCTGCTATAAATAGCGGTGCACAGTGATGAGAAAGAAGGAAAGAAGAGAAGAAGGGAGTAGTGAGCAATATTGTGACGCGAAAAAATAAGAGCAATCCCTCATCATTTTTTCGTTTACACTCGCCTCTCTCTCACTAGAACCGGATCCCTCTGTTTCTCTCTCTCTCGGTTAACATCTCCGATAACCACTCGACCACCCATTCTTGCGTCTTTCATCATCACCATAAGTCTACCCTCAACCCGAAACTCATCCATCATCTCGGGACTGAAGGAAGAGACGAAGATAGCGTAGGCAGCAGCAACTGCAGCGTGAAGCAAGTCTCCATTCCGACGCACTTTCCGGCCACCTCGAGGCCACCATTTCCGACGAAACCAACGACCAGAAAGAACCACCTCGACGTCTCTCTACATAAAGGTGTTAGCAGTGTAAGCTATTCATCACCCTCGAAATTTCGCGATATGCATTGTTCATCTTCTTCATTTTGCATGCGGGGGAGTGACTTAATTCACTCCCGCGTGGATCGTGGCAGAGCTTTGTGCCCGGCCCAGCATTTGAACGGGGCTTGCAGCGTCGCGGCTCGAAGTCCCAGATTTTTGGGTCGAAGGCCCAGACCCAGATTTTGCAGGGCAGCGGCTCATACCCAAGATTTCTAGGGCGACCCGGGACCCGAAAGACTTTAGGGACTGGTGACCATGGTGCAGTCGGCCCTGACCCAAATTTAGGTGTGGCATGATCCAATCACCCATATATATGTAATAATATATAAAAATATAAAAAGATACAAATTTTTCCAAAAAAAATATTTTTTATTAAAGAAAAAAATGTGTTGTTTTTCTTGCATAAACGGCCAATACACTAGCATATTTTAAAAATTGTTTTTTCTTTTGAAAAAATATATATTATCTTGGGTTTTGAAGAAAAAATGAGTTTTAGCATGGATTTACAAAGAAAAAAATCATTTCTTGCATTTTGAGATTTTACAACATGTTTGTAAAATCCAAAGGGTATTAGCCAATATTCAAAAAAAAATATAAAATTCTTATTTTTTCTTTTGGGAATTTATTATTCACTGTCGGTATTTGGGTAAATAAATCCTAAAGGGGTTAATATCCAAAATATTCGGCGGGAATGATATGCTATTATTCACTGTTGGTATTTGGGTAAATAAATCCTAAAGGGGTTAATATCCAAAATATTCGACGGGAATGATATGCTATTATTCACTGTTGGTATTTGGGTAAATAAATCCTAAAGGGGATTAATATCCAAAATATTCGGTGGAGTAATATCCCATTTGCCATTTATTTTACATATTGTTTTGAAAGCATCAAATCATAAACAAAGCCAAAGCGTCAAGCGGCTTACCTTAGGTAGGGAGTACTAGGGAGTGCTAAAACCTTCCCTTTACGTAACCGATCCCCTTACCCTAGAATCTCTGAAAGACCGGTTTTAGGTTTCCTAGTAACCATTAATACTAGGTGGCGACTCCCCTTTTTTTTTCGAAAATAGAGAACCCCCAGTACATTTAATCCCTCAGCTCATGGGGAAGAGTACGATCCGCGATGCGCAGTGCTATATCATTTTTGGGGGTCGCGACAGAATGGCGACTCCATCTGGGGGAGTTGGGCTAAGCTTGGCAGTTTTGTTTTTATTTATTTATTTGTTTATGATATGTTTTATTTGTTTATTTGTTTATTTATTTTCATGTTGTTATGGATTATTTATAAGCTTTAGCATGCATCTTACATCTGTCATCATGCATCACTTTTTTTTTATTATTTTTTTGAGAGCACACACTAAACTTTAAGTTAAGTGGGGGGGGACTAGCGACTTACCTATGACTTGAGTCAAGGTTGAAGTTTGTGTAAACCCCAACTCTTTCTTTGAGTGTTTAGGCTGGTGGTGATTGGTATACGTGCCATATCACTATCTGCTGAACCCCCATATCACCTTCTGAGGGGTGATCATTGGGGACGACAAGAGACCCTCTTTAGAGACCAAGTAGTAAACCTACCCTTATGTCTCCACGTAAAGGAACTAGAACCTATCGTTAGGATGTATGCTCCATAATATCTTTTACATAAAATGGAAAAAAACCTAAAAAGCATCTTTTGCTTTACGGGTCTTGTGAACGAAAATGGCCACAATCACTAAACTTTCCGTCATGGAGTATGGGAAAAGTTACGAATTGTCATAATTGGTGAAGGAGGCGCCTTAAAGGGCGATGCTATGAGGCTATTACCACTCAAGAATCTGGATTGCGTTATAAATGAGGTGAACAAGTTAACGACTCATTTTCGAGGGATGTGGATAAGGGACACATTTTTTTAGGGAAATATGGGAGCTTGATGGAGATTGCGAAGGTAGATGTTTTAAGCCCGGTGGTCGCGAGCTCTAGTTCATTTACGGGACCACGACTACCGTTGTTTTTCTTTTTTGGGGAGCATAGATCTATGTCCTACTATGGAGGAATCACGGGATGTTGGTCGAGTTTCGAATGACCTATCTAGAGTTTATTTCCCTTTGAGATCGACAAGGTCATTCTGAGCTGTCGAAGCTACTCGGGATCCCCAACTTGGAAAGGTCTTTGGAAAAAGAAAGCTGCTGATGCGAGATGGAAGATGCTTTGGGAGTTGGAACTAGAAAGCAGAAGTCGGGTTAGAGAAAGAAAGATTGATTGCATTAGGCATATTTGGCCTTGTGTTATTCCCAAGTCGGACGGGGTATAGTAAGCTTAGAAGCTGCTGCTGCTTATGTGGAGTATGAGAATACACAAATCAACCCCAGTGGCCTCTGTTTTGGCTGAAACCATCATGACACTTAATCAGCTGTCGGAAAGCGGGAAAGGGGCGATGAGATGTTACCTGCAGTTGCTATATATCACGGATGGTTAGTCACATTGAGACAAAAAAACACATCTTCAATAATTTTTTGGTGGTTCAACCCGAAACCATTGAAGATAGTGGAGGAAAGAAGAATGGGGGGATTTAGACAACCAAGGTTGGGTAGAAAAGCTTAAAGCTATGCCTAGTGGTGGTTTGAAATGGAAGGCCCCTTGGGCCAAAGCAGTGGATGTCCTAATGAGTTGCGGGCAAAGGTGTTGGGTTCCGTTGGTAGGGATTACCGGTTATGTGAGTTATGCTCCTGCTCTCGTGGTAAGACAGCATGGGGGCATGCAATTCGTTCCAAGGACCAAAGGAATTGCTAAATTTTTTTGAGTGCTGTTTAAAGATCTGTTGCACAAGAAGTCGTAAGAGCCATCAAAAAAGATTGGAAACATCTAGTTTTGTTGGAAATAAAAGGTTTGGGAGATCCCAGTGCAAGTGAAGGGTATGCAAAATGGAGAGACTTAGTTGCCTCAGCCGCGACCAATGAAGAAGTAAAGTCTCCACAAACTGAAGAAAAGTACATTAAGAGAAAAAAGAGTTGGCATGATGAAGGAGAATTGAGGGAGACAAATTGAAAAGCTTGGGATGGAATTGAACAAGACCCAGAAGAGACAAGTTGATGATGGAAGAAATGGTATTGGAAGGTGATAAAATGAGAGCATTTTTTAGATGAGCAATTACAGTCGAGAGATGCAAGAATAACCAAGCTCGAGTTGAAGATGGTCGAGGAGGAGAATGCTAGGTTGGGAGTTGAGAGAGATTAGCGGAGGTGAATCTGAAGTGGATGCAAAGTTGCTCTCGAACTTCGGCACATTGAAGACTGAACATAATGAATGCCAAGATAGCATAGAATATTACCGGGGAGAAATTTGCAGAAGTTCGAGTGTGGTGATGGATAGAATTGAAAAGTATGAAGATTTGTATAAGAAGTATGTAATGTCGAGAAAAGTCGATTCGGCGGTGTCCAGAAAGATGAAGCTATTGAAGCGAGTTAGCGATCAAGGGAGAGGAGATAAGAACTCACGAGGGACGAAGCTCGACAAAGAGAAAGAAAAAGGTGAAGCATCACGGAGGAGAAATTAGCATTGATAGAAAAAAACACAAGGATCAAATCGATGCTAATAATACTTCATTGAAACAGAACCAACATGTTGCTTATTGAAAAAAATGTCCAAGATGGATGAACAAATGGATGGAGCTGCTGCTGCGCTTTCGGGTTATTAGAACCAATCGCGAGAAATGTGGGGAGAGACATCATCCGTTATCAGCGAAGTCTAGCTGAGACCGATGCTTTCTTGGAGACAATCGAGAACCGCGGATCCGCTTTCCTACCCTTGGCTAAAGATGTGGCAGAAGAAGGATTTTAATTTGCTTTTCCTCTTTATGTTTTTGAAAATGTAGCAAACTTATCCATTCAATAAAAAGGGCGTTGACCCATCTCTTATGCAAATCCTGTCTCTTGGTGAATATGACTCAAGCATCGACCCGAAAAGCAGTACTTCTAGCGGCAATGTGACAAGAAACCCATATTCTATGAAGTGTTTGGCCATTAATTGTTCACAAGAGAAATCCATTGCATTACATATACATTCATACAAGCATATTCATCATACCACATACATTTTACATTTTCTTATATATTCATGCAAACAGCAACTACGAAACATAGGTCCCCCTGCGAAAGTCCACAACACTCGTTTAAGAAGAAGAATGGAAAATGAAGAAAAGGCCGAGCCAGAATCTCCATACCAAAAAGAGCTTGAAGCTGTCAGAAAGCGATGTAGCACGTTTAGCCCTGACCTACTCGAGAAGGCGTTAAGAACAAAGAGATGGAGAGGAGCGTCGACTTTCAGACGGATGAAGCACCACCGGCGAGTTCAAAGCCACGGGAGCACCTCACATTTTACGGACAAGCTTCGCCAAAGAAAGCGGCCCGAATCCACTCGGCCCATCCCAATCCCCATTACATTAGATGTGGCGGATGAGGAACCACAAGACGCTAGATTCTCCGACCATGCGAGGATATGACAAGTGGTCCGCACTAGAAGAAAGGATAAGAAGCGGTTGAAGGGAATGATCTATCGACCCGGTTAGAAGCGGCCGAAGCATGCTTGGTGCCTAACTTTATCGTGATACTGCGGAAGTTGAGGGTTCAGGAATTTATCAAAGTATCTTGGGATAGAATGCCCAAAAACTCATCTTCGTTCCTATTATAACAAGATGGCGGAGGTCATACATGATGATAAATTACTGATATATTTCTTCGGGGGACGGTTTGATGGGAGTCGGCCCTTAGGCTGGTATATGAGGTTAGATAACATCAAGATTAGAAAGTGAGGCGGAACTTGGCGGATGCTTTCTTAAAAGCGGTACAAGTTTAATATGGAGATTGCTCTGATAGGACTAGTTTGATTACCATGGAGAAAGGAGTTCGAGAGTCGATAAGGGCTTATGCACGAGAGGTGGCGAGACCGGTACGTTAATGTACAACCACCATTGATAGAAAGCAGAAATGGTGAATCTGTTTTGCTAATACCTTTAGAGCCCCATATTATGAGCATCTGATGGGTAGCTCGCCCAACATTTTTTCGATCGCGGTCGCGAATTGCTTTGAGAGGATTGAACAAAGGAATCGGGGCGGAAGAATTATGGAACCCAGTAGAAAAGAGGGGGTTTTGTTGGGAAAAGAAAAGAAATTGAGGTGAATACTCTGGAGGATAGGTACAAGGGGAAAGACAAAAGTTATAAAAGTTACCAAACACCTGCACCCCAAACTACCAGTATCAACTTTTCCAAACCTACCACCCCAAACCAGCCTTTTTACCCAAAATTCCCCGCACATAACCAAAATAATTTCCAAAGGAGAGATTATCAACAACCCAGGAAGAACAACTACCACCTTTGCCCATGACCTTAAAGGAGTTATATGCGCAATTGCTAAACATCGGACATGTTGCCCCCCTACCACTACCCCCTTTGAAACCACCTTTCCCTGCCTGGCACAACCCCAATTTGACTTGCGAATACCATGCTGGTAATGCAGGTCATAGCATCGAAACCTGTGTAGCGTTTAAGAGGAAGGTATTGCAATTGATCAAGATCGGATGGATCACCATTGAGGATCCCCCCAACGTGAACCTGAATCCTTTGCCCAAACATCTGCAGGAAGTAGTGGGGTAAATCACGATGAAAGCTGATAGCAAAGTAAGGGCTCTCAAGGTGACTATGACCAGATTATACAGTATGTTGGTGCAATCTGGACATTTGATGAGATCAACCAAGCATGACATGAGCGAAAATGACTTTTGCCCATTCCATAATGAAAAAGGGCATCACATTGATGAGTGTATCGAATTCCATCAAAAGGTCCGCGAGGATGTTGACTTTGGGGGGAGCTAAGGATAGAGAGTATGGGAAAGTAGTGGAGAGGTAGTAGGAATAGAGAAATGTAGAATCAATCAGCGGCTAGTGGGCATGTCGAGGTTGGTTTTGTATAAGCCCTCGTATGCAAAGGAGGTAGACTATAAGGCAACACCCAGGAAATTATGTTGTCACCTCAAAGCGGAGAACCTCCTTTCTTTCAAGGTGAAATAGGTGGTTTGACCCGAGCGGTCGTTGTTTCACACTGAGGAGTTGGCAAATCAAAAGAAAGGCTAAGGGTAAAAGAGGTAATGGGCTTTGAAAAAAGAGTTGGAGGTAAACAAACACTGTGACGGAGGAAGAGGCGAGCGAGTTCTTGAAGTTGATGAAGCATAGTGAAGTGCTTGTGTGGTGGACCCGGTTAAAAAAAGACCCCTGCCAAGATCTCCATTATGTCTTTAATACTTAGTTACGAGCCGCATCGTAATGCCTTACGAGAAGGTACTAAATGAGGCTTATGTGCCTCAAGATATTGAACAAAAGACTATGGAGCATCCGGTAGGGAGAATTCATGCTTCAAATTACTTATATTTCACAGAGGATGAACTTCGTGCTGAAGGAGCGAGGACACAACAAAGCCTCTGTATATCACGGTCCGATGTAAGGATTGTCTAATTGGCAAAGTTCTTATTGATAATGGCTCGACCCTAAATGTGTTGCCAAGACATATCTTTGGAAGAGATGCCGATAGATCCCTCTCACATGCGACCAAGTGGGATTACGGCTAGAGCATATGATGGTGCAGAGGCAAGTGTTGGGGGTCGATCGAAGTTGAACTTCGCCATAGGTCCCCAAGTCTTTTTGGTAACCCTTCAGGTGATGGACATTCACCCTTCCTATAGCATGTTATTAGGAAGACCATGGATACATGCTTTGCGGGGAGGCGGTTACTTCCTCACTTTGCATCAATGTTTGAAGTACATTGCCAATGGTGTCACAGTCACCGATTAAAGTAGAAGAAACCATATCGATGATGAAGAATGTGGCGGTCCCTTTCATTGAAGTTTGAAGATTGTGTGGATGGAAACACGCATGCGTTGAAGTTGTGAATCTTGAGTGGGTGCACGAGAATACTATAAGAAGAAAACCCGAGGGGATCTCGAGAGGCCACTAAAATGGCAGCTAAAAGCCTTTTAAAGCACAAGATTTCTGCCCGAGTTGGCGCAAAAAAGAGGAAGGTCGAGTGGGTTGGGATACGCGAAGTTGAAGGTCGTAGAGCAAAGGTTTGGTGCAGGGATATAAACCTAGAAAGGAGGATTACCAGCAGACTGCTTTGTGGCAAGAAGAGAGAAAAGAATGGCGAGGATAGAAGGAAGGAAGCCTGAAGAAGAAAATTTAGTCATTCCTCCAATCAGAGTCTCATTCCCGAAGGCAGCATATGTCATACAGCCTGATCTAGGACATGAAAGCTCTCTTCAGAAGCTGTCATCTATGAGCATAAATATTGTGGAAGAGGAGGAAGTCAAAGGCATTATCAAGAAGACTCGGCCAGAAAAAAGGGATGAAGAGCTACCACAGTTAACCATCTATGCTCTGGAGGAAGCTACGACCTCTGCCTGTATTCGGAAGCTAGCCAAGGGAGAGAAGTTCCAGAATTGGGTGACCCAAGAAGCTCCATTGGTTTTCAGAATGTAATGAACGATGTCTGTTTGTTTTTGTTTTGTTTTGTTTTGTTTTAAGGCCCTAGCAGGGCCAGTCGAATTTTATCTTTGTTTTTGTTGTGAACCGAATTTTTTTATGAGATCATGCATTTTGAGTTCATTCTCTCTTTTTTTATTTCTATTTTGTGCATTTACACTCATTTTCCGCTTTCGGGGAACCACGAAAGCGGAACCTCTAACACCACGCACTTTACTTGAGAATGAATGGCGAATTTTAAAGAATCACGTAATAGGCTGTAGAAGAGGAACAAGGGGATGAAAATGGCATTAGGGAATTCACAAAATTAATAGAACAACACGAACAGGTTTGGAAGCCCAGCTAAGGAGGAACTTGAAACCATAAATGTGGAGTGCTTGAAGAAAGCCATAGAGAGCTCAAGATAGGAACTTTGGTCACCTGAGGAAGGAAAGAAGACTTGATTGCATTGCTTGAGATTATGTGGATGTTTTTGCTTGGTCTTATGAGGATATGCACGGTTTTAGATCACGAATATCGTAGTACATAGGGTACCATTGGAAGAAGGTTGCGAGACCCAGATTAAGCAAAAGCTAAGAAGAGCATCGAAGTTTTGATCAAAGTAAAGGCGGAAATTGAAAAAAAAACAATGGAGCGTTTGGTTTCCTAGAGGTGGTCAAGTATCGCATGATGGGTGTCCAACATAGTAGTGGTACCCAAAAAGGAGGGCAAAATTCGAGTGCAGTGTGGACTTTAGGGATTTAAATCGTGCTAGCCCAAAAGATAATTTTCCTCTACCACATATAGACATGTTAGTTGACAATGCAGCTCGTAGCTCCATATATTCCTTTATGGATGGTTTCTCGGGCTATAATCAGATAAAAAATGGCGCAAGAAGATAAGGAGAAGACGACATTTGTTACACCATGGGGGGGGCGTTACGCTATAAAGTCATGCCATTTGGGTTAAAGAATCTTTGGGTGCCACTTACCAAAGGGCTATGGTGACTTTATTTCCGCGATATGATGCACAAGGAGATTGAAGTATACGTGGATGACATGATCGCTAAATCCGGAGAAAGGAGAGAATCATGTCCAAGTATTGAGGAAATTATTTGAAAGGTTAAGGAAATATAAGTTGAGACTTAACCACGCAAAGTGTTAGTTTGGGGGTGAAATCACGGGAAGTTGTTAGGATTAGGTGGTGAGTGACAAAGGAATAGAAGTGGATCTGAAAAAAGTAAAGGCTATTCAAGCCATGCCGACTCAGAAGGCCGAAAGGGAAGTAAGAGGGTTTTTAGGAAGGTTAAATTACATTGCTCGATTCATATCCCAATTAACCACAACACTGTGACCCAATCTTTTCGTTTGTTAAGAAAGAAGAATCACGGGATTTGGAGCGCGAGAATGTGAAGAGGCTTTTGAGAAAATCAAGCAATACTTGCTTAAAACCACCTCTACTTGTCCCTCACTGTACCAAAAAAGGCCGTTGATATTATACTTAGCGATGGCGGAGGCAGCGATGGGATGTGTGCTTGGACAACAAGATGAATCAGGGAGGAAGGAAAGGGCCATTTATTACCTAAGCAAGAAGTTCATGGAGTGTGAGTCTAGGTATACTATGATTGAGAAGTTGTGTTGCTTGCGCTAGCATGGGCTGCAAAAAGGTTGCGACAGTATATGTTGTACCATACCACATGGTTAATTTCCAAATTAGACCCGTTGAAGTACATCTGTGAAAAGCCTTACTTATCCAGCCGAATTGCCAGGTGGCAAGTTCTGCTATCCGAGTATGACATAGTGTACATGACAAGGAAAGCTGTAAAAGGGAGTGTTATTGCTGATCACCTGGCGGACCATGCTATGGAAGATTATGAGCCGTTAGATTTTGATTTTCCTGATGAAGATGTGCTTTCAGTTGAGGAAGGGAAACTAGAACGGTGGACTATGTACTTTGATGGTGCTGTAAATGTATGTGGTAATGGAGCGGGGGCAGTGATAATATCTCCTGACAAGAAACAATACCCAGTGTCAACTAAATTGCAATTTGGTTGCACTAACAACACAGCCGAGTATGAGGCCTGTATTCTTGGTTTAGAGACTGCGTTGGAGTTAAACGTAAAGAAGATAGATGTTTATGGGGATTCGATGCTAATTATTTGTCAGGTAAAAGGGGAATGGCAAACCAAAGAAGAAAAGCTAGTACCCTACCAAGAATACCTATCTAAACTAGGCTGAAGAATTTGAGGAGATAGAGTTCACACATCTAGGAAGGGAAGGAAATCGGTTCTGCAGACGCCTTGGCTACACTAGCTTCTATGGCTAGAATAGACTTGGGGCAAAACTTGCAGCCAATACACATTGACATCGAGGGAATAACCCGACTCATTGTTGCTTTCGGTTGAAGGGGAAATAGATGGAAACCCTTGGTACTATGATATCAAGAACTTTCATCCAAAAATCGAGGGCTTATCCCATGGGGGGGCATCCAACATCGAAAAGAAGACTTTGAGGAGAATGGCAATGGATTTTTTTATCTTGATGGAGAAGTTTTGTATAAGAGGTCATCGGCGGGACTTTGCTTTGAGATGCCTAGATGGGGTTGAAGCCAGAAACGCGTTGCGAGAAGTCCATGAAGGGATCTGCTCAACCCATGCTAGTGGACATATGATGGCTAGGAAAATACAAAGATTTGGTTACTTTTGGATGACATTGGAGAAGGATTGCATTGACTATGTCCGCAAGTGTCATAAGTGTCAGATCTACGGTGACAAAATGAATGCCCCTCCGACCCCCCTATTTAATTTGTTATCTCCATGGCCTTTTGCGATGTGGGGGAATCGATGTGATTGGACCTATCAACCCTAAAGCCAGCAATGGTCATAGGTTCATTCTCGTGGCAATCGACTACTTTACAAAATGGGTAGAGGCAGGGATCATTTGCTCATGTAACACAAAAGGTGGTAAAAAAAGTTTGTTGAGAGAGATTTGATATGTCGATGCGGGCCACGAGAAAAAGATTATAGCGATAATGCCGCAGAACTTCAATGGGAAGTTGATATGAGAACTTCGTGCTAAATGGAAAGATCAAACATTCAAATTCCTCTCCTTATAGGCCAAAGATGAATGGTCGTTTGTAGAAGCTGCTAACAAGAGCGTCAAGAAGATTGTTCAGAAAATGGTAGTCACCTATAAGGATTGGCATGAAATGTTGCCGTTTGCCCTTCATGCATATCGTACCGCTGATTCGGACCTCAACGAGAACCCACTCAGTACATGTTGGTGTATGGAATGGAGGCGGTAATGCCTTTAGAGGTAGAAATCCCATCATTAAGAGTATTGATAGACTCTAAACTAGATGAAGCGAGAATGGGCAAAGGTCGGATATGAACAATTGAATTTGATCGTGAAAAGAGGTTAGGCTGCAATCTGTCATCATCGGTTATACCAAAGAAGGATGGCGGGATCATATGATAAGAAAGTCCGACCTCGAAAAATTCCAAGAAGGCGATTTGGTATTGAAGAAGATATTGTTTGTACCCGAGGGCAAGATCGAGAGTAAATGGGCCCCGAACTATGAAGGCCCTTATGTGGTGAAGAAGTGCGTTCTCGGGAGGAGCTTTGCTATTATCGAGAATGGATGGAGAAGATCTAGTCGGGCACTGTGAATTCCGACTACTGTAAAGAAATATTATGCACGATATTTTGTAACCTTCCTCAATAAGTTAAAATTTGAGCCATGAATTCTCGTTACAAGAAAAAAAATTTTCAAAGCACATGATTTTTATAATATTTATTTATGTTTTATCATTTACTTTATTTTTTTTTGACATATTTTGTGCACCACACCGGGGGCAAAAAAAAAAAAAAAATCATAAAAATGTGATTTTGCATTGAAAGTGTCAATTTGCATAAACAAAACCATGTTTTGAATATTTCTTTAAAGTATATATCGGTTTGAGTTTTTAAACATCGTTAAAGATATATTAAAAAGGAAATTTCAATGGAGCTAGAAAGGGCCCTATGTGGAACAAAAGTCTCTTCACCCAGCATGAAAGTATAGCACGAGAAACATATCCTATGAAGGAAGACCACAACAGACAGGGGGGACCTATGTTTCTATAGAGGTAACAAAAACATGCATATTATTGTCATAACACTAACCTGACAGGAAAGGTGTGGCGAAAGCTGATGTGATTTCGAGTTTTGGAAAATATAGAAGCGAGAATCTCGAGTCGAGCAAAATCACGGAAGATGAAATTGAAGATCGATGATGAATCGAAGATCGATGTTGCTTTCGAGCGGGATTGGGTCACCCGAGAAAAAATGAGACCATGCTAGCGAGATCGGTCACCCGAAAAAATGAGACCCGCGAGTCGGTCACCCGATCAAAATGAGACCATGCTAGGCGGGATTCGGTCACCCAGAAAAAATGAGACCACGGGATTCGGTCACCCATCAAATGAGGCCATGCTAGGCGAGTCGGTCACCCGGAAAAAATGAGACCCGCGGGATTGGTCACCCATCAAATGAGGCCATGCTAGGCGGGATCGGTCACCCGAGAAAAAATGAGACCACGGGATCGGTCACCCATCAAATGAGACCATGCTAGCGGGATTCGGTCACCCGAAAAAAATGAGACCACGGGTCGGTCACCCATCAAATGAGGCCATGCTTAGCGGGATTGGGTCACCCATCAGAATGAGACCATGCTATACTGAGTCGGTCACCCATCGAATGAGGCCATGCTAGCGAGGTCGGTCACCCATCAAATGAGGCCATGCTAGCAGGGATTCGGTCACCCTAGAAAAAAATGAGACCACGAGTCGGTCACCCATCAAATGAGGCCATGCTAGCAGAGTCGGTCACCCAGAAAAATGAGACCCTACTGCGAGGTCGGTCACCCATCAAATGAGGCCATACTAAGCGGGTTGGTCACCGAGAAAAAATGAGACCTTTCTAACCACTAGCGAGATTGGGTCACCCGAGAAAAAATGAGACCCTTCATATCTAGCTTGGGTAGGTCACCCGGAAAAAAGCGAGACTCATATCCTTCATTTTTTTTTCTTTACAACACTTACTATTTAAAGTCTTTTACAAGACTTTAGTCAGTAGCATTGTAAAGAGGGGGCATCTGTTGCTACCCAATTTTTTGATTCTTTATTTTTTCGAAAAAATAGATTTTTTGTTCAAGGCGAGAAATTGAGCAATTTGAGAGTTTAGTGGTCGATTTGGGGGTTTAAATCGTGAAAATCGAAGTCGAGGACTAGATTAGAAAGTCGGCATAAAGGGCTGAGGTTAAGATTGAATTTTTTGATGGGATTTTTAATTGCATAAAAAAAAATTTAAATTTTATTGGGTGCATTTATAGATTTTTAAAGGACCAAATCATATTTTTTAACTTCTTTTGATTTTTTTGAAATCGCATAAAAAAGGAAACATGCAGCTTGTTAGGCATGTATTTGTTTGAATTTTTCAGGCAGCTTAAAGCGAGATAAATCAAATTTTATTCCTTTTCAAATTGATTTTTTCTTTCAATTAGCATTGATCCACGGCAGACTAAGTCAAATATTTTTTCCCTAATCGGTAGTGATTTTTTCTTCCCGTTTCATCCTCTTGGGTTGATCAACGGCTCATTCCAAAATCCTGCGTGATTCTCTTCCCGTTTCGTCTCCATCACGGCAAAGGCGGATCAAATTTATCTCGGCATTATTTCCTTCCCGAATTTATCTCGGCATGATCTCCTTTGATTTTATCGGTTTGCCCTAGGCTTTGTTCCTCGATCCCTGCATTAAAACCTTGAAAAAATTTACGCTTTGCATTTTACGTCTTTAAAGGTTGCATTGCATGTGCCGATTACATGATTTTTTTATCTTTTAAAACTTTGAAAATTTGCACTAATTACCGTTTAAAGATTTGCAAATTTACATTGAAAGCGTCTCCGGCATATCCCGGGCCTTAAATGCTAGAGCGCCCATGCATTCAAAGACATTTTCTCTGCTATAAATAGCGGTGCACGCGGTGAAAAAAAAGAAAAAGAGAAAAAAAGAGAAGAGATTTACGTGAGCAATATTGTGAAGGGCCGAAAAATAAGAACAATCTTTAGCATCATTTTTCGTTTACACTCTGCCTCTCTCTCACTAGAACCGGGACCTCTGTTTCTCTCTCCCTCTCGGTTAACATCTCGATAACCACTCGGACCACCATTCTTGCGTTTTCTCATCACCATAAGTCTACCCTCAACCCGACAACTCCTCCATCATCTCGGGGACGAAGGAAGAGGCGAAGATAGCGAAGCGGCGGCAACTGCAGCGTGAACCGTCTCCATTCGGCCCGGTTTCGAGCCACCCTCGAGGGCCACCATCTCCGGCAGCCACCGCGACCAAAGAACCACCTCGGCGTCCTCTACATAAAGGTGTTAGCGGGTAAGCTTTCCATCACACTCGAAATTTCGTGATAGCCTTTGTTCATCTTCTTCATTTAGCATCGCGGGGGTGACTTAATTCACTCCACTGCCCGAAGTCGGGATCGGTAGAGCTTTGTGCGGCCCAAACATTTGAGCGATGGGACTTGCGGCCCGTCGAAATAGATTTTTGGTGAAGGCCCATGCGAATTTTACGGGACGGCGTATCATACCAAGATTTTTACGGGCTGAGCCCAGACCAAGGTCTTTGAAGTAGCAGCCCTGACCGCAGTGGCGACCAGTCCCCTGAATTTAATGGCGATCGATCCCACCCATATATATGTAAAATAATATATAAAAAATATATAAAAAATATAAAATTTTTCAAAAATATTTTTTATTAAAAAAAAGATGTTTTGTTTTCTTGCATAAGGCCAATACACTAGCATATTTTAAAAATTGTTTTTCTTTTTGAAAAAATATATATTATCTTGGGTTTTGAAAAAAAATGAGTTTTAGCATGGATTTACGAAAAAAAATCATTTATTGCATTTTTGAGATTTTACAACAAGTTTGTAAAATCCAAAGGGTATTAGCCAATATGTCAAAAAAAATATAAAATTCTTATTTTTTCTTTTGGGAGAAATTTAGTATTCATTGTTGGTATTTGGGTAAATAAATCCTAAGGGGTTAATATCCAAAATATTACGGGAATGATATGCTATTATTCACTGTTGGGTATTTGGGTAAATAAATCCTAAAGGGGTTAATATCCAAAATATTCAGCGGGAATGATATGCTATTATTCATTGTTGGTATTTGGGTAAAATAAATCCTAAAGGGGTTAATATCCAAAATATTCGACGAGAATGATATGCTATTATTCACTGTTGGTATTTGGGTAAATAAATCCTAAAGGGATTAATATCCAAAATATTCAGTGGGAATAATATCCCATTTGCCATTTATTTTACATATTGTTTTGACATATCAAATCATAAACAAAGCCAAAGCGTCAAAGCGGCTTACCTTAGGTAGGGAGTACTAGGGGTGCTAAAACCTTCCCTTTACGCTAACCAGTCCCCTTACCCTAGAATCTCTGAAAGACCGGTTTTAGGTTTCCTAGTAACCATTAATAC
>CM055436.1:15106131-15171883 GCA_029228465.1 Salix viminalis
AAAGGACCAAATCATATTTTTACCTTCTTTTGATTATTCGAAATCTGCATTAAAAACTAGCATCACTGTTCCGGCATGCATTGGCGTTGATTTTTTTTTTCAAGCGACATAAATGCACGTTGATCAGCAGGTCAATCGATTTTCCTTCCTTTTTCAATGCTGATTTTCTTCCCGATTCATCGCCTTCACAGCAAAGCAGATCAGAATTTCATTTTTTTTCCTAATCAATCGTGATCTCCTTCTTGATTCTCCTTTGATTTTATCGGTTTGCCTAGCTGTTCCTCAGCCCTGCATTAAAAACCTTGAAAAATTTGCACTGCATTTACGTCTTTAAAGGTTGCATTGCATGTGCCAGTTACATGATTTTTACCTTTTAAAACTTTGAAAATTTGCACTAATTACACGTTTAAAGATTTGCAAATTTACATTGAAACGTCTCCGGCATATCCCGGCCTTAAATGCTAGGCGCGCCCTGCATTCAAAGACACTTTCTCTGCTATAAATAGCAGTGCACACGGTGAGAGGAAGGAAGAAGAGAAGAGGAGAGGAGATTTTACGTAAGAAATCCCCATCATTTTCGTTTACACTCTGCCTCTCTCTCACTAGAACCAGGCCTCTGTTTCTCTCTCTCTCTCGGTTAACATCTCCGATAACCACTCAGACCACCATTCTTGCGTTTTCTCATCACCACAAGTCTACCCTCAACCCCAGCAACTCCTCCATCATCTCAGACGAAGGAAGAGACGAAGATAGCCGAGGCAGAGCAGCAACCCCGGCAAGCGGAACCGTCTCCATTCCGACGCTAGCTTTCCGGCCACCTCGAGGCCACCATCTCCGACGCCACCACGCACCAAAAAGAACCACCTCGACGTTCTCTACATAAAGGTGTTAGCGATGTAAGCTTTTCCATCACCCTCGAAATTTCGTGATAGCACTCGTTCATCTTCTTCATTTTGCATGCGGGAGTGACTTAATTCACTCCTGCCGAGTCGGGTCGGGCCGAAGCTTTGTGCCCGACCCAAACATTTGAACAGTAGGGGCTTGCGACCGTCCCCCGTAAATAAGATTTTGGGTCGAAGGCCCAAACCCCAGATTTTCTCGGGCGACGCCCATACCAAGATTTTCTCAGATCGACGGCCCGGACTAAGGTCTTTAGGGGCCATATCGATTTCCACAGTGGTCTGGCACCCAAATTTCATAGCGTCAGTGTAATCCAACCCACCCCTATATATATGTAATAATATATAAAATATAAAAAAATACAAATTTTCCAAAAAAATATTTTTTTAAAAAGAAAAAATGTGTTGTTTTCTTGCATACGGCCAATACACTAGCATATTTTAAAAAATTGTTTTTCTTTTGAAAAATATATATTATCTTGAATTTTGAAGAGAAAATGAGTTTTAGCATGGATTTCGCAAAGAGAAAAAAATTATTTCTTGCATTTTGAGATTTTACAACATGTTTGTAAAATCCAAAGGGTATTGGCCAATATACAAAAAAATATAAAAATCTTTTTTTGGGAGTTTATTATTCACCATCGGTATTTGGATAAATAAATCCTAAAGGGTTAATATCCAAAATATTCGGCGGGAATGATATGCCATTATTCACCATCGGTATTTGGGTAAATAAATCCTAAGGGGTTAATATCCAAAATATTCGGCGGGAATGATATGCTATTATTCACCATCGGTATAGGATTAATATCCAAAATATTCGGCGGGAATGATATGCTATTATTCACCATCGGTATTTGGGTAAATAAATCCTAAGGGGTAAATATCCAAAATATTCGATGGGAATGATATGCTATTATTCACCATCGGTATTTGGGTAAATAAACCCAAAGGGGTTGATATCCAAAATACGCGGCGGGAATGATATCCCATCTGCCATTTATTTTAATATATGTTTTTCTTCAAAGCCATAGCAAGTCATAAACAAGTCAAAACGTCAAGCAGCTTACCTTAGGTAGGGCGTACTAGGGGTGCTGAAACCTTCCCTTTACGCTAACCCAGACCCCTTTACCCAAGAATCTCCCGAAAGACCGGTTTAGGTTTCCTAGTAACCATTAATACTAGGTGGCGACTCCTTTTTTAAATAAAGAACCCCTCGACATTTAATCCCCCGCTCATGGGGACGAGTAGCCACGATGCCGCATTACAAAATTTATATATTTTTTGGGGTGCGACAGTAACAAAGATGACTTCTCGTCTACAAGTGCGTATATAGTTTATCTTGGTCGTAACCCAGTTTCATGGAGCTCAAAGAAACAACAAAGCAGTAGCTTCGGTCATCCATCGAGCGAGAATCTGGTAGCGTGGCCAACACTGCAGCTGAACTTAATTGGCTCACATATCTTCTCACGGATCTTGGAATCTCACTGTCTCAGTGTCCAGTCATATACTGTGATAACATTGGTACAACTCAACTCTGCTCCAACCCCGTGTTCCACTCTCGGATGAAACATGTTGCAATTGACTTCCATTTCATTCCGGATCAAGTCCAAAAAGGCAGTCTTCGAGTAGCTCATGTATCATCAGCAGATCAATTAGCTAATGCACTCACTAAACCTCTACCACGTGCTCATTTTCTTGATCTCAAGTCCAAGATTGGTGTTCTCAACCGACCTCCATCTTGAGGGGGCCTATCAATGACTCACCCGCAATCAATGATTCTCATTCAATGTCATTCAAATTCAAATTTGTAATTGCATAATCTTAGGCACTAGTTTAGCATAACTCCTACTTTGTAGGATCTCATACCTGTATTTAAACACTGTTAATTGTAAAGAATATTATGATTCAAGATCATCTTTCACCAGCGACCGCACACTTCGGGTGGGTTGGGATGCACAATGATTCATAGAAAGTCACTATTCTAGTACTGTTCTAGCTAAAAAACACATTTAATGTCAAGAGTTCTATTGGAATCCAATGTATTGGGCTAGATACATCGAGTACAAATTCCCATCATATTGAGGCTTCTTTACAATATACATCAGCAACTAGCTAGTTCCAAGAAAACTCACTAATCATGATAGCAACTCCATGTTAACCTAAAGAGATTTCCTGCAAGAATTCTTCTTAGTTTCTTTATTTCAGAGATAGAATATATATTCATCGCAATGTACAGCCTTACATAAATAGGATTTACATAAATAGGATATATACTTGAACATTACTGCTATAAATAGGTTTGTACACACATTCGAAGTGTTTTATACTAAAAAGCTAATCCCATATTTTCCTTTGCTTATTTTTCGAGAAAATACACACACTCTCCCTATCGAGGATATACTTCAGTAATTGAACCATCATCGACAGAATATGGCACAGAATTGCTCTTTGATTGATCTGCAAAAAACTCATTGCTTGGAATTGACCCTTGATCTGTTCTACTATGGAGAAAAAATGCAGGCTCTTGGGGTAATGCTAAGGTAATCGAGTAACTATTGAGCATGAGAACAACTGCTGCCATTGTGGGTCTGGAAGCTGGATCTTCCTGAACACATAACAATCCAATGTGGATGCATCTAATTATCTCACTTCTTGAATATGTATCCGTCAGAGTTGGATCCATCACTTCCAAAGGTGTCCCATCTCTCCAATGTCTCCATACCTGGAAAAAAATTGAGGGGTCAAAAGTTTCGATAACCTTATGCTTTTAATTTTTTGTTTTTCAGGTATTCATCCCTGGTCTGGAATTCGTGGAGCTGAGGAAGAAAACTTCACTCACATAGCTGGCAAGGTCTGCAGAACCGCCAGTTTGATAGAAAGAACTGTTCTTCTTTCCAGATATAATTTCAAGAATTAAGACACCAAAGCTATAAACATCAGACTTGACGGAGAACTGCCCATGCATCGCATATTCTGGAGACATGTAACCACTACAAAACAGAAAAACAGATTGACATGTTTGGAAAAGAAAAGGAAAAAAGAAATGAAACTAGCATGTCAACAATTCTACACGGATTAGATCTCTACTTACTATGTTCCAACAATTCTATTGGTACTGCCTTGAGTTTGATCAACTCCGAAAATCCTAGCCATGCCGAAATCTGAAACTTTGGCGTTCATATCTCCATCTAGCAAAATATTACTAGCTTTAAGGTCACGATGTATAACTCTTAGCCTAGAGTCCTCGTGAAGATAAAGAATTCCTCGAGCGATTCCTCCTATTATTCTGTACCGTTTAGACCAATCCAGTAGCCCTTGTTTTTCTGGGTCTACAAATTCGAGAAAATAAAAAATTTCAGTCAGACCATAGAGGATTACGTACAAATGCAAGTATTCCAGATTCACAAGAACTAATGAACGAACAAGCATCACGGATTCCTTGTATCAAAGGGTAATTTGATGAGTGTTTAATTAGAAAGTCCATACCAAATAAAAAGTAGTCGAGGCTTTTGTTTGGCACATATTCATAGACAAGAATTTTTTCTTCTCCTTCCAAGCAAAATCCTAGCAACCTCACTAAATTCCGGTGTTGAAGCTTAGCCACCAAGATAACCTCATTCTTAAATTCCGCCGCACCTTGGCCTGAGCCTTTCGATAGCCTCTTCACTGCTATTGCTTGTTCATTGGGAAGTGTTCCCTGAGAAAGCACTTGAAAAGACTGTTAAGCAAGCACTACCGCAGAATTTCTTAAATTTTAATGCAAGATCTTCTGGGCTCTTCAGACTTTAAATGCCTTACAAATCTCTTGCTTACCTTGTAAACCGCACCGAAACCACCTTCACCTAACTTGTTATCAGAGGAGAAATGGTTTGTGGCATCTTCTATAGAACTCAAATCAAATTGTAATGACTCCACGTTTGTAATCTCATTTGCAACTGCACAACCAAGCAGATATCAATTGAGTATTCTTAAACTGTGCAAAACAGAAAAAGAGATTGCATTTAGGGGGGGGGGATTCTCTATGTTTTTTACCATCATTTTCCTGTGCAGAATATTTATTGCTCTTCGCCCTGCTACTTAAGAAACCGAAACCCAGGTAGCAAAGCACAAGAGAAACAGCAACTGGGATCACAATGGCTATAATTAAAACTGTTGAGACACCGCCTTTTCCTGCATAAAGAAATATTTATCGTTCAAAAAATCGCAGTAATTTCACGCTGCTATTAACACATACACATACAGGCATATTCAAACAGGGTTCAACTACATAGGACTTCACATTTTTTTCCTTTTTTGTGGGGTTAAGAAATTAGATAAAAGTATTAAAATATGTTAAGAAATATTTTTCCAAGGAACAAACAAGAATAAATTATTTTTAAAAATAAACATCATTTTTCTGGTCATTATCTCTCCTCTTTTTCCCTTTTAAATCTGACATAAAATGTCTAGCTATAAATCAGATTGAAAAACAAAAGTTAAAAAGATATTTTAAAAAGCTATTTTAAATCTGACATAATTTGTCTAGCTACAAATTAACAACATTGATACTCAATGAATTATGCGGTTTTAGCCTGAAAAAATAATAATAAAGCTGTACTGTACCTTCGTTGATTGTGGATGTGGTATTTGTTGGTGAAGGAGAACTGGTAATAAAATCAGGAGGTGGACCTGGAGATTCAGAAAATACTTGGTAGAAGGGATACAAATCCCAACGAAGAAAACAGTTCGGTTTCTGGACATAACCTCCTTGGCTCCCGAAGCAACATCTTCTAAACTCAGTCACTGTATTTCGGAGGCAATAGCTGCAATCACTCTGAGAAATATCTGGAGTACATTGCATTAGTACATATATTTTTTCAGAAGATGTTAAGTTTACTACTCCAGCAGCCATCTTAAGCCTGGAAGAGTTCATGGAAGCCCTCGCGACTGTTTCAGTCATCAAACTTGTCCAAATATGATCAAAATCTGTCAAATTTGACTTGATATGACCTATATTATACCCGGAATCAGTGGGAGAGAGCTCCATGGTCCCAAGAATAGGTCGATTTGCGTAGCGTACAATGCATGGAACAGGATCCCCTCCCCATGAAATAGCTTCTTTTTGGCTAGGACATGCTACTATGAGTTCTTGAATTGCAGAATTTACACAGCTGGCACAATCTTCTGCCGAGGGGTCCGATATACAAAGCACAAGTGCATAAACTGTGTCATTGTATTGGCCTATTGTGGTATTGTAGAAACCACCATTTGCTGTGACATTGGAGGCCAGAGAAGAGAGGAGGAGGTCTCGGTTGTTGGCGTAGGTACTGTTGGCGCGGAAGTTTCCGGTGTCATAACATTTCTCGGCACTGATAAGGCTAATGCTTACTATAAGAATATGAAAAAGAAGAGAAACCGAAATTATTGTTCCCATTTTACAAATCACTGAATAGGAGGAAGTGAAGATGAACTTTCATTCAAGAGAATATGGATCTCAATCAACACTCGATTACTTGCCCTTAAGAACAGGTAATAGCTTGTGTGGTTCACAATCGGTTACCCTATAATGTTATCAACAATTATTTTAAGAGACTATAACTTCAATGGAAATCAGCGCTGACATCTTTGCGTAACGTCGACGCGGCTGTAGACCCCATCAAATTATTATTTTCTTATTTCCTGTTTATACACTCGTAGTTATTGCAGTTTACGAACATGGTGCCCTTCATTTTGCTAGCGCTACATGTTGTGGTGTTAATTTAGTCCTTGTATTTTGTTTTTGAAGTAACCTAAAGTCTTAACTTCTTAAATTATCATCACCATCACTGTCAAAACAATAAACATTATTCAACAAATCTCAGAGAAAAACAAAAAAAAATATTAATAAAAAAGCACGTAAGAACAAAAACTAAAATTATTATTATTATTCTTAATATTAATATTATTATTGTTTTAATAACGGGAAGAAAACGAAATTAAATCAAAGGCTTAAAAAAACCCTAAAAACATTAACAAAAGAGCAAATGAAAAAATAAAATAAATGAAAAAAACAATAAAAATTATTGACTGGAAAAAAAATTATTTGACCTGAAAATTTATAAAAAAAAATATCACACTACGTTGCGGGCTGAGTAAAAAGTTTGTATAATTGTTAAAAGAATAAAAATTATCAAATTATCCTGAAAGAAAAAAACCTAAAAAACATTAACAAAAGAGTAAGTAAGAGAAAAACCATTAAATTATTATTATTATTATTATTATTATTATTATTATTATTATTATTATTATTATGCTAATAATGAAAAAAAATAAAAGACAAAAAATCATAAAAACTTTTAACAAAAGATCAAACAAAAAAAATAAAATAAAAAATTATTAGGTAAAAAAAAAGTCATATGACGTAAAAATAAAAAATGAAAAAAACGAATAAAAAAGCTAAAAGAAATAACAAAAAAAAATACAAATATCAATTTCCAAATGATCATAGATATAAAATAAAATTTAAGAACTATTTTTTTTGAAAAAAATATATCAGCCCAACAAATAAGAAAATAACAAAAATTAAAAATCAAAGCTAAGCACACTTATATATATATATATATATATGGACAAAAGTAAGGATTATTCTTGAAATAAAAAGAAATAAAGGGATTAAAATAAAAAATTAAAAGTAATAGGGCTGAAATGAACATTAAATATAAAGGGATTAAAATCCAAAATTAAAAATATAAGGGACGAAATGAAAACATCGAAGTCTTAACATCTAAGAATATTATTACTATTACAACTAAAACAATAAAAATTATTAAATTATTACGATGAAAAAAATAAAAAACATAAAAAAAAAAGAAAGCAAGAAAAAAAAACTGATATTATTTTTCTTATTGAGTTAATAATGGGGAAAAATTCAATCAAAGAAAAAAAATATCAATAAATTTTTAAAAAAAAAAAACATAAGTGAAAAAAACAATTAACGTTAAAATAAAAAAATAAAAACGTCAAAATAAATAAACAAATAAAAAAAACAATCAAAATAAATAAAAATGAAAAAAAAAACATAAGTGAAAAAAAAATCCAAAAAGCAAAAAAAAAACGAAAAACAAATTATAAGTAAAAATTTCGCGCTAGGCAGGGGTCGAACCCCCGCCCTCTTAAGTCATAGGGGCGTCCGTTTGCCAGTGAGCTACATGCCTTTCTCTATCTCTTCTTGTGACAGAATTTATAAATAGTATGAATATAGCGAACCAAATGAAAAAAAAAAAAAAAAACACTATTGAAATCCACAGTGTTTTCACTCACAAGCTACAGTGTTTTCCTGACCTCTTTTAGTTTATTGTATAATAATAACAATAATATCACTCGTTTGGGTCACGGCCATGCGCAAAGAATACCATTTCATAATAATAATAATAATAATGATAAAAAATAATAAGTAGAACTACGAAAACAAGAGAAATAGAGAAAACGAGCCATAAAGTTGTGCTCCGCCTCGAGGATTAAATTTTTTTGTCTAATTTTAACATACATAATTTTTTGTTTTGTATTTTGGTTTTTATTCTTTTAGTTTTTTTGTTTAGTTTCAATCCCTTGATTTTTTCGGTCCTTCTGAGATAGTTTTAAATTTTTTGTTTGTATCTATACACCACTGGTCTTAGTTTAGATTTTTAATTTTTATTGATATTTGTATTAAATACAGCTTGCGTTAAAAAACATAGTAAGTTTAGCTTTGGTGGTGTAAAATGAGAGTGAAACTCTCTCTTATGCATATATAGTTAAATGTGAAATGTTTGAAATACCCCCGCAGGTAACTCTTTTGTTTTGTCTTATTTGAGGCTACAAAAGTTATTTACTATGCACTAAAAATGTGAAATCATCGGGACAACCCCACTGACAATTCTTGGTTTTTATCTTATTGGAGGGTATTATGGTTATTGTACTATGTGTCATAACCCAATTTTTAGGTTATTCCCCAAAATCTACCCAAAAATAACAAAAATAAAATAAAAGGGGCCGGTGTTGGTAGAAAAATCAATGTGGAAATTTTGGTTGTTTTCGAGAGTTCGATCGTATCTCTTTTGTCACCAAAAATAGAGGAAATTACAGATTTAAGGCAAAAATAATTTATTATTGGATAAATTTGGGTAAAAATTATATCAAAAGGCATAATTATATTTTTATGGTTCGATTTGATTTTATCGTCGACCAATTTTGGGTTCAATGTGTAATTATGTTTGAGAATTAATTTAGGGTCGAATTAAAGGATTTAAATAAGTACAAGGACTTAATTATACTTTAAATTGGTCAAATTAATTTTATTAAGGGCTGAATCGATGAAAAATCAAGTTCTTGAGCTTAATTCGGGTTCAATTGAGAAGATTAGAATTTTCGAAGACCGAATTGAATTTTTCCAAGCCAATGGTGCAAATGAGGGGTCAAATTAAAAACAATTGAGAGTTTAATGGTAAACTGAGGGTTAAATCGGGCAAATCAGAAACCAAGGATCAAAATAAAAAAGGCGCGCAAATCTAATGTCGATGTTGAAATTTTGACGGGGATACAATTGCATAAAATTAAAAGTTTAAAGCCAATTGGGGGTGCAATTAAACCAATTAAAAATTGAGGGACCAAATCGTATTTTCACCCTCTCTCAAAATCATCACAGACGTGACTGCACTGTTCAGTCACAGAGGTGAAGAGGCAACCTATCACTGCACGCAATGGGCAGCCGAAGGGTTGCCTCCTACCTATAAATACCATGTATGCATGAACATAGACAGGGAGATCGACGGGAAAATTATGCAGGAGATAGGGGTATTTACAAAGAAAAAACTGAACAAAAATTTACAGAATTTAGAGCAAACACGTAGGAGACACAAGGACGGACGACAAGCAGATTTGCAGAGACCACCGTGATTGAAAAAGCTTACACACAAGCATAACATGTTAACAGTTCCCCCTTCATCTTCCTCGGCACCGGCAGAGCCAAACCATTGTGAAAAATACTTGCAGGCGAGCACAACCACTAGCTACGACCACTCTCCCTTCCTCGGCATCGGTAAGAGCTCCAGTCCCGGTCGACAACTCCTCCTTCTCTCTCCCCCAGCAGCTGCAGTTCTCTCTCTCTCTCTCGATCAGCAGCTCTCTCTCTCTCTCTCTCTAAAACCAGTCATGCCGTCAGCCCTCTCTCTCCTCGGTAGCTTCACAACTCCAACCACCTAACACCATCCCATCATCACCGTCATCTTCAACTCCATGCCGCTGACTCTTTTTTTCTCCAAAGATCGCCGACCGCAGATGGCGAAGAAGCAGCGATGAACTTCAGCAGACCAGTCAGCTTCCAGTCCTTCTCCCGGCCACCACATGCCACCATTTTCGACGCCGCCACCATTTTCACCGCCGCCACCATTTTCGCCGCCACCACCACAAGCACAACCACCTCGGCCTTCTCTACCCAGCGGCAGTAGCAGGTAAGCTTCTTGTCACGGTCGGACGTCCACCTTGTTACTATTCACTAAAACATGAATAGTGCGTAACCTGATTTCCTTTCTTTTTTTTTTCTTCTTCCTGCTATTTTATTTCTTAGGGTCGGGCTCTGCTTCCTACCTAGCCTAAGTCTAGCTAAATTGGGGTCGACCCATTCACTCTGGGCCGACCAAATCCCGAATTTTTTATTTTTATTTTTTTTAAAAATATGTATAATATATATAAAAAAATCTTTTTCATAAAAAAATCATAAACAAAAGATGTGTTGTTTTCGTGCATACGGCCGAATTCCAAGGTTTTTCCAATCATATCTTTCGCAAAAAAATATATGTTGCATTTTTCTCATATTTTTAAACGAAAATTGAGTATCGTAACCGGTTTACGATTATCCATTGGAATTTGGCTAAAATATCAAAATAATTTAACAATTGATTTGTTTTAGTTATCGTAGTGTAAAATTACATTGTAAAGTACACTCGCAGATAATTAAAAAGAGGTTTTCAAAATATAGTGTAAAATTCTTTTTGGTTAGTCTTGCAACTCGCAATGAGGTAGAGACTCTCTCACGAAGAGAGATCTACGTTGAACTTTACAAAAGATGAACGAATAAAATTAACTTAGAAAAACAATCAAACAACAATGTAGCTTACCTTAGGTAGAAAATACCCCTGATACCATGACATTATTTTAAACGCAATTTACATAATAAAATGAATATATAAAAAACTAATATATATTGTTAGAGGTTCTACGACACTGCAAGCGCCGTTTGAAATGTGCGTGAGTTCGGAAATTGATTGCGCTCCCAAAGACGCGCCCATAGTACCGTGATAGAAAATATAATAAAAAATTGATAAAGTACTAATACGTTATAATTTCCCACCCAATACGTTGGATATTTATGAAGTTAAGAACCGCACGGCAGGCTGATTTGGAATCCGATCGACTCCGACTCTACACCAGGTTTCACAATTTGTATATAGAATTAGAAGGGATGATCCGAGTAGAATAATTAACTACTTGTGCCATGCATGAAACTTAAAGGAACCCTGCTGTCACTCAATAAAAATCACAGAGAGAAAGCGAGGTTCTGCAATGGCAATGGCAGCATCAAAACTGCTTTTCTTTTTTGTCCCATTTCCATATTACCTATATCCATTTCCTAACATCTCGAACTCCCAATGTACAGGACGATAGGGTAAAAAGCCAGGCTGAAAGCTTCTAATTATTGGTTCAAGAGTCCCACTTGTATATACTCACGGTACACTTGACCTTATATTAACAAGGCTCATGTTTTATTCTTATGGCCATGTCATGTTAGGGTGGAAAAGCCCACCTGTGCATTCTGTTCTTTTGATAACTGTTTAATAAATTGCTTTATTTAATGTATCATATTAGAATGATCGATTAAACTTAATCGTGTTACCCTAAAAGTAATATATTAATAAAATTAATCTTCAGATTTATATATATATTTAGAACTTAAGTTACAAATGCGAAACAAGTTGTAGAAAAAGAGACGAATAATTTTTATGTGGGCTAATATGGATGCACAAAATTAGACTTCAAATACCAGGGTAGACTCCGGTCAATGACCAGACTCTATTATCTTCCAACTTTTGAGTTTTCTACATGTTGTGGGCCATTTTGCAGTTCCGAGTAGGTGGTGTAAGATGGACCACTTCTTTTTACTGTACACAAAAAATATTCAAACAATGATAGTTTCCTTAAATAAATAAAATTCAATAGTCGAATTACTGTCTTAATAAAATTCAATGAATATCGCTCTTTTATGAATTTTGAAATTTTAGTTTCAAGGATTGTGCTGTAATCATATTATAATCAAAACTTTTCAAGAAAAAGTTTCAAAATTGTGTTTAAATTTTTTCATGATCTAATATATGGTGAGCTTCTATTCCTATAAAACTATATGTGAAAAAAGGGACAGTATTTTTAAATCTTTCGAGAATATGTATTGAGAGATAGTGAGAGAGAGAACCGAGGATCCAATTGTGAATAGTTTTGAGATATAGGGAGTGAACTAAATTATATGTACAAAACTGGACTAAAACAGTAGGGGAGACTCCTCCATTGACCGGACTCCATTAACTTCCATGTTGAATTTTCAACTTTTCTGTGGGTCATCTTGTAGCTTTAATTTTTCCGAGGACAATTCTGTGTTTCAGGTCAACAAGTCTTCAAACATGGCAAGGAGTTCCTATTGACCGAGTCTTTACCTTATGTAACACTAAGCGAGGAGTTACTCCATTTGTGCCGTTTGGAAGTTAGGTGCGTTCATAATTCCTAGGTTTTTCTCCATCTCTGATAATTTTCTCCATCCTAAACAAGGAGTTACAAAAGAGATTTTTTTTTAGCATGGTATAATGAGAGGACAATGATGTCCAACTCCCATGCATATTATATATTTAATATGCCCATAAAAGGATCTCAGAACTGCTAAAATTCAGCTAGATGAGAACATGAATCCAAAAATCTCAGATTTTTGGAATGGCAAGAATTTTCGCGATGGATCGAGCTCAAGATAGCACAAGTAGAGTAACAAGTAGAGTAGTCGGGACCTTGTAAGTATATACTACCAGTCAGCCACAAATTTTCAAAATTTAACAAATTGACAGGACAAAAATTAAATAATTCACAGCAGATTTTCAGCAGCCATGGTTTGAACTAATATAAATCTAATATGATAATTCCATGCAGCAGGTATATGGCTCCAGAATATGCTATCCGTGGACATTTCTCAGTTTAAATTAGATGTATCTTAGTTTTTTAGAAATTGTTAGTGGTCGAAATCATTGGTGGCAGCGGGCATAGGAGACGAAGGAGAGGATGTTCTAACCTATGTAAGTATCAACACTGCTTAATTTTATTGATTCTGTTTGAATAATATGCATGAATTTCATCTAAAGTTTTGCAGTCATGGAGAAAATGAAATGGAATTTCATCTAAATTTCATCCTACCATGAATGATGACCCAAGAAGATAAATTATGAGATGCATCCACATTGGATTACTTTGTGTTCAGGAAAAAGAAACCCTTAGATCGATCCACATGGATTACTCTGTCACACTGGATGGACCCTCAAAACCTGCATTTTCTATGCACAGAGAAGACTCGTCTCCGTCAATGGTGAATTCTTCAAATTATATGTTTTGAAGGAAGTAGAAGCTGTGGTTTCTTACTGGACTTGAAGTCAGTGCTGTGGTGAAATATATAGATGAAAAAGAATAAAAAAGAAAGACAAAATTAGATTTCCTGATTGTTCAATTAGGTCCTCTGCTGTATTTCTGAGATGCTTTTGGTAGCAATATTTGCTAAATTTTATACATTGAATGACAGCGAACAAGAAAAAGGGTAAAAATGTTGGTTGATTAATTAGCTGTGCAAATTCAAACCAAGTCTGTCCATCGGAGACCATATAGAGATATATTTAAAATAAACTAAACTAAACCCTTCTTCATCTAAACTTAAAAATAACTATTATTTGCTCCTAAAATAATCAATACACTAATTAACTATCGAATCCCATATCTTATTCTCTCCCTCTATATATTTTCATGCATCTAAAAGGTGTGGATCTGACTTTTTTTATCATTTTTTCCTCAAAGAGAAAGGACTATGGGATTATCCTTACAAGAGGGCCAAGGTTCAAAGCCAGCCATAGGCTTTGAAGGATCCTCAATTCCTATCATGGGCTTATTATGTTAATAGGCCTTTCTTGGATAACAATATTTAATAGGCTTCATATCATGGGCTTTTCGTGTCTGTTCAGGTCTTTATCAAGGCATAAGATGTCTTCGTGTTTTCCAATACATCGAAGAACTGACAAAAAGAGGCCTGTTGTCTAGTTGATCAGTTCCTTAATTAAATGACAAGCCCATGAGCAAGTTCATCTGGGGGGTCTGGTACCATTTGGACATTGAATAGGGAGCCTATTTATTATTTTAAAATAAAATATATTGTTAATGTTACTATATATATATATATATATATATGATCTGTGTAATACATAATGAAGATGTTGTGTTTTCAAAATTTAGTTAGAAGGCTGTGTTAAAAGATAAGAGAGTGTCTAATAATCGCATGTGAAGGAAGTATCTAATAAAATTAGAATAAAACTAGATTATTGTTAGACTGTTGGTTAGATTAATTTTTTTTAATATAAAAAATATTCAAGTGCTACAAATATGCTTTTTAGATGAGAAAAATTAATTGTATGAGAATTGACTTGATAAATTGTATGGCAAACCTAAAAACAACCTGGATGACTGATAAAAATATAATTTAACTCAAAAACAAATCAAGAGAGTATTTTTAAAAAATTATTGAAGCGACAAACTATTATATCAACTTGGATTAACTCTACTTAACCTACTTGATTGAAAGGATGAAATTAAAAACAAATTTTGAATAAAAAAATAAGTTGAGTAAATCTAAATTAATCTACTAAACTTGAGTTATAATACCGGGATAACATTATATTACAAAAATAAATTTGAGTTAATTGTTTTAACATGTTACTCAAGTCATAAAACATGATAACTTCATAGAAAAAATATAAAAAAATCATGGAATTCAATTCTTAATTAACCAATGTGGATGGATTAAATTAAAAAAAAAAATAATAATCCTAATAAACCTGTCTGTAAAGAGACTTGGATAACTCCATTAAATTTGCTTCATATCATACTTACTTACCCGAACCATTTTTCCGGCCTCCATGTTGACCAAGTTTACCTCTAGTAATTCGTGTTCAAATCGACAATTAATTAAGTGTCAAAACAAGCATTCCTCCCCCCCTCCAGATAGTAGTTATCTATGTTCAAGCATTTAGTTTATAAAATCATGGACTTCTGATTTCAAAAAATAAATAGAATCACTACCCTAAGATGAAACTCATCCATCTCCAAATATATATATAGCGTGAGGGAAGAGTGAGCAACCCTTTGCCCATACCCAAATTGACTACGGATATTATAATTTCTCTGTAGTAACTCTGTCGAGTTGCGTTAGTAACTCTGCGGAAGATATTACAGGTTTTTCCTAACCAGAAAGAGGCGATGAGAATTTATGATTTCTGTATTCTGAGATACTCCAACAGATCCTCGTTTGGTGTCTTAGACGAAGAGTCTATTTTGTACACTTGGAACACAGAAATTGCCTCGGATGTGAATCTATTCAGTCAAGCACTTGGAACCTTATAAATTTACATGAACTAAATGAACCAACGTAAGTACCATCTTTATCAGTAGGTTCAAATCAATTATAATTTTTTTGTTGCAGCTAAAAATGGTTCATTATATTTTTCTAATCTATTACCCCAACACAATTGATAAAATCAAAATGTTTGCAGGCATGGGAAAGTGGAATGATGGAAGAACTTTAAATCTGATAGATCCTATTCTCAAAAAGGGTTGTTTCAAGGAGTGCTATATTGATAAGATGTTTCCACATAGGATTACTATGTGTCCAAGAAAGTGTAGCAGATAGACAAACCATGGCTTCGGTTATTCTGATGATTAGTAATGATTTCTTTCTATTAAAAAATTAATATAAATTATATCTTTTATATTAAGTTTTTAGGTAAAATATTTTTTTGACAAGTTATTAGTCCCTTGTTAAATCAACAGTCACGAGTTCAAATCTCCAGACTCTTATTTTATTTGAATTTAAATACAAGATAGTATAGGGCCCCGTTTGTTTGCTGTAAAGTGGTTTCCTGGAAAGTAATTCCTGTAAAGTGAATTCCTGGAAAGTGGTTTCCTGAAAAGTGAATTCCTGGAAGGTGGTTTCTTGGAAAGTGAATTCCTGAAAGTGGTTTCTGGAAAGTGAATTCCTGAAAAGTGAATTCCGATGTTTGGCAATGTTATGGAAAATGAACTGGAAAACACTTTCCAGTTGTTTGTTTGTGTTATGGAAAAGGAATTGGAAAATAATTTATTAATAAATTAATTTTTTTTTCAAGATTATCTAATATATATAAAATATTTAATATAAAATATTTAATCACTTAAAATAAAAAAATGAAATCTAAAAAGTATAATGATGAATTTTTTTATTATATCCTATATTCATACATAGCTTATTTTATAAAATATAACAATATATGTCATATCATATTATAGAGAAATAAGCTTGTGAAATATTTTTTAAGTAAAACTTATTATTAATATATATTTTTTCCAATTTTAAAAGCTTAAAATAAGTTTTTTTAATTTTAAATCAAAATCTCAATGCAAAATTTTAATTTAGGGTGATTAAAAAAAATAGAATTTTTAAGATTTAAATTATTAGTTTTTGTGTTTTTTAATTGTTAATATCAGAATTATTATTTTTTTTATAAAAAATAATACTTTAACATGTTTCTATTTTTTTAAAAAAACAATAACTAGCTAGCTCGCGGAAAGTGTATTACGGTCCTTAAAACCGTAATACACTTTCCGGATTTTAAGCCTTAGGTTTTCCTTGGCTGGAAACAACTTTCCTGGAAAGTTGTTTCCGGTGTTTGGTAAACAACCGTAATACACTTTCCTGTGTTTGTTTGCTGGAAACTACTTTCCAGGAAAGTTGTTTCCAGCAAACAAACACTGGAAAGCAAGGAAAGTGAATTCCGGGAATTCACTTTCCTTGAAACAAACAAGGCCTAGGTTTGTATACAATTTTCAAGCACAAAAAAACTTTTAATTGAAATAATATATTAAAAAATAATATAAATTATATCTTGAGACCTCATCTAATATCTTATTTGACACGTTCTTTCATTATAATCAAAACCTCCATATTTCATGCACTCTGGTATGGAGGAACAAGATATTCCCTCCTCCAGATAGCAACCTACATCAACATGAAGGTCATTCACTAATCATGAAACATCTCCATCAGGTCAATCTTGAATTCGCTAAACGAATGGAGAACGATTTGATTGACTGAAGAACATGTCATTGAAACCTAAATAAAACCATATACAATTCCAAAACAATTTGTAATCACTCAAAAATACAAAAAATAAAAACAATAAAAAAACCTTTACGAACATGGATTTACGTTGTTCAATATAGTTAAAAGGGAAACACTATCTCTGTTAAGTTTTCCTCACAAAAACAAAGCCCTTAATACCGAAATCGACTCTTTTTATAGTCGAAATATGACAGGCTGAAATACTTTGTCTCTCTTATCATATGTTTGATAAGTTTGTCTCTCATCTCTTAACATTTAGGGACTGAAATATTGCGAAAGTTAATTTAGAGATTAAATATATGAACATAAAAGAATAAGGACTAATTTGCACAGTTAAATTTGCGATTAGAAAATTGAAATGAAATAAAGTTCAATGGCCAAAATTAAAAAAAAAAAGACATTGAAGGAAAAAAAGACAATAAATAATGAAATTAAAAGGAAATTGTCTCTTTTGTTTTAATTTATAGTGTTAACGTGAATGGTTGGGGGGGCCCTTGTATTTCATTTGCTAAGAGATCTCTAGAAGATCCGTTTCCAAGTTGCCAATCCTCGTCAAGGTAACCGAGTGCCATATATTTTATGGTCAATTCAAAGTAGGTGTCCTTGATTAAATAAATAGGAAAACAATTTCATTAATAAAAATAATAAATAAAAACAAGGGGCTTAGAACATAAAATAAATATATGGTGGTCATACCCACTTAACCATGTACGCAAGCACGGTGCCAATGGATTCTTCAAAACTAGTACTTCTACTTTCTTCGTTATTTCAGTCATTTTTTATTTTCTTATTTTTCGCTACTTTTGGAATCTTTTTATTTAACATATTTTTTTAAACAGTAATTAAATATATTTTTGGATATAATCTTCTATAATTTTGTAATTGGAGTTATTGTCATTTAGCCTTAAAATCTGTTTATTATTTTTTATGGTTTATATTATGGAACACGAATAGGCCTTGAAGCAATTCTTTACTTTGTGCAATATGATTAAACGGCAACACTATCTTAACGTGTTAGAGAATAAAATAAATTATATTCTGGAGTCTCACATAACAGCTTAAGCTTTTAGGTGAAATGATTCATTAACATAGTATTAGAGCTTTATTAACCCAACGGTCACGAGTTTGAATCTCACCACCCTCATTTAATTTGATACAAATCAAGCACAAGGTAGTGTGACCCTGTGCAAGTTTCAAGTCCACAAGTTTTTCACTTGAGAGAGTATGTTAAAGAATAATATAAATTATATTTTAGAGCTTCACCTAACAACTTAAACTTTTAAGTGAGATGATTCATTAACAGACCTTTTTATAGTTAAAACATGATAAGTCAACGCTTTCTCTCTCTTATCATATTTTTGATAACTTTATCTCTCATCTCTTTACATTTAGGGACTGAAGTAAATTTAGAGATGAAATATATGAACATAAAAATAAAGATTAAATTTGCTCAATTAAAAACTTGATGGATCAAATTGAAAGTTTTTAACGGCACTTAAAAGTAAAAATAAAAGAGCCTTTTTATGCTAATTTTTATCCTTGATATTATAATAACTTATTCTAACTATAATTTAAAACTTGATTTCATAACAATATTATTTAATATAACTACAAGATAATCTCAATCACATCGATGTAAGTGCATGCAACGCATAACGTACAATTTCCAGCATATAAAACCATGCCAATATAATTTGTGATTAGAAAATTGAAATTAAATAAAGTTCAATGATAAAAAAAAGAGACATTGAAGAAAAAAAAAGAGTCAAAAAGTAATGCAATTAAAAGGAAATTTTCTATTTTGTTTTAATCTATAGTGTTGACGTAGGGGGCTTTTATTTCATTTTCTAATAGATCTCTTTTGTTTTGGGATTGTTTTGGAATTTCCAAGTTGTGTATTTTTAAATATTGGGTTGGAGCAGATGCATTGAATTCGGCACCCTCATCTGCGAGGAAAAGAGCCCCCACTTGTCAATTCAATGTAGGTGTCCCTGATTAAATAATAAAAACGCTGAATACCATAAAATAAATATAAGGCTGTCAATACCACTTCACCTTCACCATATACGCAAGCACGGTGCCAATGGATTCTTCAACACTAGTGTTTCTACTTTCGTTGTTATACATCCTTCTATTCCACCCTTCTCTTTCCGCTGCTCAGCCAAACTTCAATAATTACAACTGTAACTCCAACAACGCCAGTAACTACACAACTAATAGCACTTACCAAAGAAACCTCAACAGTCTTCTGTCCTCCATGGCATCCGACGCTCAAATTGACTACGGATTTTACAATCTATCCGTCGGCGAATTTCCTGACCGTGTAAATGCATTTGCACTATGTAGAGGAGACGTTGCAGTTGATGTTTGTCGAAGTTGCGTTAATGACTCTACTCATAAGATCTTACAGGTTTGTCCTAACAAGATGGAGGCCTTTGGAGTTTACGAACTCTGCATGATTCGATACTCAAACAGATCTATATTCGGTGTTGTGGATGAAAAACCATCTATTTACCGGGCGAATCGAAAGAATGTTTTGGATGAAACTGTATTTAATGAGGCACTCCAAACATTATTTGCCAGACTTCAAGCCAAAGCTGCATCAGGGAACTCCTTAAAGAAGTTCGCATCTGGAAACCAAAGTGCTGGACTTGAAACAGTATATGCTATTGTTCAATGCACTCCTGATTTATCTGAGGGGCAGTGCTCCAGTTGCCTGCTTGAGCTTTTTCGATTGATCCCGAACTGTTGTGATGGGAACGTCAAAGGGAAGATTGGAGTTAGACTCATAACACCAAGCTGCAATTTGAGGTGGGAGATTGGAAAATTTTTTAATGGTACGCTAGAGATATTATCACCCCCATCTCTTCCTGCACCATCACAAGGTAGGACTTTGATTGTTATTAACCCCCTCCCCACTTTGATTTTGATGTTTTGATATAGTTTTTTTAATAGTTTACCCAGAAATCATTAATACGAATTAGAATTAGGTTAGAAAAAAATACTACCGTGTTTAATCAATTAATATTAAAAGTAGAGTAAATATTAAATAATATTAAAAGTAGAGTAAATATTAATTAATATTAAAAGTAGAGTAAATATTAATTAATATTAAAAGTAGAGTGAATTACAATAACCTTCTTCACATAATATAAAATTATAGAGATCATAAAAAAAAATAAATGCTTTAAAAAAGCCTTTTTCATATATAAAAACATATTACAGAAGCTTTTTACCAAAATGCATTTGAAAATATATTTAAATTAAAACATTAAACAAATGGGACTTGGTTACTTTATTAGTTCATCAGCAATATTAATTTCAGTCACTTTTTTATTTTTTCTATTTTTCGCTACTTTTGGAAATTTTTTTATTTAACATTTTCTTAAAACATTAATTAAATATATTTTAGATATAATTAAGGAGTTTTGTCAAAACATCAAAATTTTAATTTTTTTTCTATAATTCTGTAATAGGAGATATTATAATTTAGCCTTAAAAATCTGTTTATTATTTTTATGGTTTATAGTATGGAACATGATAGGTCTTGAATCTATTCCCTTAAAAGAAATTTTTTTTTGCTACGGATAAGCTTTTGCGAATCACCAGACCACAATTAGATTATTAAAAATTCAGGACCACAATGGTAAATTACACAGGAAAGAAGAACAGCACAGCAGTACGGACCATTGTCATTATTGTCATCCCAGCTGTCGGAGTTATGATACTCCTCATCTGCATCTGCCTATTCATAAGAACAAGAAAGGGAAGGGAAAAGGAAGGAGTTGAAAGTAAGATAGTATTTGTTTGTTGAATTGCATTGAAATAGTTCTTATTTTTTATTTGAAATATATATGTATATATATAAATATATATTTAACAATTTACGTTTCGTCCTTAATTTCTGATGCAATTATGTTTACATGCATGCTAACTTGTTTAACTTTTGAAGCTATGGAAGAAATAGAAAGTGCAGAATCATTGCAATTCGCGTTCAGCACCATTCGAGATGCAACAGAGGACTTTTCAGAGAAAAATATGTTGGGACAAGGTGGATTTGGTGCTGTTTACAAGGTAGTAAAGGATATACTGCTACTTACGTAGTAGTTAAATCGCAATGCTTGTGATTATTGAGGGATTAATGAATTGATATGATTTTAGGGAGTACTTCCTAGCGGACAAGAGATTGCTGTGAAAAGACTTTCTAAGGATTCTGGGCAAGGAGATTTAGAATTCAAAAATGAAGTCTTACTAGTGGCAAAGCTTCAACACCGGAATCTAGTCAGGCTTCTAGGTTTCTGCTTGCAAGGAATTGAAAGGCTTCTTATCTATGAGTTTGTGCCTAATGCGAGCCTTGATCACTTCATATTTGGTAAAGCTAGGAAGCAACTAATTTACAATTATATTATAAGAAATTGAGTCTGCTTTGAAATAGGTAGCACAAATGAATATTTCTCGTACTCCTTAACTACTTGTGTAAATTGAGCCATACGAATCCTTGAAATGTAGATCCAACCAAGCGTGTGCAATTGAACTGGGAAAGACGTTACAAGATAATTGGAGGAATTGCTCGAGGGCTTCTTTACCTTCATGAGGATTCTCGGCTTCGAATCATTCATCGTGACCTCAAAGCTAGCAACATTCTGTTAGATGAGGAGATGGATCCGAAAATTTCTGATTTTGGCATGGCAAAGTTGTTCGTAGTGGATCAAACTCAAGGCAATACAAGTAGAATTGTGGGAACATAGTAAGTATCTGAACATGATTATCATTATTAAGTTCATCTTTTATTGCATTCTATCAAAGAATAAGAAATGACAAATCCCAGCAATATAAATGATGTTATTTATTCTCAACGTTGTCAAATCTAATAATTTTGAACTTTTTGTTGATGATAAACAGTGGCTATATGGCTCCAGAGTATGCAATGCAAGGACACTTCTCAGTCAAGTCAGACGTATTTAGTTTTGGCGTGCTAGTTTTGGAGATTGTGACTGGTAAAAAAAATAGTTTTCGCAATGGAGATGACATAGAGCACCTTATGAGCCATGTAAGTGGAACCATCAAACATTCACAGACATTATATAAGGCTTCAATACTATGAATTCACTTTGGATAAATTTTGTAGGCATGGAAAAACTGGAGGGAAGGGACTGCTCAAAATATAATAGATCCTGTTTTGAGTAATGGCTCAGCAACAGAAATGATGAGATGTATCCACATTGGGTTACTATGCGTTCAAGAAAATGTAGCTGACAGGCCGACAATGGCTTCAGTAGTTCTTATGCTAAGCAGCTCTTCCCTCACATTGCAAATACCTTCTCAACCTGCATTTTTTATGGGCAACAACACATATCACTCAGATATGTCATCCTCATTGGAGCATAACTCAAGGGTGACTGATCAATCCTCGCTATCTGAATCTGAACGTATCCCTCTGTCTCGAAACGAGGTTTCAATTTCTGAGTTGTATCCTAGATAACTTAAATATGTTTTGTCAGTCATTTGAATGTTTCGATTGAGATATTGGTGTTCATCTCAATTTCCCGAGCAATAATTTCTATAGATCTCAATTAAAATTTAGAAGAGTTTTTCACTAATTGATTAATGAGAATATTGGTGTCCATCTTTGATTGTAGTGCCTCTCATTTTATTGAGAGATAAATTGGTGATTGACAATTATTGTTTGACTACAAATTACATTGATCAAGAAATAAGATATTTTACACGCATTGAATGTTGTGTGTGTTTGCACCATCGAACATTGGTTAGAAAAAGTTGCACAAACTTTGTATAAAAACATCCACTTATAAATAATATATCATAAAAAAATATTATGTGCGTGGAAAAGAAGGAATTAATGTTTTCATGGATATATTTGAGTTGAGTTTAGACCTACAACTCCAGGGGCTGTCGTGAATTGTCATCGCGTTATGTAGACCCTAGTCCAAAATTGCTTTTCACTCATTTATGTTTGAGATTTTTTTTCCATAGTATTTCTTATTTCAATAAATTAAACAGGTTATTTTTCTTAGACAAGTAAATAAAATATTTTTATAGTACTTGAGTGATATTTAATTATATATAATTTGAGACGTCGAGTGAAAAATCAAAGTATTCACCAGTCCACGATTTCTTGTTTGAGATAACCAACTTGCTCCAATCGTCCACTTGAATTATTTAATGATTGATGTCTATAAAAAGTGAACAAATTTCTGGGTATCGACAAGACAATAATGTATTCAAGGCGGCTTGCCTTTAATCAGTTGCATCTCGATCAATTGTTTTCTAGTTATGAAATTTCGAAGTGCCATCGTAATATTATATGGACCCGTGAAGAGAGAGTGGGGTAGACTAGTATTGAATTTTGTTTTCAATCATCATCTCGTCTCTGTCCATTGCAGCTTGCACCATTTTTAGTCAACACGACAACGGCTGCCTAAATGAAGCACCATTTTAGGCCGCGGCCATCCTCAAATACCCGAAAGTTCAAAGAGTGTTTTCTTATTCATGGTTTTGAACCTAGAGATTAAGAAAATAAACACCCGAATTCTTCTCTCTATCCTCCAAAACGGTACATAATGACTAAAAAAATTAATGAACTTATTATTAGAATAATATGGTTTTTTAACATGAGCTATTAAACATTATGAGATTAAATGAGGATAGTTCAGTTTTATTTTTTATGTTTTAAATTCATGGTGTAAGGATTGTATTGCCCCTTAAACTATTTTTAAAATAGACAATTCTATATTTTTATATTACCCTTACAGAATTATATCTACTTTATCTCTTATATAAGTAGTGTACAAATTGTAATAGCCTTAAAAAAAGTTGTTGCCCATAATAAAAAAACAATGACAAAAATAAAATAAAAGGAGCCAGCGTGGGTAGAAAAAAATCAATTTGGAAATTTTGGTTGTTTTCGCAAGTTCAATCATATCTCTTTTGTTCCAAAAATAGAGGAAAATACAGATTTAAGGCAAAACTAATTTATCATTGGATAAATCTGTATAAAAATTAAGTTGAACGACATAATTATATTTTTATGGGTTGATTCGATTTAATCGTCAACCAATTTAAAGTTTAATTATGATCAGGATCCAATTGAAGGATTTAATTAAGTGCAAGGACTTAATTATACTTTAAATTGTTCAAATTAATTTTATTAAGGGCTTAATCAATGAGAAACCAAGTTCTTGAATTTAATTCCGGCTCAATTAATGAGAATAGAATTTTTGGAGACCGATTGAATATTTTTTAGTCAATTATGCGAAATCAGGGACCAAATTGAACGAATTGAGAATCCAATGGTCAATTAAGGGTTAAAACGGGCAAATCAGAAACCAGAGACCAAAATAAAAAAGGCGCGCACATTTAAAGTTGCTATTGAAATTTTGACGGGGATACAATTGCATAAAATTAAAAGTTTAAAACTAATTAGGGGTGCAATTGAACCAATCAAACATTGAAGGACCAAATTGCAAAACCAAAACTCTGCAACACACGGCCTCTGCTAATTTGTAGAGGCCGTGGCAACCCACGGCCTCTGCAAAGAATTTGCAGTCTGCAAATTCGTTTCTTTGGAGTCTGCAAATTCTTTGCAGAGACAGTCTCTGCAATTGGAGAGGAGGCAGAGGCAAGAGCTGCCTCTACCCCCATAAATAGAGGGAAACGAACGGAGAAAAGGAGGGGGAAAGAAACGGGAAAAGAAATGGAAAGAAAAGAAGAAAAAAGAAGAGAATGAGTTTTATGCAGAGAGGAGAAAAACTAAGAGAAAACTAAACAAAAAAAACATAAAACACGAAGAAAAAAAACAGTTCTTCTTCTTCCCTCTCTCTCGGTCTACAGGCCCCGCTCTCTCTCTCTAAAAAAACCAGTCAAGCTCTCACTCTCCCTCTCGGTCAGCAACTCCAGCCACCGTCTCCGACCACCTTGCATCACCCCTTCATCGACAGAAACTTCCCCCTCCACGCCAGACGCCCAGCCGTGTTCTCAGGCGAAGCCAGCAGCAACGGCGAGCTCGAACCAGTAGCAGACCGGCGACTTCCAACGCCTTCTCCGGCCACCAAAGGCCACCGTTGACGACGCCACTACGACAGGAATCATCACCTAGACACCCTCTACCCAACTGTGCTAGCAGGTGCGCCTTTCGTCTCAGTCGAAAAATCGACTGTCATCGTCTTCTTCGTCCCTGCATGAGCAGCGGGACGCGATTTGCGTCCCACTGTTCATGTGGGCTGGTTTGAGATGGGCCGGGCTTTGCGCCCGGCCCACGACCAGAAGCCCGAACCAAGTTGTTTGGGCTTCCAGCCCGTGAGGACTGCAAGCCCAGCCCAAATATATTTGGTCTCCTAGCCCAAAACCATTTGGGCTTCCAGCCCGTGAAGACTGGATGCCCAGACCAAAACAACTTGGGCTTCCAGCCCACAAACATGTGGGCTTCCAGCCCACGATGGCTGGAAGTCCAGCTATACCCTTCTGGGCTTCCAGCCCTCAGCCCACTCAGGATGGGCTGTCAGCCCACTTTGGCTGACAGCCCAGCCCAGAAAAAAAAGAAAAAAAATTAAAAAATACAAATTGACAAAAAAGAAGTATTTTTTCTACTATTATTATTACAAAAAAAATAATAAAAAAATGTATTTGTTTTTTTGCATACGGCCAAATTCCATGATGTTTCCATACATATTTTTCGTAAAAATTATGTTCCATATTTCTCATATTTTGAAACGAAAATTGGATATCGTAACCGGTTTATGATTATCCTTTGGAATTTGGCCAAAATATCAAAAATAATTATAAATATTTTTGTTTCATCCATCAGGATGTAAATTTACATTGTAAAGTACACCAGCGGATAATTTTTTTTTCTTACTACGGTGTAAATTTATATTGTAAAGTACACCCGTTGATAAAAAAAAAGATTTTTACTACGGTGTAAAATTACATTGTAAAGTACATCCGTAGATAAAAAAAATGTTTTTTTTTTAATGCAGTGTACAAATTTGAACTTGGAAAAACAATCAAATAACAATGCAGCTTACCTTAGATAGGGTGCACTGGGGGGTGATGCGTCTTTCCCTTGCACAACAAGTCCCCTTACCCAAGACTCTCGCAGACCAATAAGTTTCCTAGTGACCGTAATACTAGGTGGCGACTCCTAATAATTATAGTCGTAAATTTTACGGCTATAAACAACCCCATTTTCACCGCGCGTCGTTGTCTCCCCCAAATCAAGAGGTGATGGCGGGGCGCGAAGCGCGTACAAAAATCGCCGTCGCGACAATATGATTCATATTATTCTCTAACAGCATGGGTATAGGAGACGAAGGAGAGGATCTTCTAACCTATGTAAGTATCAACACTGCTTAATTTTATTGATTCTGTTTGAATAATATGCATTAACTTCATCTAAATTTTTGCAGTCATGGAGAAAATGGAATGAAGGGACACCTTTAGACATAATAGATCCCACCATGAATGATGACCCAAGAAGTGAAATTATGAGATGCATCCACTCTGAGTTCAGGAAAAAGAAACCCTTAGACCAACTATGGCTAAAGTTTCTATGATGCTTAGTATCTATGCACTAAGCATAGATACTAAACATTTGATGGACCCTCAAAACCTACCAATTATGGCTAAAGTTTCTATGATGCTTAGTATCTATGCACTAAGCATAGATACTAAACATTTGATGGACCCTCAAAACCTGCATTTTCTATGCACAGAGAAGACACGTTTTCGTCATTGGTTAACCGAGTCTGAGGAGTCCAGAACTAAATCTTCCCAGGGTCTATATATATATATATGATCTGTGTAATACAATAATACATAATGAAGATGCTGTGTTTTCAAAATTTAGTTAGAAGGTTGTGTTTGGTATTATAAAAATTATATGCTAAAAGAAAAGATAGTGTCTAATAATCACATGTGAAGAAAAGTGTTTAATAAATTTAGAATTAAACTAGATTATTGTTAGACTGTTGGTTAGATTAAATTTTTTTTAATATAAAAAATATTCAGGTGCTACAAATATGGTTTTTAGATGAGAAAAATTAATTGTATGAGAATTGACTTCATAAATTGTATGGCAAACCTAAAAACAACCTGGATGACTGATAAAAATATAATTTAACTCAAAAACAAATCAAGAGAGTATTTTTAAAAAATTATTGAAGCGACAAACTATTATATCAACTTGGATTAACTTGTCTTAACGTGCTTAATTGGATGATGAAATTAAAAACAAATTTTGACTAAAAAAATAAGTTGAGTTAATGTAAATTTTGACTAAACCTAAGTTATAATACCGAGATAATATTTTATTCCAAAAATAAACCCGATTCAATTGTTTTAACATGCGACTCAAGTCATAAAACCATGATAACTTCATAGAAAAAATATAAAAAATCATGGAATTCAATTCTTAATTAACCAATGTGGATGGATTAAATTAAAAAAATAAAAATAAAAAAATCCTAATAAACCTGTCTGTTAAGAGACTTGGATAACTCCATTAAATTTGCTTCATATCATACTTACTTACCTGAACCATTTTTCCGGCCTCCATGTTGACCAAGTTTACCTCTAGTAATTCGTGTTCAAATCGACAATTAATTAAAGTGTCAAAACAAGCATTCCTCCCCCCCCTCCAAATAGTAGCTATCTATGTTCAAGCATTTAGTTTCTAAAATCATGGACTTCTGATTTCAAAAAATAAATCTAATAAATCTAAGCCATTTTCTGGTTTATCATGGACAAATCAATGGTGTAAGACATTAATTAAAAATAACACATTAAATTAACTTGATTAAAAAATCATATAGTTCAGAACTTCCAATCATGATTTCTTGACATGGTCTTTCATTACAATCAAAACCTCCATATTTCATGCACTCTTCTACGGAGGAACAAGATATTCCCTCCTCCTGATAGCAACCTACATCAACATGAATCATCTTCAGCAGGTCAATCTTGAATTCTCCATCTCGAACCCTCCATTAGTAAGATTTCAAATCCTTAGTTACTCATCGTTTTCTGTCTTCTACCAGCCGTCACACATATGATTTAAATAAAGGTATTTTATGCAATGAAGTCCAAAATCCATTGATTGAACCAGAGTTTATTCCATCTACGAGGTAATTGAATGATAATTAGCATATTTGACTAAATAAATTGTAATCAATTATCCCACCATAGCTAATTAATTGAACGAGCAATATATGTCTTGGCATCAATGCTCATTTTATTGAAAAAAAACTTAATTTTGGTAATACACACACCTATTTTTATTAACTCCAAAATTGCTTTTCATTCATTTTTGGTTGACATTTCCCCCCCATAAATACTGATGATAACTGAATAAAAGTAATTATTATTCTATGACCTGAGTATAATTAGCTACTTCTTATGTCAATAAACTAAACAGATTATTTTTCTTAGACAAGCAAATAAAATATTTTTATAGTTCCTGAGTGATATTTAATTATATATAATTTAAGACGTCGAGTGAAAAAACAAAGTATTCACCAGTCCACGATTTTCCCCTGTATAGAAAACTTCCTCCATATGCCTGCTGCGGTGACTTCATCATTAGATACACCGTACGTGCTCCAATCGTCCACTTGAATTATTTAATGATTGATGTCTATAAAAAGTGAACAGAGCAGATTTCTGGGTATCGACAAGACAATAATGTATTCAAGCCGGCTTGCCTTTAATCAGTTGCATCTCGATCAATTGTTTTCTAGTTATGAAATTTCGAAGTGCCATCGTAATATTATATGGACCCGTGAAGAGAGAGTGGGATAGACTAGTATTGAATTTTGTTTTCAATCATCATCTCGTCTCTGTCCACAGCAGTACGGACCATTATCTTCAAGGAAATGACCCCCCACTTGTCATGTGTTTAGAATTTATAAACTTTGGATTGCTATTGAACCTCGTTAAGGGGATCCGTTTTCCAAGTTGCCAACCATCGTCAATGTACCGAGTGCCATATATTTTATGGTCAATTCAAAGGTGTCCTTGATTAAATAAATAAGAAAACCGCTTAATTAATAAAAAAATAAAAACAATGGGCTTATGCCATAAAATAAATATAAGGCTGTCATACCCACTTCACCATGTACGCAAGCACGGTACCCATGGATTCTTCAAAGCCAGTGCTTCTACTTTCGTTGTTATACATCCTTCTATTCCAACCTTCCCTTTCCGCTGCTCAGCCGAACTTCAATCGTTATAACTGTAACTACAACAATGTCAATAACGACACAACTAGTAGCACTTACCAAAGAAACCTCAAAAGTCTTCTGTCCTCCCTAGCATCCGACACTCAAATTGACTACGGATTTTACAATCAATCCGTCGGCGAATTTCCAGACCGTGTAAATGCAATTGCTCTATGTAGAGGAGACATTGCAGTTGATGTTTGTCGAAGTTGCGTTAATGACTCTACTCGAAAGATCGTAGAGGTTTGTCCTAACAGGATGGATGTAATTGGAGTTTACGAATTCTGTATGATACGATATTCAAACAGATCTATATTCGGTGTTGTGGATGACCAGCGATATTTATTCACGACGAATTCAAATTATGTTTTCGATGAAACTGTATTTAATCAGTCACTCCAAACATTATTTGCCAGACTTCAGGCCAGAGCTGCATCAGAGAGCTCTTTAAAGAAGTTCGCATCTGGAAACCAAGGTGCTGGAGATGAAACAGTATATGCTATTGTTCAATGCACTCCTGATTTATCTGAGGGGCAGTGCTCCACTTGCCTGCTTAAGCTTTCTAGTATGATCCGGACCTGCTGTAATGGGGAAATCAAAGGGAGGATTGGAGCTAGACTCTCAGTTCCAAGCTGTAATTTGAGGTGGGAGCTTCGAAAAATTTTTAATGGTACGCTAGAGATATTACCGCCGCCGCCGCCGCCGCCACAAATATTATCACCCACATCTCCTCCTGAACCATCACAAGGTAGGACTTGGATTGTTGTTAACCCCCTCCCGCACTTTGATTTTCATGTTTTGATATAGTAATTTAATAGTTTACCCTGAAATCATTAATACGAATTAGAATTAGGTAAGAAAAAAAAAACTACGTGTGTTTATACCGTGTTTAGTCAATCAATAATAAAATTAGAGTAAATATTAATTAATATTAAAAGTAGAGTGAATTACAATAACCTTCTTGACATAATAAAAAATTATAGAGATCATAAAATAAATTTAAAGCTTTAAAAAAACATTTTTCATATTCATGCAGGAATGAAGAGCAACACATCAACACGGATAATTGTCATTACTGTCATCCTAGCTGTCGGTCTTATGGTACTCGTCATCTGCATCTGCCTATTCATAAGAAAAAGAATGCAAAGGGAAAAGGAAAGAGTTGAAAGTAAGATAGCATTTGGTTGTTGACTTGCATTGAAATAATTAATATTTTTTCTTAAAAATACATTATTTAACTCCAAGCAATTTACTTTTTGTCCTTAATTTCCAACACAATTATCTTTACATGCATGCTAACTTGTTTAATTTTTGAAGTTGAGGATGAAATAGAAAGTGCAGAATCACTGCAGTTCACGTTAAGCACCATTCGAGTTGCAACAGAGGACTTTTCAGAGAAAAATATGTTGGGACAAGGTGGATTTGGTGTTGTTTACAAGGTATAAAAGATACACTGCTACTTACATTTAGTTAAATTGCAATGCTTGAGATGATTGAGGGATTAATGAATTGATATGATTTAAGGGAGTACTTCCTAGCGGACAAGAGATTGCTGTGAAAAGACTTTCTAAGGATTCTGGGCAAGGAGATTTAGAATTCAAAAATGAAGTCTTACTGGTGGCAAAGCTCCAACACCGAAATTTAGTAAGGCTTCTAGGTTTCTGCTTGCAAGGAATTGAAAGGCTTCTTATCTATGAGTTTATGCCTAATGCGAGCCTTGATCACTTCATATTTGGTAAAGCTAGGAAGCGCCTAATTTACAATTATATTATAAGCAATTGAGTCTGCTTTAAAATAGGAAGCACATATGAATATTTCTCGTACTCGTTACCTACTTGAGTAAGTTGAGCCATATGAATCCTTGAAATGTAGATCCAACCAAGCGTGTGCAGTTGAACTGGGAAAGACGTTACAAGATAATTGGAGGAATTGCTCGAGGGCTTCTTTACCTTCATGAGGATTCCCGACTTCGAATCATTCATCGTGACCTCAAGGCTAGCAACATTCTGTTAGATGAAGAGATGAATCCAAAAATTTCTGATTTTGGCATGGCAAGGTTGTTCGTAGTGGATCAAACTCAAGGCAATACAAGTAGAATTGTGGGAACCTAGTAAGTATCTGAACATGATAAAACAACATAATTACGAATTATCAAGCTCATCTTTTATTGCACTGTATCAAAGAAGAAGAAATGAAAAATCCCAACAATATAAATGATGTTAAACATTGTCGAATCTAATAATTTTGAACTTTTCGTTGATGATAAACAATGGCTATATGGCTCCAGAGTATGCACTGCAAGGACAATTCTCGGTCAAGTTAGACGTATTTAGTTTCGGCGTGCTAGCTTTAGAGATTGTGACTGGTAAGAAAAATAGTTTTCGCAATGGAGATGACATAGAGCACCTGATAAGCCTTGTAAGTGGAATCATCCACCATTCACATAGTATATAAATCTTTATACTGATATTTGCAAGCCATTTAATACTGTGAATTCACTTGGATACATTTTGTAGGCATGGAGAAACTGGAGGGAAGGGACTGCTCAAGATATTATAGATCCTGTTTTGAGTAGTAGCTCAGCAACAGAAATGATGAGATGCATCCACATCGGGTTACTATGCGTTCAAGAAAATGTAGCTGACAGGCCAACAATGGCTTCAGTAGTTCTTATGCTAAGCAGCTCTTCCCTTGCATTACAAATACCTTCTCAACCTGCATTTATTATGACCAGCCGCACATATCAATCAGATATGTCATCATCATTGGGGCAGAATTCAAGGGTGACTGATCAGTCCTCACTATCTGAATTTGAACGTATCCCTTTGTCTAGAAACGAGGTTTCTATTTCTGAGTTGTATCCTAGATAATTTAAATAAGTTGTGTGGTTTTAGTCAGTCATTTGAATGTTTGGATTGAGATAAATATTTTACATGAAATCAATGTTTTAATCACCTTTGAATATCATCACTTCTATTTTTTCTAATAAAATTAACTCAAAATTTAATTAATGATTTTTTAATGTCTTAATTAGAATGATAATTTCTTTTTTGCATATTTTCCAATTCATTTTTTTTGTCATCATTAATATTGTTGAAAAAAAAGGAAATCCCAGTGTGCGACCATGCGTTTTGTACATCAATTTTATGACAACTTCTTATTATTCATACATAACTAGATTATGAAACATTTTACTTTTTGAATGTTCCGTATCATTGTTATGAAAAGATAGTAATTGGGTTACTTTTTTTTAAATTATAAAATAATAATTAATAGAGACAATTATGTTATGAAAACCTAAAATTTTACTTCAGAATTACTTTATTTTCCCATCTCTATCTATTTAACTAAATATTTTATAGCTCTTCTATATTTACTCTTGCGCTAAAAGACACTAACTAAACCTATCAAAAACAATATCTATCCTTATGTTATGTCTTATACTATATACTTAAAATTTAAATACTAAGTCCAAACTATTCATAACTTGCAAAAGGTCCGCATCTCTCTAAAAGAAACCCGAAGAATAGACATTTTGTGCCTTTAATCCAATGGGTTGTCGATGAATTGCCATCCCCTTATGTAGCCCCAATTTTTATTAAGTCCAAAATTGCTTTTCATTCATTTTTTGGCTGAGATGTTTTTTTCCATAAATACTGATGATAACTTAATAAAAGTAATTATTATTCTATGACTTGAGTATAATTAGCTATTTCTTATTTCAATTAATTAAACAGATTATTTTTCTTAGACAAGCAAATAAAATATTTTTATAGTTCCTGAGTGATATTTAATTATATATAATTTGAGACGTCGAGTGAAAAATCAAAGTATTCACCAGTCCACGATTTCTTGTTTGAGATAACCAACTTGCTCCAATCGTCAACTTGAATTATTTAATGATTGATGTCTATAAAAAGTGAACAGAGCAGATTTCTGGGAATCGACAAGACAATAATGTATTGAAGGCGGCTTGCCTTTAATCAGTTGCATCTCGATCAATTGTTTTCTAGTTATGAAATTTCGAACCATCTCGTCTCCGTCCATTGCAGCTTGCACCATTTTTAGTCAACACGACAGTGGCTGCCTAAATGAAGCACCATTTTAGGCCGCGGCCATCCTCAAATACTGAAAGATTAGGAAAATAAACACCCGAATTCTTCTCTTTATCCTCCAAAACGATAGATTAGATACTGATTAAAAGTGCATTTTCTTACATCTTTCTGCACCTACCTTCTCTAGCCATAGCTTCTTGTACTATGAACGTGCTAATGGTGGAGGTAAGTACACGACTAACAGTCTCTTGTCGCTCACCACAACATTATAAATACGATTTCAATACCCAAATTGACTCCGGATTTTACATTCTCTCTGGTGGTCATACTTGATGAATTTAGTATGTTCACAGCAACTTGTTTATTTCATTAATGTGCTGTGGCTTTTATAGCCATTATACAATATGTTTCCTATTACAATTCTATGTCCCAAAGCATATCTGATAAGTATGGAATTACAGTGTTCAATTACTATCAAACTAGTTTACATAAAAGGCATCTATTTCTGATGATATTCAACACTCCCCCTCAAGTTGGTGCGTAGATGTTTTGCATATCCAACTTGTCCAGAATTCCATGAAAGGCTTGACTTGATAAGGCTTTGGTAAGGATGTCCGCCAATTGATCTTGGGATCGGACATGAGGAACTTCAATCAGTTTTGCTTCTAATTTTTCTTTGATGAAATGTCTATCAATTTCTACATGCTTCGTTCTATCATGTTGAACGGGATTATGAGCAATGTCACACGCTGCCTTGTTGTCGCAATATAGTTTTATTGGAGATGCTATCGGAATATTGAGTTCCTGTAATAGATTTTTAATCCATAATAGTTCACATACACCTTTAGCCATTCCTCTATATTCTGCTTCCGCGCTAGATCTTGCTACCACTTCCTGTTTCTTGCTCCGCCATGTAACCAGATTTCCTCCAACAAAGGTTAAGTATCCCGCAGTTGAACGTCGATCATCAATTGATCCAGCCCAGTCTGCATCAGTATATCCTTCAACTGATAATGATGATCCCTTAGTGAACATGATTCCTTTTCCTGGAGAAGACTTCAAATATCGCAGGATTCGGATCACAGCATCCATATGTTCTTCACTGGGTGAGTGCATAAATCGACTCACAACACTAAGAGAGTAGGCTAGATCAGGCCGAGTATGCGCGAGATACATCAATCTCCCTACAAGCCTTTGGTATCGTTCTTTATTTGCAGGAATTTGATTTGAATTCATAGTCAATTTAATACTTTCCGCAGCAGGTGTATCACTTGGTTTGCACCCCAACATGCCGACTTCATGTAGTAAATCAAGTGTATATTTTCGTTGTGATAAGAACATACCTTGTTTAGATCTTAACACCTCGATTCCCAGAAAATACTTCAATGGTCCAAGATCCTTCATCTCAAATTCACGAGAGAGGTAGGTCTGCAAAGCTCGTCGTTCATCGTCATCATCCCCCTCGCTACGTATCATATCGTCAACATATATAATTAGCACTCGTGAGCTTTCCGCTATTATGTTTCATGAAGAGAGTGTGATCAGCATTGCTTTGTCGATAACCAAAGGTCTTCATTGAATTTGTAAATCTGCCAAACCATGCTCGCGGTGATTGCTTTAAACCATACAATGATTTTTTCAATCTGCACACCTTTTTGCTTCCTTTATTTTGCAACTCACATCCCGGAGGTAACTCCATATAGACTTCCTCTTGGAGGTTCCCATGCAGGAAGGCATTTTTTACGTCAAACTGATGTAGTGGCCAATCAAGATTTACTGACTAATGATAAGAGTATACTGAACCGTATTAATTTTGGCCATCGGGTGCGTAATGTTTCTGCATAATCAATCCCATATGTTTGACTATATCCCTTCGCTACGTAGTCGTGCTTTTAAACCTCTCGATGCCACCGTCCCGCTTTGTATTTAATTGTGAAGATCCATCGGCATCCTACTGGTTTCTTTCCGATTGGCAAATCGGTTACCTCCCATGTTCCATTTTTGTGTAAGGACTTCATTTCTTCATTCATTGCTTCTTTCCACTTGGAGTCTTTCAAGGCCTCCTCGCACTGTTAGGTACATGTACAGTAGATAATTGATTTGCAAATGATTCATATGTCTTTGATACTCTATGATAGGAAACATAATTATTTAAAGGGTACTTAGAAGTAGAGTTAAGGACCGGTTCATAATTACGTTTGGGGACTCCCCTTGTGGTACGGTTAGGGAGTTTTCGAGGAGGGAGTTCATGACTTACTATGGATTCTGTGACTGGGGGTGAGTCATGAAGAGAAGTAGAACTATCGGGTGGAGACAATTGATGGTGAGATCGGTGAGTATCAGCTATATTATCATGATCATACGATTGCTGCTCATTTTCTTGTTCGTGTTCATCGTTTGCACTTGTTTCAGCTTCATTTCTTCCACTAGTTCCAGTAATTTCAACACCTGCAGATTTTTTTCTTGCAACCTCATTAAGTGCAGGTTCTATGTTTTCAGCAGATGTAGATGTTCTGCTTTCTCCGTTTTCGGCTGCAGTATCTGTACCTGTAGGTTCTTTTCCAAGAATTTGCAATTCTTCTCCGTTTTCAGGTGGATGACTTAGCCACTGCAAGTCTTCAATACTCATACTTTGCTCCCCCCCGAGTTGCGATTGCAGTAGCGAATAAAAACATTTGCAGTTCATGGAATTGAACGTCCATGGTGACATGGATTTTGCGAGTTGTGGGATGAAAACACCTGTACCCCTTTTGATGAAGACCATAGCCAACAAAAACACATTTTAGTGCACGGGGTTGCAATTTGTGACGAGATGCACTTGGTATGTGCACAAATGCAGTGCAGCCGAAAACTTTTGGTGGGAGGTTTGGCATGGATGGTATGGACAAGCTTTGATTTAAGGTTTCGATGGGTGTTTGGAAGTCCAGGCTGCGAGATGGGATTCGGTTGATCAGATAGGATGCAGTAGTAAGTGCTTCCCCCCAATAATAAAGAGGCATATGGGCATCAAATAGTGTGGCGCGGACCATTTCCAGGAATTGACGATTTTTTCTTTCTGCCACCCCATTTTGTTGAGGGGAAGAGGGACAAGTTGTTTGATGGATAATGCCATGGGTATGTAAAAATTGTTTCAGCTCATGGTTTACAAACTCTCCACCATTATCAGTACGGAAAATTTGGATGGGAGTCTTATATTGGGTTGCAACCATTGTATGGAAACTCTGTATAAATAATGAGCAAACTTCCTCGCTTTGTTTTCATCAAATACACCCATGTCATGCGATCGTGATCATCAATAAACGAAACAAACCATCTTGATCCATTAAGTGTAGGAATTTTGGTCGGTCCCCAAACATCTCGAGTGTATGATCATAAAAGGAAAAACACTTTTATTCAAACTTGTCGGTAAGAACTTCGGTGACTTTTTTGCTAATGCGCAAAACTTCACATTGAAACATTGATGGAGAATTAGTAACAAATAATTTTGGGAACAAATGTTTTAGGTACCCAAATGAAGAATGTCCAAATTGTTTGTGTAGTAACCCATATAGCCGATGCGTAAGTAGAGGTTGAACCAGAGGCACCATCGTCTTCTTCAATACTACTCGTCCCGAGCAAGTGCATTTGATGAAGCCGGGCGTGAGATCAAGATAATATAGCTTTCCTCTCCTAATACCACACCCAATTGTCCTCCGTGTCTTGATATCCTTAAAGACACAATAGTCGAGCCAAAATATCACAACACAGCTTTAGGAATTTTTGTGATCCGGGATACGGACAATAGATTGAAATTGAGTGAGGGGAACCACAAGTACAGATATCTAAATTTAGATTATTAAGAGAAAGAGAGCATTCACCAATAACTTCAGTCGGGGTTCCATTGGTCGTGGAAACAAAGATGGGTTTCGAGAGGGTTTAATCATGGAAATAGAAGTATCGGGATGACATATGATCAGCTTGATCCTGAATCAATAATCCATGAACATGAACCAGTAGGTGCAGCAGTGTTTTTGAAAGACTTACCTGGAGAGCTTGATGAAGTGTGTAGGGCAGCAGAGTCTGATGTTGCTTCTCCATGATTTCCAGTTAATGCATCTCCAGGGGTTCCAGTAGTTGCACATGCAGTAGATGCCATGGGGTTACGTTTGCTTGGTGCTTTGGCAGGATCCCACCATTCAGGGATAGCCTATTAAATCATAGCATCGAGATTTTGTATGTCCTGTGCCACCACAATGTGTGCATGATCTGGGTGGTCCGGATGTCCCACGATTTTTACTGCCACTTTCAAAACTTTTACTGCCAATTTCAAAACTTTGAGATATTTGCCCCCGGTTTTTACTGCCAATATCTAGAAAATTTTGGGACATTTGCCCCCGGTCTGTGGAAGGCTGAGAGGGTATATTTGCCCCCGGTCTTTGGCCATACGAAGGATGCCGTCGTGTGGCTGGGCTTCGACGGGATATCAGGACTGCAGAATCAGAGGTCATAGAATCCTCTTTTGTGATGGTTCTCCGATTGGCTTCCCGGCGTACATATGCATAGGTATGTTCTAGATCCCAGTTTGAATCCATACGAAGGATCTCTCCTCTCACTTGTTCAAACTCAGCGTCGAGTCCATTCAGAAAGATATGGATTCGTAATTTCTCAATTGATTTTTTGTATGCAGTGACATCTTCGGGGTCTTTCATGATCACTTTGTCACGATAATCAAGTTCTTGGAAGATTTCAACAAGTTCGCCATAATATGTTGCCAGTGCACGACCATTTTGACGGAGGGAAAACGCCCTTTGATTTAGGGCAAATATCTGGGTTTCATCGTTTCCATCGTAGAAGGCTTTGGCCAAGGCACTCCAGATTTCTCGAGCAGTACGAATTCGAATGTATCTTTTCATAATTCCAGAAGTCATTGATGTGAGTAACCAACCTTTAACCTTTTGATTTTCAGCATACCATTTGGGATATAAGGGATCTTTGGCTTCGGGTTGAGGGGAATCTCCCATAATGTAGTCCAGCTTCTCTCGTCCAGCTATGTGCATTTCAATGATTTGGGACCAAATATCATAGTTGGTTTCATTGAGGATTATACCAAACGATTAAACCCGAATTCTCGGTTTGTACGTGTATGACTGGAGAAGGGGATTTGGTGGTTGAATCGGTGTCCATTGTGTTTCAAGGGGTTCTGTAATTTGGTGATACAAAATTTCTGGGTTCTTGATGAATTCGGGTTCTGCAAATTTTGGGTTTCTTTATGATTTCGGGTTTCAGTAATTTCTGGGATTTCTTGTAATGTCCGGGTGTGTAGAATTTCGGGTGAATTTGGGTTTCTTTGTGTATCCGGGATTTCGGGTGAATTTGGGTTTTCGGGATGTCTTGCAATTTTCGGGTTTCTTTGCACTTTCTGGGTTTCTTGGCAGCAGATTCTTGGTGGTGGATTTCGGATGGAATTTTGTGGTTTAATTTTTGTTTTGTGTGATAGGCTCTGATACCATGATGAATTTAGTATGTTCACAGCAACTTGTTTATTTCATTAATGTGCTGTGGCTTTTATAGCCATTATACAATATGTTTCCTATTACAATTCTATGTCCCAAAGCATATCTGATAAGTATGGAATTACAGTGTTCAATTACTATCAAACTAGTTTACATAAAAGGCATCTATTTCTGATGATATTCAACACTCCCCCTCAAGTTGGTGCGTAGATGTTTTGCATATCCAACTTGTCCAGAATTCCATGAAAGGCTTGACTTGATAAGGCTTTGGTAAGGATGTCCGCCAATTGATCTTGGGATCGGACATGAGGAACTTCAATCAGTTTTGCTTCTAATTTTTCTTTGATGAAATGTCTATCAATTTCTACATGCTTCGTTCTATCATGTTGAACGGGATTATGAGCAATGTCACACGCTGCCTTGTTGTCGCAATATAGTTTTATTGGAGATGCTATCGGAATACTGTGTAGATCACTGCTTGCCACAATATCATAATTACTATTTTACATACCAGCAAAAAAATCAATGAACTTATTATTAGAATAAAATGGTTTTTTTTTAACATGAGCTATTAATCATTATGAGATTAAATGAGGATAGTTCAGTTTTATTTTTGATTTTTTAAATGCATAGTGTAAGGATTGTATTCCCCTTTAAACTATTTTTAAAATAAAAAAGTTGATCACAGACAATTCTATATTTTCTATTATCTTATCTTTTATATGTAAATATTGTATCTTTAACAAGAAAAATTTCTCAACTAGTTTTTTAGTCATTCACAACTTAACTAGTGTTGACATGGTATCTTGACAAACGAATGGAGAACGATTTGATTGATTGAACAATTTACAATTGTAACCTAAATAAAACCATTTACAATTCCAAAACAATTTGTAATCACTCAAAAACACTGAAAAAATAAAAACAATAAAAAAATCTTTACGAACATCGATTTACTTTGTTCAATATGGTTAAAGGGGGAAACACTATCTCTGTTAAGTTTTCTTCACAAAAACAAAGCCCTTAATACCGAAATCGACCCTTTTGATAAGTTTGTCTCTCATCTCTCAACATTTAGGGACTGAAATATTGCAAAATAAATTTAGAGATGAAATATATGAACATAAAAGAATAAGGACTAAATTTGCACAATTAAAAACTTGAAGGATCACATTGAAAATTTTTAACGGCACTTAAAAGTAAAAATAAAAGAGCCTTTTTATAGTAATTTTTATCCTTGATATTATAATAACTTATTCTAACTATAATTTAAAACTTGATTTCATAACAATATTATTTAATATAACTACATAATAATCTCAAACACATCGCATATGTAATTGCATACAAAGCATAACGTCAAAATTTCCAACATATAAAATCATGTCAATATAATTTGCGATTAGAAAATTGAAATGAAATAAAGTTCAATGGACAAAATAAAAAAAAAAAATACACTGAAGGAAAAAAAGACAATAAATAATGAAATTAAAAGGAAATTGTCTCTTTTGTTTTAATATATAGTGTTAACGTGAAGGGTTGGGGGGACCCTTGTATTTCATTTGCTAAGAGATCTCTAGAAGATCCGTTTCCAAGTTGCCAATCCTCCTCAAGGTAACCGAGTGACATATATTTTATGGTCAATTCAAAGTAGGTGTCCTTGATTAAATAAATAAGAAAACAGTTTCATTAATAACAACAATAAATAAAAACAAGGGGCTTCTTAACCATGTACGCAAGCACGGTGCCAATGGATTCTTCAAAACTAGTGCTTCTACTTTCTTCGTTATTTCAGTCATTTTTTATTTTCTTATTTTTCGCTACTCTTGGAATATTTTTATTTAACATATTTTTTTAAACAGTAATTAAATATATTTTGGATATAATCTTCTATAATTTTGTAATTGGAGTTATTGTCATTTAGCCTTAAAATCTGTTTATTATTTTTTATGGTTTATATTATGGAACACGAATAGGCCTTGAATTCTTTACTCTGTGCAATATGATTAAACAGCAACACTATCTTTATTAAACTTTCCGCATAAAGACAAGCCCTTGACACCAGAACCTGTTAGAGAATAATTTAAATCATATTCTGGAGTCACACTTAACAACTTAAATTTTTATATGAGATTATTCATTAATATGGTATCAAAGTCTTGTTAACTCAACAGTCACAAGTTCAAATCTCACCACCCTCATTCTATTTGATACAAATCAAGAATAAGGTAGTGTGACCCTGTGCAAGTTTCAAGCCCAAAGATTTTTCACTTAAGAGAGTGTGTTAGAGAATAATATAAATCATATTTTGGAGCTTCACCTAACAGCTTAAACTCTTAAGTGAGATGATTCATTAACAGACCTTTTTATAGTTAAAACATGATAAGTCAATGCTATCTCTCTCTTATCATATTTTTGATAACTTTATCTCTCATCTCTTTACATTTAGGGACTGAAGTAAATTTAGAGATGAAATAAATGAATATAAAAATAAGGATTAAATTTGCTCAATTAAAAACTTGATGGATCAAATTGAAAATTTTTAATGGCACTTAAAAGTAAAAATAAAAGAGCCTTTTTTATGCTAATTTTGATCCTTGATATTAGTATAACTGATTCTAACTATAATTTAAAACTTTGTTAAAACAATAATATTTAATATAACTACTAGATAATCTCAATCACATCGCATATGTAAGTGCATGCAATGCATAACGTACAATTCCCAGCATATAAAACCATGCCAATATAATTTGTGATTAGAAAATTGAAATTAAATAAAGTTCAATGATAAAAAAAAGACATTGAAGAAAAAAAAGAGTCAATAAGTAATGAAATTAAAAGGAAATTTTCTATTTTGTTTTAATTTATAGTGTTGACGTAGGGGGCTTTTATTTCATTTGCTAAGAGATCTCTTTTGTTTTGGATTGTTTTGGAATTTCCAAGTTGTGTATTTTTAAATATCGGGTTGGAGCAGAGCAGAGTTATTAATCCCGCATCGCTTCGGTCGGAACGGCCGAACGGTCCCGTCCCCAGTCGAATTCGGGACAAAACGGCGACGCTTTTGTCCCGGTCAAAATCCCGCCGACTCGAGAAAAATCCGGCCGAATTCTACGTGAACGCCTGCTCCATACCCAGTGTTCCGCTCCGGGTTCAGCAAAAAAAAAGAAAAAAAAAGAAAAGAGGATCTGTTCAATCGACCGACGCCTCTTCTTGACGATACCGATGCTCGGGTTTTGTATTTGTGTGGCTTCTTCACGCCTCCGTTGTTGGGGTTGATTTGCGTGCGACCTTTGGTAGAAAAAAAAACAAGACCCATGGTGAGGTATTGAGGAGATGAGGAAATCGCTTTCATAAGTTCATAACCAAGACCCAGATTGAAAGTATTGAGGAGATGAGGCCCCGAGGGTGGGCTGGCGTGGGATATGCTTAGGATTTTAGGGTTATGTTACTCGGGGGGGGTATTTTACTATTTTATACTAGTTATAAATAATAATAATAATAAAAAAAAAGGTTTCTAACTTTCTACGAAGTTCGAATTTTGATTTTGAGGATGTTTTACGATTCGAGCGTAAATTAAGTACACGTGGGTATGTGTGGTTGTTGGACAAGACAGCTTGCGTGGGATGGCAAAGGTCGGGTGACGTGGAAGACTGTGGACCATGTCTCATTTTTTATTTTGTTTTCTTTCTTTCTTTAGGAAATTAGATGGTGAATCTACGGGGGTTATAAATTTATAATAATAATAATAATAATAATAATAATAATAATAATAATAATAATAATAATAATAATATTTTTTGGAGGGTTAATTTTTAAATATTATTTTAAATTTCAAATCTCAAATTTGTGGGTCTTTTAATTATATTTAAATTCATTTTTTTTAATTTAAATATAATTAAAAAAATGGTTCTTTTATTAATGATGTAGAAGATGTTTGATTTATATTTCTTTTATTTTCGAACATTTTACTTTCATAATATTTTGGAATTTTAGAGATGTTTCTAATTTTGAGATTATGTTTGTATTGTATAATTTAAAGTTCATTTATCTTGAATTTAAATTATACTTGTCAAATTAATATTTTATTTTTTTCATATATATAATTAAATAAAAATGAACAGTACAAAACCGGAACGGTACCCGGAACGGTACCGAAACCGGAACGTTCCGTTCCAAACACAAAACCGGAACGGCACCCGGGGCGGGATCAATAACCCTGGAGCAGAGGCATTGAATTCGGCACCCTCATCTGCGAGGAAAAGACCCCCCACTTGTCAAGTGTTCACCATTATGATTCCCCCCTTATGTTTAGAATTTGTGAACTTTAGAATGGTCAATTCAAAGTAGGTGTCCCTGATTAAATAATAAAAACGCTAATACCATAAAATAAATATAAGGCTGTCATACCAGTTCACCATATACGCAAGCACGGTGCCAATGGATTCTTCAAAACTAGAGCTTCTACTTTCGTTGCTATACATCCTTCTATTCCAACCTTCCCTTTCCGCTGGTCAGCTGAACTTCAATAATTATGACTGCACCTCCAACAACGTCAGTAACTACACAACTAATAGCACTTACCAAAGAAACCTCAAAAGCCTTCTGTCCTCCATGGCATCCGACACTCAAATTGACTACGGATTTTACAATCTATCCGTCGGCGAATTTCCTGACCGTGTAAATGCAATTGCACTATGTAGAGGAGACGTTGCAGTTGATGTTTGTCGAAGTTGCATTAATAACTCTACTCGAAAGATCTTACAGGTTTGTCCTAACGAGATGGAGGCCTTCGGAGTTTACAGTCTCTGTATGATACGATACTCAAACAGATCTATATTCGGTGTTGTGGATGAAAAACCGTATGTTTACATGGCGAATGGAATGAGTGTTTTGGATGCAACTGTATTTAATCAAGCACTCCAAACATTATTTGCGAGACTTCGAGCCAAAGCTGCATCAGGGAACTCTTTAAAGAAGTTCGCATCTGGAAACCAAAGTGCTGGAGTTGAAACAATATATGCTACGGTTCAATGCACTCCTGATTTATCTGAGGAGCAGTGCTCCAGTTGCTTGCTTGACGTTTTCCGGTTGATCCCGAACTGTTGTAATGGGAACGTCAAAGGGAAGATTGGAGCTAAACTCAATTATCCAAGCTGCAATTTAAGGTGGGAGGTTGTAAATTTTTTTAATGGTACGCTAGAGATATTGCCGCCGCCGCCACAAATACTATCACCCACATCACAAGGTAGGACTTGGATTGTTATTAACCCCCTCCCGCACTTTGATTTTGATGTTTTGATTTAGTAATTTAATAGTTTACCCAGAAATCATTAACACGAATTAGAATTAGGTAAGAGAAAAAAAACTACGTGTGTTTATACCGTGTTTAGTCAATCAAAAATAAAATTAGAGTAAATATTAATTAATATGAATTACAATAACCTTATTGACATAATATGAAATTATAGAGATCATAAAAAAATTAAAGCTTTAAAAAAACCTTTGTCATTTAAAAACAAATTACATAAGCTTTATCCAAAATACATTTGAAAAGATATTTGAATTGAAAAATTAAACACATTAAAGAAAGAATATAAAAAAATGGGACTTGGTTACTTTATTAGTTCATCAGTAATATTAATTTCAGTCATTTTTTATTTTCTTATTTTTCGCTACTTTTGGAATATTTTTATTTAACATATTTTTTTTAACAATAATTAAATATATTTTGGATATAATCTTCTATAATTTTGTAATTGGAGTTATTGTAATTTAGCCTTAAAAATCTATTTATTATTTTTTATGGTTTATATTATGGAACATGATAGGCCTTGAAGCTAGCTATTCTTTTACAAGAAATAAAAATTAGCTATGGATAAGCTTTTGCAAGTCACAGGGGCAACTTTGCTTTGGGTCATAAGGCCTTGGTCAGTGGGACAGTCCATATTCAGAACTCAATAGTCTCCACTCATGTTTTTAAAAATATTTATGCAGGAAAGAAGAGCAACACAACAATAAGGACCATTGTCATTACTATCGTCCCAATTGCCGGTGTTATGATACTCGTCATCTGTATTTGCTTATTCATAAGAACAAGAAAGCAAAGGAAAAAGGAAAGAGTTGAAAGTAAGATAGTATTTGGTTGTTGACTTGATTGAAATTGTTCTTATTTTTTATTTTAAAAATACATATATACATTATTTAACTCGATGCTATTTACGTTTCGTCCTTAATTTCCAACACAATTATGTTTACGTGCATGCTAACTTGTTTAAGTTTTGAAGCTGTGGACGAAATAGAAAGTGCAGAATCACTGCAATTCACGTTCAACACCATTCGAGATGCAACAGAGAACTTTTCAGAGAAAAATATGTTGGGACAAGGCGGATTTGGTGCTGTTTACAAGGTAATAAAGGATATACTGCTACCTACGTATAGTTACATTGCAATGCTTGAGATGATTGAGGGATTAATGAATTGATATGATTTAAGGGAGTACTTCCTAGCGGACAAGAGATTGCTGTGAAAAGACTTTCTAAGGATTCTGGGCAAGGAGATTTAGAATTCAAAAATGAAGTCTTACTGGTTGCAAAGCTTCAACACCGGAATTTAGTCAGGCTTCTAGGTTTTTGCTTGCAAGGAATTGAAAGGCTTCTTATCTATGAGTTTGTGCCTAATGCGAGCCTTGATCACTTCATATTTGGTAAGGCTAGGAAGCAGCTAATTTACAATTCTATTATAAGCAATTGAGTCTCTTTTGAAATAGGAAGCACAAATGAATATTTCTCGTACTCCTTACCCACTTGTGTAAATTGAGCCATACGGATCCTTCAAATGTAGATCCAACCAAGCGTGTGCAATTGAACTGGGAAAGACGTTACAAGATAATTGGAGGAATCGCTCGAGGGCTTCTTTACCTTCACGAGGATTCTCGACTTCGAATCATTCATCGTGACCTCAAAGCCAGCAACATTTTGTTAGATGAAGAGATGAATCCAAAAATTTCTGATTTTGGCATGGCGAGGTTGTTCGTAGTGGATCAAACTCAAGGCAATACAAGTAGAATTGTGGGAACCTAGTAAGTATCTGAACATGATAAAATGGCATAATTACCACTTATCAAGCTCATCTTTTATTGCATTGTATCAAAGAAGAAAAAATGAAAAGTCCCAGCAATATAAATGATGTTGAACATTGTCAACATTGTCGAATCTAATAATTTTGAACTTTTCGTTGATGATAAACAGTGGCTATATGGCTCCAGAGTATGCAATGCAAGGACACTTCTCGGTCAAGTCAGACGTATTTAGTTTTGGAGTGCTAGTTTTGGAGATTGTGACTGGTAAAAAAAATAGTTTTCGCAATGGAGATGACATGGAGCACCTTATGAGCCATGTAAGTAGAACCATCCACCATTCACATACATTATATAAAGCTTTATACGGATATTTGCGAGCCCTTCAATACTATGAATTCACTTTAGATAAATTTTGTAGGCATGGAGAAACTGGAGGGAAGGGACTGCCCTAAGATATTATAGATCCCTGCTTTTTGAGTAATGGCTCGAAAGCATGAAATGATGAGATGTATCCACATCAGGGTTACTATGCGTTCAAGAAAATGTAGCTGACAGGCCGACAATGGCTTCAGTAGTTCTTATGCTAAGTAGCTCTTCCCTCACATTGCAAATACCTTCTCAGCCTGCATTTTTTATGGGCAACAACACATATCAATCAGATATGTCATCCTCATTGGGGCATAACTCAAGGGTGACCGATCGATCCTCGCTATCTGAATCCAATCATATCCCTCTGTCCAGAAACGAGGTTTCAATTTCTCAGTTGTATCCTAGATAACTTAAAATATGTTTTGTCAGTCATTTGAATGTTTCGATTGAGATATTGGTGTTCATCTCAATTTCTGAGCATTAATTTCTATAGATCTCAATCAAAATTTAAAAGAGTTTTTCACTAATTGATTAATGAGAATATTGGTGTCCATCTTTGATTGTAGTGCCTCTCATTTTATTGAGAGATAAATGGGTGATCGACAATTATAGTTTGACTACAAATTACATTGATCAAGAACCATTGGTTAGAAAAAGTTGCACAAACCTTGTATAAAAACATTCACTTATAAATATTTAGTGCGTGGAAAAGAAGGAATAAATGTTTTCATGGATAAAGTTGGGTTGAGTTTAGACCTGTAACTCAAGGGGCTGTCGTGAATTGCCATCGCGTTATGTAGCACCTAGTCCAAAAATGCTTTGTATTCATTTTTGTTTGAGATTTTTTTCCCAATAAATACTGATGATAACCGAATAAAAGTAATTATTATTATATGACTTGACTATAATTAGCTATTTCTTATTTGAATGAATTAAACAGAAAAGCAAATAAAATACTTTTATATATAATTTGAGACCTCGAGTTTCGAAAACTTGCTCCACATGCCTGCTGCGGTGACTTCATCATTAGATACACCGTACGGGCTCCAATCGTCCACTTGAATTATTTTATGATTGATGCCCATAAAAAGTGAACAGATTTCTGGGTATCGACAAGACAATAATGTATTCAAGGCGGCTTTTCTATAATCAATTACATCTCGATCATTTGGAATAATAATAAAAGTACTATCGTAATATTATATGACCCGTGAAGAGAAAGTGGGATAGGCTAGTAGCCTAGTTTAATTTTTAATTTTGTTTTAAATAATTGATCAAGAAATCACCATCTCGTCCCTGTCCATTGCAACTTGCACCATTTTAGTCAACACGACAATGGCTGCCTGAATGAAGCACCATTTTAGTCTACCGAAGAGGGTGAAGCCAGGCCTCCATCCTCAAATACTGAAACTCAAAGAGTGTTCTCTCTTTCTTGGAACCTAAAGATTATTGACTTCTCTTATTCCAAAGATTAAGGAAATAAGCACCCCAAGATATGCCAGATAATGACTAAAAGTGCAGTTTCTTACAACCTTCTGCGCCCACCTTGTCTGTCCATAGAATAATATGGTGGAGTCTTTAAGACTAGTATTGTTGTCTTCATTTCTTAGCACCTACCTTCTCTAGCCATAGCAATTTCCAAGGAAACCTCAACAGTCTCTTGTTATTCCGGGATTCCATTACCCAATTTGACTCTGGATTTTATATTCTCTCGGTTGGTCATAATTACTATATTTTCATACCAGCAAAAACATCAATGAACTTATTAGTAGAATAATATGATTTTTTGAAAATAAGCTATTAATCATTATGAGATTAAATGAGGATAGTTCAATTTTGTTTTTATTTTATTTTATAATGCATAGTGTAACGATTGTATTTCCCTTTAAACTATTATTTTTTATTAAAAAAGGTGATCACGGACAATTCTATATTTTTATATTACCCTGACAAAATTACAAAATTGTATGCATGTGTGGTGTTGCTCCTTGTCTACACACCACCTTCTAAGAAAACGTCACACCGTGATCTTGCTATTGGTGTTCTGTGTTTACATGAGAAATATTCTCTCTCTTCTTTTTGCCAAAATGTAAAAGTATGATTTCTTTCTTTCTTCTTTTTATCCATTTTGGTTTTTATTTTTTTAATTGTAATTTTTATTTTATTTTTTATTTAATTTTGTCCTCATTATTTAGTTTATTTTGATATCAAATTTAAACTTTATTCTTTTTATTACTATATGTTTTTTTTTCCTTTTAGACTAATTGCATTTTATTTCTAATTTCATCCATCAATATTTTGTTGTTTTATTTCTTAGGATTTTTCTTCTATGGGGTTAGTCTCAGTTCATGACTACAGTCATGGATTTCAAAGGCTACCACGAGTTAACTTTTTATTTTTTAAATCTTTTTGAAAATTTATTAATTGAGAATTGATCTCTGTTTTTTCTTCACTTTCCTTTCTATGAGGTTATCTCAATCGTGTGCCTAATGTTTCAGGGTTAGCAGGTTAACACAAGTTGACTCAATTTGTTTTTTATTTTTGTATATTTTTTTTCAATTTTATCCTTCAACATTGACTTGTTTAGTAATTGATTTTATTGTTTTAATCAATTTGGTTATGATGAGCTTGATAGTTTTTTTAAATAAACGATTTATTATAAAAAAAAAATATTTTCATTGTTTTTTATTTTATTATTTAAATTAACTTAATTTATTAAACCGAGTATCAAATTTATTTTTCTCTTATAAAAATGTATTAAAATGATGTTTGTTTTATTTTAAAAAAATCATTCAAAAGTTTGTCTCTCATCTCTTAACATTTAGGGACTAAAATATAGAAAAAGTATATTTAGAGATGAAATATATGAACATAAAAGATCCGTTTAAAATAAGAGATCATGTGCTAAGAGATCTCTAGAAGATCCGTTTTCCAAGTTGCCAATCCTAGTCAAGGTACCGAGTGCCTTGATTAAATATATTTTATGGTCAGTTCAAAGTAGGTGTCCTTGATTAAATAAATAAGAAAACATTTCGTTAATAATAATAAAAAATAAAAACAAGGGGCTTATGCCATAAAATAAATATAAGGCTGTCATACCACTTCACCATGTACGCAAGCACGGTGCCAATGGATTCTTCAAAACTAGTGCTTCTACTTTCGTTGTTATACATCCTTCTACTCCAACCTTCCCTTACCTCTGCTCAGCCGAACTTCAATAATTACTACTGTAACTCCAACAACGCCAGTAACTACACAACTAATAGCACTTACCAAAGAAACCTCAACAATCTTCTGTCCTCCCTAGCATCCGACACTCAAATTGACTACGGATTTTACAATCTATCCGTCGGCGAATTTCCTGACCGTGTAAATGCATTTGCACTATGTAGAGGAGACGTTGCAGTTGATGTTTGTCGAAGTTGCGTTAATGACTCTACTCATAAGATCTTACAGGTTTGTCCTAACAAGATGGAGGCCTTTGGAGTTTACGAACTCTGTATGATACGATACTCAAACAGATCTATATTCGGTGTTGTGGAAGAAGGACCAACTATCTTCCGGGTGAATCGAGAGAATATTTTGTATGTAACTCTATTTAATCAGGCACTCGAAACATTATTTGCCAGACTTCATGCCAAAGCTGCATCAGGGAACTCTTTAAAGAAGTTCGCATCTGGAAACCAAAGTGCTGGAGTTGAAACAGTTTATGCTATTGTTCAATGCACTCCTGATTTATCTGAGGGGCAGTGCTCCGGTTGCCTGCTTGACGTTTTTCGGTTGATCCTGAACTGTTGTAATGGGGACGTCCAAGGGAAGATTGGAGCTAGATTCATAACACCAAGCTGCAATTTGAGGTGGGAGCTTGGAAAATTTTTTAATGGTACGCTAGAGATATTACCGCCTCCGCCACAAGTATTATCACCCACATCTCTTCCTGCACCATCACAAGGTAGGGCTTGGATTGTTGTTAACCCCCTCCCGCACTTTCATTTTCATGTTTTGATATAGTAATTTCATAGTTTACCCTGAAATCATTAATACGAATTAGAATTAGGTAAGAAAAAAAACTACGTGTGTTTATACCGTGTTTAATCAATCAATAATAAAAGTAGAGTAAATATTAATTAATATTAAAAGTAGAGTGAATTACAATAGCCTTCTTGACATAATATAAAATTATAGAGATCATAAAAAAAAAATTAAAGCTTTAAAAAAACATTTTTCATATTTATGCAGGAATGAAGAGCAAGACGGCAGCACGGATCATTGTCATTACTGTCATCCTAGCTGTCGGTGTTATGGTACTCCTCATCTGCATCTACATCTGCCTATTCATAAGAAAAAGAATGCAAAGGGAAAAGGAAAGAGTTGAAAGTAAGTTAGTATTTGGTTGTTGACTTGCATTGAAATAGTTCTTAGTTTTTATTTTAAAAATACATACATTATTTAATTAGATACAATTTACGTTTCGTCCTTAATTTCCAATGCAATTATATTTACGTGCAAACTAACTTGTTTAATTTTTGAAGCTTTGGATGAAATAGAAAGTGAGGAATCACTACAATTCGTGTTCAGCACCATTCGAGATGCAACAGAGGACTTTTCAGAGAAAAATAGGCTGGGATAAGGTGGATTTGGTGCTGTTTACAAGGTAGTAAATGATATACTACTACTATTACATATAGTTAACTCGCATTGCTTGAGATGATTGAGGGATTAATGAATTGATATGATTTCAGGGAGTACTTCCTAGCGGACAAGAGATTGCTGTGAAAAGACTTTCTAAGGATTCTGGGCAAGGAGATTTAGAATTCAAAAATGAAGTCCTACTGGTGGCAAAGCTCCAGCACCGAAATTTAGTCAAGCTTCTAGGTTTTTGCTTGCAAGGAATTGAAAGGCTTCTTATCTATGAGTTTGTGCCTAATGCGAGCCTTGATCACTTCATATTTGGTAAAGCAAGGCACTAGTTAATTTACAATAGTATTATAAGCAATTGAGTCTGCTTCGAAATAGGAAGCACAAATGAATACTCTTTACCTACTTGAGCAAGTTGAGCCATATGAATCCTTGAAATGTAGATCCAACCAAGCGTGTGCAATTGAACTGGGAAAGACGTTACAAGATAATTGGAGGAATTGCTCGAGGGCTTCTTTACCTTCACGAGGATTCTCGACTTCGAATCATTCATCGTGACCTTAAAGCTAGCAACATTCTGTTAGATGAGGAGATGAATCCGAAAATTTCTGATTTTGGCATGGCGAGGTTGTTCGTAATGAATCAAACTCAAGGCAATACAAGTAGAATTGTAGGAACCTAGTAAGTATCTGAACATGGTAATCAGACAAATTATTAAGCTAATCTTTTATTGCATTCTATCAAAGAATAAGAAATGAAAAATCCCAGCAATATAAATGATGTTAATTATTGTCAACGTTGTCGAGTCTAATAATTTTGAACTTTTTGTTGATGATAAACAGTGGCTATATGCCTCCAGAGTATGCACTGCAAGGACACTTCTCGGTCAAGTTAGACGTATTTAGTTTCGGCGTGCTAGCTTTGGAGATTGTGACTGGTAAGAAAAATAGTTTTCGCAATGGAGATGATATAGAGCACCTTATAAGCCATGTAAGTGGAACCATCCACCATTCACAAACATTATATAAAGCTTTATACGGATATTTGTGAGCCCTTCAATATTATGAATTCACTTTGGATAAATTTTGTAGGCATGGAGAAACTGGAGGGAAGGGACTGCACAAGATATTGTAGATCCTGCTTTGAGTAATGGCTCAACAACAGAAATGATGAGATGTATCCACATCGGGTTACTATGCGTTCAAGAAAATGTAGCTGACAGGCCGACAATGAGTTCAGTAGTTCTTATGCTAAGCAGCTCTTCCCTCACATTGCAAATACCTTCTCAACCTGCATTTTTTATGGGCAACAACACATATCAATCAGATATGTCATCCTCATTGGGGCATAACTCAAGGGTGACCGATCAATCCTCGCTATCTGAATCTGAACGTATCCCTCTGTCTCGAAACGAGGTTTCAATTTCTGAGTTGTATCCTAGATAACTTAAATATGTTTTGTCAGTCATTTGAATGTTTCGATTGAGATATTGGTGTTCATCTCAATTTCTGAGCAATAATTTCTATAGATCTCAATTAAAATTTAGAAGAGTTTTTCACTAATTGATTTATGAGAATATTGGTGTCCATCTTTGATTGTAGTGCCTCTCATTTTATTGAGAGATAAATTGGTGATTAACAATTATAGTTTGACTACAAATTACATTGATCAAGAAATAAGATATTTGACTCGCATTGACTCGCATTGAATGTTGTGTGTGTTTACACCATCGACCATTGGTTAGAAAAAGTTGCACAAACTTTGTATAAAAACATGCACTTATAAATAATATATCAGAAAAAATATTATGTGCGTGAAAAGGAAGGAATTAATGTTTTCATGGATATAGTTGGGTTGAGTTTAGACCTATAACTCCAGGGGCTGTCGTGTATTGCCATGGCGTTATGTAGCCCCTGGTCCAAAATTGCTTTTCACTCATTTTTGTTTGAGATTTTTTTTCCATAGTATTTCTTATTTCAATAAATTAAACATGTTATTTTTCTTAGACAAGTAAATAAAATATTTTTATAGTACTTGAGTGATATTTAATTATATATAATTTTAGACGTCGAGTGAAAAATCAAAGTATTCACCAGTCCACGATTTCTTGTTTGAGATAACCAACTTGCTCCAATCGTCCACTTGAATTATTTAATGATTGATGTCTATAAAAAGTGAACAGAACAGATTTCTGGGAATCGACAAGACAATAATGTATTCAAGGCGGCTTGCCTTTAATCAGTTGCATCTCGATCAATTGTTTTCTAGTTATGAAATTTCGAAGTGCCATCGTAATATTATATGGACCCGTGAAGAGAGAGTGGGATAGACTAGTATTGAATTTTGTTTTCAATCACCATCTCGTCACTGTCCATTGCAGCTTGCACCATTTTTAGTCAACACGAAAGTGGCTGCCTAAATGAAGCACCATTTAAGGCCGCCATCCTCAAATACCCGAAAGTTGAAAGAGTGTTTTCTTATTCATGGTTTTGAACCTAAAGATTAAGAAAATAAGCACCCGAATTCTTCTCTTTATCCTCCAAAACGGTAGATAATGACTAAAAAAATCAATGAACTTATTATTAGAATAATATGGTTTTTTTAACATGAGCTATTAAACATTATGAGATTAAATGAGGATAGTTCAGTTTTATTTTTTATGTTTTAAATTCATGGTGTAAGGATTGTATTGCCCTTTAAACTATTTTAAAATAGGCAATTCTATATTTTTATATTACCCTTACAAAATTATATCTACTTTATCTCTTATATAAGTATAGTGTACAAATTGTAATAGCCTTAAAAAAAAGTTGTTTTTAAAAGGTGGTGGGCAGTCTAATTGTTTTAGTTTTAAATAGCATAGTGTGAAGGCTATATCACTTTAACAAGCAAAATTTCTCAAGCTTGCATACACAGGCTATTCAGTATTTTCAAACTACTTTTTTAGTTATACATATTGACCGTTGTTGATTTGGTCTCTTGACAAACATAAATATTATTCAAAACAATTTTCTAGTGAGTGGGTGATGCTCATGCCTTCTATGCCTTCAAGAGAGCATGTGCGGGATTAGTCTAAACACCATCTTCTAAGGAAGCATTTGAAGTGTCACACACATAAAAAAAAAAAAAAACAATATTAATTTTAAAATGATCACCAACATAAATTAAAATTTCAGTATTAAACCGACCCCCAATAAAAAATAAAACAAAAAAAATTAAAAATAAAAACTAAAAGAATAGATGTATAAATAAGAATAAAAAGTAAACATTGTTCAAGAAGGATTGAAAAAACCAAAGGAATTAATATCAAATAAAAAATTCTAAGAATAAGGACCAAAATAAAAAACAAAATATATAATTAATTCCAATTAAAGGACAAAATTGAAACAAATAAAAACCTTAGGACTGAAATAAATAAAGATATTTTAAAAACAAATTGTTGTGTAATTTTTTTATAAAAAAATAAAAGAACAAGGACCAAATTGAAAGGTAGAATATATAACAAATTTCAATTGTAGGACTCAATTAGAACAAATTAAAACCCGCATATCAAAATAATTAAAGGAACCAAGAGCAAACCAAAAATCAAAAGAATAAGGAATAAATTGAAACCCAACATATATAATCATTTTCAATTGAAGGACATAATTGCAATAAATCAAAAATTTTACACCCCTCAACAATCATTTATCTTCCTATTGATTCCTTCAATTCTGAATTCTTGGTTCCACCCCTCAAGACAATGCCAAGAAACCATCACTTGGTTTGAAATTTGAGCTGGAGGTGGCATTGAAAGAGATTTAAAATTTAGAGGCCATTAGGGTTGTAATTTGAAGGGATTATAAGACAAAGACTCAATTGAAATCTTTTAAATCCCAATTAAGCGTTAATATCTCCTGAATGAGGTGGGGTTTAGTATTAAAGAAGAGAAGGTGATTAACATGTCGTTCAATCTCTATTTGGCAGATTTAGTTGATAAAGTTGACAACTTCTAATACATGAATGTGGAGATGAACACCTACAAATTGAGCAATATCATATCCAAATGAAAGGTGTATATCTTTTCTATCAATTTGCAGTGTTTTCTTATGATGAGGATGTCGCATTTGCTCCAAAAAAGCCTTGAGAGTAAGCCACTTGGTCAGTTTTGACAGAGAAACCACTAATAATAACATTTCAGTTCCTTAGTTCTCCTTGCTCGCCGTTTTCTGTCTTCTTCCAGCAGTCACACATATGATTCAAATAAAGGTATTTTATGCAATGATGTCTAAAATCCATTGATTGAACCAGAGTTTATTCCGTTTCCCAGGTAATGGAATGGTAATGAACATATTTGACTAAATAAATTGTAATCCATTATCCCACCATAGCTAATTAATGGAACGAGCAATATATGTCTTGGCATCAATGCTCATTTTATTGAAAAAAAACTTAATTTTGCTAATGTACACACCTATTTATATTAAGTCCAAAATTGCTTTTCAATCATTTTTGTTTGAGATTTTCCATAAGTCCATAAATACTGATAACCGACGTGCTAGAATCGTCTACTTGAATTATTTAATAGTATATCCAAGGCCGCTTTTCTATAAAAAGTGAACAGACTTCTGGGTATCCAAGGCGGCTTTTCTATAATCAATTATATCTCGATCATTTGGAATAATAATAAAAGTACTATCGTAATATTATTTGGACCGTGAAGCGAAAGGGGGATAGGCTAGTAGCCTAGTTTAATATTTAATTTTGTTTTAAATAATTGATCAAGAAATCAACATCTCGTCCCTGTCCATTGCAACTTGCACCATTTTATTCAACACGACAATTGCTGCCTAAATGAAGCGCCATTTTAGTATCTACCGAAGAGGGTGAAGCCAGGCCTTCACAACGCCAGATAATGACTAAAAGTGCAGTTTCTTACAACCTTCTGCGCCTACCTTGTCTGTCCATAGAGTAATATGGTGGAGTCTTTAAGACTCGTATTGTTGCTTCATTTCTTACATCCTTCAGCACCTACCTTCTCTAGCCATAGCAATTTCCAAGGAAAGTCTTTTTTTAGCCTATGATTTATTTTACCAAGCAAAGGAGCACTAAAAGAAAAAAGAAAGCCAACCAAACCCGTAGACAAGACAACATGGGTTATCTTGACAAATCCACAAACCACACTAACCTCATAAAAAAAAAAAAAAGAACAAGAAAACCACATGTACAAGCAACACGGAAGAAAAAAAACCCATGTTTTAACTTCTTGTTAATATTTGTTGTGAAAATTAATGAAGTGAGAAAATATGTAGTAATCCACAGTTTTTTGGGAGGAAAGTTGCATTGTTTTCCATACATGCTTTAGTTTTTGCTAATATATATATATATATATATATATATATATATATATATATATATATATAGGTATATATAAAAGAAAACATAATATAAATATCAATTAGTAGAACATACTGGACCACTTATGAATTTGCCAACGACTATTTAAGAATGATTAAAATTAGATCTGACGATTCTTTTCCTTACTAATAAAGATGCCATTCACAAAAGAAAACAATTTCAGGTGGAAAATTCAAGTTTTGATGTTTAAAGGACTCAATTGAGTTATTTCAAGGATCAAACAAATTTATCGAGGGTTTAATAATAAGACAATTGACTTATTGAAATCAATATAGCATCTAATTAGATGAAATCAGAGTTTGGGGGTTAGAATGCAATTTAAAGAGCTAAATTTGGTCAAATCAAGGTCCTAATTGCATAAATATTAGAGTTTGATGGGAATTAGGAATTTAATTGAGTAAATCAGAGACCAAGGTTCAACATGCAAATCACATGTAACTTTGGGGACTAAAATTGTTGAGATTAGGGACCAAATTGAAGATTATTTAAAGTTGGATGGTCAATGAGGGGTCTAATTGAACAAATTGGAAACCAAGAGCCTAATGGTAAACGATGCTCATATTTGGGGTTTGCAATTGAGTTTGACAAGGGTGAAATTGTATGAGATTTAGATTTTAAAAGGTAATTAAGGATGGAATTAAAAGCAATAGAAAAAATAGGGTCTAAATTCAAGTTTACCTAATCCCTAATTAAAAAGTGTCATTTTTAGGGCTAAGTCTAGACAGCATGTAGTTTGGTTACTATGCATCCGTTTCTTTAATCAAATTGGCCAGTCAAGTTGCCATATTTAGGCAAATAATGTTGCATTTCTGACAACCCTCGAGGTTATAACCACCACCATTTAACTAAGAAAAAGCCCTTCTACAACCCTATTTCCATAAAACTAAACATTTACATCTCATATTCTCCATTGATCTCTACACTATCCTGTCCCTTATCAACCATCACTACATTTTAAGATGTTTTGATCGAGTCAACACTTTTAAATGAAAGAATATGAAGTTATAAACCTTCAAATTAAGCAATTATGGATTCAATCAAAAAGTATGCACCCCATTTACAAAGTTCATGTGGCCTTAAGTAATGTTGATGTTGGAGTTGCTTCGACGAAGCCATGAAAATGACAACTCTAGTCACCTGTAATTGAGACACCTATTCGCACAAAACTACCCAAACCTCTTGTGTGTTCACATTTAAAAACACTCCTAGAGGGTTCTTATCAATGCATAAATGACCATAAGTTTTCTATATTTTTATTATGTGCATAGTTTAATATCACTTTTGTAATATAATATAATGAAGTTTTAAGTAATTCAATTATTAATGAATTTTAGACTTTTTTGAACGCCTTCATTAGATGTTTTATATAATCAAAATAAATTATAAGTATAGCATTATATTGTTTACAAATAGCTTAATAAACTTATTTTATGTATTTATGGTTTTATATGATGTATCAATATGTGAATATAAAGTCATTTATTTATTTTTGAATTTTAGACTATTTTAAGACTTTATTTTTATGTTTTAAGATTTAATCTAAAAAATATAATATTTTTAGAAACTAACAAGTCATTGCACTTGTTGTCGATGAGATTCAAGTTCTTTTGTAATGCAAGAAAATAAAGCACCAACATTGTGCATATATTTTTTGTAATGAAATAAAAAAAGGGGCTTCGAATTATAATTAAAAATAATTAAAAAATGATCTTCCTATCAAAAAGTAAAAATAAAATAAAAATAAAAAAAGAAATATTTAACATAAAAAATATAGTTTTGTTTTTTCTAAACTCTTCTTGGATGTATCGTTGAGGTTTATCATGATTGGTAGATATAAATGAATAATATAATAATCCTTTGAGGTATTATGAAATTATAAAAATCCTAAAAAAATAATTAAAAATTGAATAATAAGAAGAGAGAATATATTAATCAAAATCATATTAAACAACAAAAAAAAATCAATTGTTTTGAAAAAAAACTCAATAGTTGTAGTGATTGGGTAGTGCAAACACATGCTCATGGTTTTTGTTTTGTTTATTTCTTTTAGAAAAACAAATGGAAAACAACATGTAATCCTATCATTTTTTAATTGATTGAACAACATGTCATTCAACTTGAACTAAAAAACTTATATATTTTGTTCACTTAAAACATATCACTGAAACCTAAATAAAACCATTAACAGCACCAAAACACTCTATAATCACTAAAAAAAATAGTAAAAAAAACTTTACAAACCTCGATTTACTTTGTCCAACATGGCTAAAGGGCAACACTATCTCTATTAAATTTTCCTCATAAAGACAAAGCCTTTAACACCAAAATCAACCTTTTTATAGTCAAATATGAGAGGCAGAATACTTTCTCTCTCTTATCATTTTTTTGATAAGTTTGTCTCTCATCTCTTAACATTTAGGGACTAAAATATACAAAAAGTTAATTTAGAGATGAAATATAAGAACATAAAAGAATAAGGACTACATTTGCACTATTAAAAACTTGAGGGATCAAATTGAAATTCTTTAATGGAACTTAAAAGTAAAAATAAAGGAGCCTTTTTATGCTAATTTTGATCCTTAATATTTTAATAACTTATTTTAGCTATAATTTAAAATTTTATTACATAACAATAATATTTAATACAACTCTAGAATATTCTCAAACACATCACATATGTTAGTGCATGCAAAGTATTACGTACAATTTCCACCATATAAAATCATGCCAGTATAATTTGTCATTAAAAAATTTAAATTACATAAATTTCAATGGCCAAAATGAAAAAAAAAAGACATTGAAAAAAAAAGGACATAAATAATGAAATTAAAAGGATTTTTTTTTTAATTTATAGTCCTAACATAAAGCTTTTATATATTTCATTTGCTAAGAGATCTCTAGAAGATACGTTTTCCATGTTGCCAATCCTAGTCAAGGTACCTTGATTAAATATATTTTATGGTCAATTCAAAGTAGGTGTCCTTGATTAAATAAATAAGAAAACATTCTTTAATAATAATAAAAAATAAAAACAATGTGCTTATGCCATTAAATAAATATAAGGCTGTCATACCACTTCACCATGTACGCAAGCACGGTGCCAATGAATTCTTCAAAACTAGTGCTTCTACTTTCGTTTTTATACATCCTTCTATTCCAACCTTCCCTTTCCGCTGCTCAGCCGAACTTCAATAATTATTACTGTAACTACAACATTACCAGTAACTACACAACTAATAGCAACTACCAAAGAAACCTCAACAGTCTTCTGTCCTCCCTAGCATCCGACACTCAAATTGACTACGGATTTTACAATCTATCCGTCGGCGAATTTCCTGACCGTGTAAATGCAATTGCACTATGTAGAGGAGACGTTGCAGTTGATGTTTGTCGAAGTTGCGTTACTAACTCTACTCGAAAGATCTTACAGGTTTGTCCTAACGAGATGGAGGCATTTGGAGTTTACGAACTCTGTATGATACGATACTCGAACAGATCTATATTCGGTGTTGTGGATAAACAACCATCTATCTACCGGGCAAATTTAAAGGATGTTGGGGATGTAGTTCTATTTAATCAGGCACTCCAAACATTATTTTCCAGACTTATACCCAAAGCTGCATCAGGGAACTCCTTAAAGAAGTTCGCATCTGGAAACCAAAGTGGTGGAGTTCAAACAGCATATGCTATTGCTCAATGCACTCCTGATTTATCTGGGACGCAGTGCTCCAGTTGCCTGCGTCGGCTTTTTATGTTCATCACGAACTGTTGTGACGGCAACGCCCTATGGAAGATTGGAGTTAGACTCATAACACCAAGTTGCAATTTGAGGTGGGAGATTGGAAAATTTTTTAATGGTACGCTAGAGATATTGCCGCCGCCGCCGCCACAAATATCATCACCCGCTTCTGTTCCTCCACCATCACAAGGTACGTAGGACTGGGATTGTTATTACCGCCTCCCGCACTTTGATTTTGATGTTTTGATATAGTAATTTAATAGTTTACCCTGAAATCATTAATATTACCATGTTTAATCAATTTGAATTAGGCAAGAAAAAAAACTAGGTCTGTTTTTACCATGTCTAATCAATTAATATTAAAAGTAGAGCGAATTACAATAGAGATCATAAAAAACATTAAAGCTTTAAAAAAGCCTTTTTCATATTCAAAAACATATTACAGAATCTTTATTAGTACATTAGCAATATTAATTTAGTCATTTTTTATTATTTTTTTTCGCTACTTTTGGAAGTGTTTTATTTAACATTTGTTTTAAAACAGTAGTTAAATATATTTTGGATATAGTCAAGGAGTTTTGACAAATCGTAATTTTTTTAATTTTTTTCTATAATTTTGTAATAGGAGTTATAGTAATTTAGCCTTAAAAATCTGTTTATTATATTTAACATGACAGGACTTGAATCTATCCTTTTAAAAGAAATAAAAATTAGCTATGGATAAGCTTTTACGAGTCACGGGGTTAACTTTGCTTTGCATCACCAGGCCACAATCATTGGAACTATCCACATTTAGAACTCTAATAGTCTCCACTCAAGTTTTTAAAATTTTACGGCCATATTGGTAATTTACGCAGGAAAGAAGAGCAATACAACAGTAGTACGGACCATTGTCATTACTATCGTCCCAGTTGTCGGAGTTATGATACTCGTCATCTGCATCTGCCTATTCCTAAGAACAAGAAAGCAAAGGGAAAAGGATAGAGTTGAAAGTAAGATAGTATTTGGTTGTTGAATTGCATTGAATATAATTTACATTTCATACTTAATTTCCAATGCAATTATGTTTACATGCATGCTAACTTGTTTAACTTTTGAAGCAATGGACGAAATAGAAAGTGCAGAATCATTGCAATTCGCATTCAGCACCATTCGAGATGCAACAGAGGACTTTTCAGAGAAAAATAGGCTGGGACAAGGTGGATTTGGTGCTGTTTACAAGGTAGTAAAGGATATACTGCTACCTACGTATAGTTACATCGCAATGCTTAAGATAATTGAGGGATTAATGAATTGATATGATTTCAGGGAGTACTTCCTAGCGGACAAGAGATTGCTGTGAAAAGACTTTCTAAGGATTCTGGGCAAGGAGATTTAGAATTCAAAAATGAAGTCTTACTGGTTGCAAAGCTCCAGCATCGGAATTTAGTCAGGCTTCTAGGTTTCTGCTTGCAAGGAATTGAAAGGCTTCTTATCTATGAGTTTGTGCCTAATGCGAGCCTTGATCACTTCATATTTGGTAAGGCTAGGAACCAACAAATTTACAATTATATTATAAGCCATCGAGTTTGCATCGAAATAGGAAGCACATATGAATATTTCTCATACTCTTTATGTACTTGATTAAATTGAGCCATACAAATCCTTGAAATGCAGATCCAACCAAGCGTGTGCAATTGAACTGGGAAAGACGTTACAAGATAATTGGAGGAATTGCTCGAGGGCTTCTTTACCTTCACGAGGATTCTCGACTTCGAATCATTCATCGTGACCTCAAAGCCAGCAACATTCTGTTAGATGAAGAGATGAATCCGAAAATTTCTGATTTTGGCATGGCGAGGTTGTTCGTAGTGGACCAAACTCAAGGCAATACAAGTAGAATTGTGGGAACCTAGTAAGTATCTGAAAATGATAAACAGGATAATTACCAATTATTGAGCTCATCTTTTATTGCACTGTATCAAAGAAGAGCAAATGAAAAATCCCAACAACATAAATGATGTTAAACATTGTCGAATCTAATAATTTTGAACTTTTCGTTGATGATAAACAGTGGCTATATGGCTCCAGAGTATGCACTGCAAGGACACTTCTCAGTCAAGATAGATGTATTTAGTTTCGGCGTGCTAGTTTTAGAGATTGTGACTGGTAAGAAAAATAGTTTTCGCAATGGAGATGACATCGAGCACCTTATAAGCCATGTAAGTGGGACCATCCACCATTCACACACATTATATAAAGCTTTATACGGATATTTGTAATCCCTTCAATACTATGAATTCACTTTGGATAAATTATGTAGGCATGGAGAAACTGGAGGGAAGGGACTGCTCAAGATATTATAGATCCTGTTTTGAGCAGTGGCTCAACAACAGAAATGATCAGATGTATCCTTATCGGGTTACTATGCGTTCAAGAAATGTAGCTGACAGGCCAACAATGGCTTCAGTAGTTCTTATGCTAAGCAGCTCTTCCCTCACGTTGCAAATACCTTCTCAACCTGCATTTTTTATGACCAGCCGCACATATCAATCAGATATGTCATCCTCATTGGGGCAGAATTCAAAGGTGACTGGTCAGTCCTCGTTATCTGAATCTGAACATTTCCCCTTGTCCAAAAACGAGGTTTCAATTTCTCAGTTGTACCCTAGATAATATAATAAAAAATTTGTGGTTTCAGTCAGTCATTGGAATGTTTGGATTGAGATAAATATTTTACGTCACATCAATGTTTTAATTACCTTTGAATATCATTACTTCTATTCTTTTCTAATAAAATTAAGTCAAAATTTAAATAAGTTTTGTCAGTCATTTAAGTGTTTGGATTGAAATATTGGTGTGCATCTCAATTATTTTTTTAAGACTGCAATAATTTCTATAGATCTCAATTAAAAATTAAAAGTGTTGTACATTAATTAATTAATGAGAATGTTGGTGCTCGTATTTCATTGTAGTGCCTCTCATTTTATTGAGAGATAAATTAGTGATTGTCATTTATAGTTTGACTATAAATAAACATTGATCAAGAAATAAGATATTTGACTCTCATTGAATGTTGTGTGTGTTTGCACTGTGGACCATTGGTTAGAAAAAGTTGCACAAACATTGTATAAAAACATGCACTTATAAATAATATAGCATAAAGAAGGAAAAAATGTTTTCATAGATATAGTTAGGTTGAGTTTAGGGGTGTGTTTGATATTGCATTCGTAGTTGAGGTTTTAAGAAAACAGTTTCATAAAAAGCACTGTAACTACGATTCAAAATAATTTTTAAAGTGAGTGGTTAAAACTGTGGTTGAGTTTGAGGTTAATGAAAAGCAGTTTCAAGTATTTGGTTACCAAGTTTTTCATATTGCTTTCAACTTGTGAAATTACTTTAATATATATATATATATTGGTTTTTTAAATATTTAATAATTATAATTATAAAATATAATTAATAATTCAAGTAAATTAGACACTTGTTTTTATTCTCCTATCAAACTACTTGTAATTTCATCACAAACTATAAATCCATACCTGAATGTATTTGCGATCCCAAAACAAAGAGGGTGAAGCCAGGCCTCCATCCTCAAATACTGAAATTCAAAGAGTGTTCTCTCTTTCTTGGAACCTAAGGATTATTGACTTCTCTTATTCCAAATATTAAGAAAATAATTACTCCAAGATCAAACCCCATCATGCCCGAATTCTTCTCCAAAACGGTAGATAATGACTAAAAGTGCATTTTCTTACATCCTTCTGCACATACCTCTCTAGCCATAGCTTCTTGTACTATGACGTGCTATGGTGGAGGTAACTACACGACTAACAGTCTCTTGTCCTTCACCACAATATTATAATACGATTTTACAGTCTCTTGCTATTCCTGGATTCCAATATCCAAATTGACTTCGGATTTTACTTTCTCATACCAGCAAAAAAGTCAATGAACTTATTACTAGAAGAATATGGTTTTTTCCCTTTCCGCTGCTCAGCCGAACTTCAATAATTACAACTGTAACTCCAATAACGCCAGTAACTACACAACTAATTGCACTTACCAAAGAAACCTCAACAGTCTTCTGTCCACCCTAGCATCCGACACTCAAATTGACTACGGATTTTACAATCTATCTGTCGGCGAATTTCCTGACCATGTAAATTCATTTGCACTATGTAGAGGAGACGTGGCAGTTGATGTTTGTCGAGGTTGCGTTAATGACTCTACTCATAAGATCTTACAGGTTTGTCCTTACGAGATGGAGGCATTTGGAGTTTACGAACTCTGTATGATACGATACTCAAACAGATCTATATTCGGTGTTGTGGATAAACAACCATCTATCTACCTTCACTTAAACTAATGTACTTTTAATGTGTTCATATTTTCTATCTACTAACTTATTGAATTGATTAATATATTTTTGCCGAAGTCATCATAAGTCGGTGACGACAGAAAAAAAGAAAAAGTGGTATGCCTTCAAAATCATAACATGAACTTTTCCCATCTGAAAAGAATCCAAATACCCGACCCAATTCTTTTTTTTTTATATAGTCAATTTTATAAAAATAAAGTTAACATTTTGGCCCATTAATTTTGAAAATAGTGTTTAATAGTATTCTTGAATTTCAAATTTATTTTATAGGAAAAGCATATCCCACACTTCAAAAAATATTCAAAATAAAAAAATTAAGTCTAAGATTTAAATCCATTTCTATTAGATTAAAAACATATATAAATATCCATATGTATCAAATAAAATTTGTCATGTTATTCTTCTATTTTTGAAAATGAAGAAAAGAAATGGTTCCTAAGGATTAAAAAAATCACGACTTATTATGTGAGGGAGTAAATTGTTAAAAGAGAAAAGGAGAGGGTGAGAACTGGGCCCAAGTGGGGCACGCTTACAACCACTTGGAGAAGACAACAGGTCTCGCAAGCTTGTATGCGTCTCGCAAAAATTGTTTATGGTGATTAATTACGGACATTGTTTTGCTATTCAAGCATAATAGTTTTGAATTTCTAGCACATCATCGCTAGTGTGGTACATGTTGTGGGTCCAATTTTGAAGTCCAAAAATAAAATCTCGATCTTTCTTCATTGATATTCTAATTGTCATTTTGGAAAGTGATTTAAATTATTTTTTAAAGTATTTTTTGTTCAAAAATATATTAAAATAATATATTTTAATATATATTTTGTAGGTTCAATTTTGAAGTCCAAAAATAAAATCCCAATCTTTCTCTATTGATATTCTAATTGTATATTTGAAAAGTGGTTTAGATTATTTTTTAAAGTATTTTTTGTTTTGAAATATATTAAAATAATATATTTTTAAAAAAATATTTTTGATATTAATACATAAAAATAATTTAAGAACCTTAAAAAAATAATATATAAAAAAAAAACATTTAAAAAAACAT